>JAQFVV010000157.1:600000-1008876 GCA_028023455.1 Epiperipatus broadwayi
ATACAGTAACATCCTGTAGTGTAAGGTAAATTGAAATCATTCTTATAAATATAAAATAAAATTATTTTTTTTCTTTACTTAAATAAGATTTCTATACCAATTATAAATGTACTTATGTTTTATAATTAATCTGCCAACCACTGTATTAAGCAATCTACTCATGACCAATCATCACAAAATGCTAATTTACATCAATAATTAAGAACTTGTGGTTGTTAAAAATATATTCAACCCTATGAAAGAAAGCATATTATCTTTACAATTAAAAGGATTCTTGTTTTTCTTACCAGAAATTTTTGCTTTGTTCCGTGTAGATAACATTCGCACTTTGGCTCTTGACGTGGTACTGGGATCTACTCTTGATCACATGACATCTATATGGAATTTAAAAATTGATAATTTACATTGATACATCTCTTATAATCAATACAAATCTCTAGTTATTTACATGGAAGTGACTTTTACCATCAACAAATGACATGGAAACATGTTTAAAGAAAATAATTAGATTTTATTATTGCTAATACAAAATATTGAAGTAGTTAAATACCAAAGAAAAAGGACCACATCGAAATACATATACTAGAAAGTAAAAAAAATAGTAACATAAATAAATAAAAATTTGATTATTTTAAATGTAAATAAACAACAAATTTTTCTTTATTTATGCTACTATTCTTAATCAAATTTTTATTTATTTGTTACTATTCTTTTTACTTTCTAGTGTATGTATTTCGATGTGATCCTTCTCCTTGGTAATTAGCTACTTCAGTATTTTGTATTAGCAATAATAAAATCTAGTTATTTTCTTTAAACATGTTTCGGTGTTCATTTGTTGATGGTAAAAGTCATTTGCTTGTAAATAACTAGAGATTTGTATTGATTTCAAGAATTAGATGTATCAATGCAAATTATCAATTTTCTAGAGCCTGTATGGACCTCACATGAACAAGAGTAGATCCCAATATCACATCAAGAACCAAAATGTGAATGTTATCTACATGGAACAAAACAATAATTTCTGGTAAAAAAATCCTATTAATAATAAAAATAACATGCTTTCTTTCATAGGATTATATATATTTTTAATCTCAAGTTCTTTTTATTGATGTAAATTGGCATTTATAATGAATGGTCATAGGTAGATTGTATAGTAAACTAGCAAATGTAAACTGCTTTTTGATTGTTGAAATATTGATGTAAATTATGATAAGGAATGGTCATGAGTAGATTGCTCAATAAACTAGATGGTCATGAGTAGATTTAAAATATTTGCACTCATTTATATCATGTGATTAGATAAAGTATAACTGTATGAAAATTGTTTTTTATTATTATTATTATTGATGAAAATTGCAATTTTGTAATGAATGGTTGGGTCATGATCATTTGTTGGGTGGTTCTTATAATTCCAAATGACTGAGTGCATACTAAATCAGTACCTATTTATGTTATCCAAAATTTTTTCAAAATAGATACATTTTTAATCTAAATTTATCAAAACATTTTAAATAATTTCTCTTATTTAAAGATTTTCTCTTACAAATTGAATAATATATTTTGGGTTATAATATAAAAGCACATTTCTCATAAGATTTAAAAAATTTATGAATTTAAAATGATGTTAAATTCTCAAAATTCAACAATGGATATTAAATCATATACACCTGGGTCTCTTTTTACGCGGACTTATTTAACACGATTTTGAAGTTACGCGATTCGTGTTTCACCGGAAGTGTGTTAAATAAATCCGCGTAAAAAGAGACCCACGTGTATGAACTCCGATAATGCGCTATTACTTTAAACAATAAATTTTGCGCACTTACGTTATAATGAAAGTAATAGCACATTATTGGAATTCGACTTTCACCTTAGTAATTTCAATATTTTCAGTGCTTTATAATAGTAAGATTTTATGCAATAATGAAATTAAAATCATAATTTCCACATTTTATGTATACACACATTAAATTTTACAAGATTATAATGTAAATTTGTTCAAACATTGTACGTGTTAATTTTGCATTTTAAATCACATTCTGTTTTTGCTTTTTAAAAAAGAATGTAATCAATTATTAATCATTTTGTGTCCACAAGTTTATTTCTAAAAGGTCAGTAATAGCAGTGGGCATAATTAAATTTGACAATTAAAAATTAAAATCTGATTTTTAATTGTAATTAACAATTTAAAAATTACTTACTGCGACTTGAAATTAATGTGAAATTTGATTTTTAAACCGAATTGAAAATTAAAGACAAAAATAAGAATTTAATTTTTAGTTGTTAATTTCATAAACAATTAATAAAATCATCATCTCAAAGATTAATTACTAATTACATTGTCACCAGAAAACCACTGTTACAACATGAGTGTGAAGTTGGCGCTAGTTGTTTGCAAACGAATGTGTCTTTCGGCAAATAGCTATAATAATTAAAACGTGTATAAAAAATGTAAATGACTGTACTGTAAATTATGCATAAAAATATATTATTTTGAATAAAATTAAATATTATAGTTAAAAAAAGTTTGTCTTGTATCAATTTTTTTGAAATTTTTTATTAGTCATATTTTATTTCCTTATATTTTTTTTGCGCAAATTTTAAAGTAATTTTACATTGGTGCTTTACTTTTATGCGAATTTTGAAAAATGACAGACCACATCCCCTCTTTTTCAATGTAAGTTACGTCTATTTTTGCGCAATTTCGTTTGCGCGTGTTTTCTGAGGAACCTATCTATTGCATAAAACGAGACCCAGGTGTATATAGAAAGAATGCACTATCCTAGCTGAAATCTATTCAAAATATTTGGAATGCCCCATAGCTATATTCTTTTAGACACCCTCCCCTTTAAATAAAAAAAAAAAGCTTAAATTTTACATTCCTTTTGAATGGGCTGCAAAATTCAAGCATTTTTTTATTTAAAGGGAGAATGTAACTAAAAGAATACAGTTGTGGGGCATAGCAAATATATATATATAATTTCAAATATTATTTGTGGCAGAATCAAATCTATTCATAATTAGTCAGCAATCAGAAGCTTGGACTAGCTTAATTTCACTCTTACTTTAAAAAAAAAAAAAAGATATTTGCAAAGTAGTATAATATAGTTTATTACTTTTTTTTTTTAGTATAATATAGTTTACAAGAACTAAAAAATAAATAAAAAAAATAAAAAATAAATAAATAAAAAATAAATAAATAAGAAATGTAAATAAAAAAAAAACCTTGAGAGAACTTTTCAACTAAAAAAATAAAAATAGCTCATTAATTTCAATATATAAATAAAACACATTTCTTTATAATCTTATTTTATTATATGAACAATTATAAAAAAATTCTAAAGTTTTGGCTATATTTAACATTGTTTGTTAGAAGAGTTTTAAGATAAGAGTTATTTGTATTTTTTATATGTATTTGGATTAGTGTGGAACATTTTGTATTTATATGTATTATTTTTTAAGTATTTTTTTAGTTTGTTCCTCAATAAAAACTATAAAAAAGAATGTAGTTGAAACATTGAAATATTATTTATTTTGTAATAGTTCATATAATAAAACAAGATTTGTAAAGAAAGCATGTCTTTTATTTATATATTTACATTTATTCATGTTATTTTATAAGGAAATGAAACTAAAATATTGAATTTTTTTTTTTTTAGTGGTTTTGTTAAAAATAAATATTTTTTTTTTACTATGTTAACATGGTATGGAGACATTTTGAAAAGAAAAAGGAGATTGAAGAAAAAATAATTTTTTCTTTATTATGAAATTTAAAAAAAAAAAAATCTGAATACTGTAAGGGAATAAATTAGATTAGGTATTAATTAAAAAGAATAAGAAAAAAAATAATTCTATGTGATTATGTGTTTCTGAATTGTTTTATTCTTTTATTTATTTGTTGACTATTAAATAATTGTTTAAAAATAATCTCTGAAAGTTATTTTTTCATATATTTTTCTGACTATTCTGTGAATTACTAGGGTATGTGACTGATTTCATCATGCAGATATGCTTTCAGGGATTTGTAGACTATCCCTGTGAAATTGCTTAATAACAGAACAAATTATGTATGTATATTTTTTCTTGTTCCTCTAGGATCCTTACAATTTCATTAAAACTAGTTCAGACATAATGGAAATTACAATATATGTGTGAGTGCATGTGTTTGGAGATCCATGTGGTTTTTTGTATAATTATTTGGATGGTACAAAAACCACAAAATTTATCTTTAAAGTCAACAATTTTCAATTTATAGATTTGATAATTAGCTTATTGATGGCCAACATATTCAAGTACCCAATAGTCAGGAGCACTGAAAGGAATCCTAATATTTTTGTAATGATTTGCAGCATTTATATATGTGCATGCAGATGAAATATCATAATGATTGCTTTTATAAAGTCTTTTAAATATGGCAATGGCTAAATAATGATGAGCCTAAGATTTATAATAAGTGATAAACCTATATATAACATTAATGGCATAGGTCATTGACATCTTTTTATGCTCCTCCATTGTGTTAATGAAGAATGGCTCAAGATTGCCAATTTAACAATTAATTTCATTGCAGGCTAACAAAATCTAGGCAGTCATAATATTGGTTAGATCAATACGTAAGGCTTATTGAAAGTTTCTGTTTGGTATTTTCCTTCCCCTACACTCTTTTTAGTGCAACTGTTTAACATAACTGGATCAGTAATGGTTTGCTTCACACAATAATTCAGTACATGGTTTTTGCATCATATTTTATTCTGCTTTGCAAACATTTTACTTTTAACAAAGAGTAAGATCAATCTAGCTAGCATCAGACTTCCAAGATAAGCTTCTGACTAATGAATTCACTCTTACTGAGTTCCACTGTATAAACTTTTTAAAGAAACAACTCTGATATCAATCTTCCATCCAATCACATGACTAACTCAATATTTACTGCATTAAGCAATAACCATTTAATTTGCTTTTTACAAGAAAGATTAATTTTTTTTAGAAAAAAATCTATTTATACACCAATAGAAAAGACACAATTTCTTTAGAGATAAAGGTCCCAATCCGTTACTTGTTTTACTTAATTAATTGATAAACAATTTTTAAAGATTTTAATTTCTTATTTTTTTGAATAAATGAAACTATACAAGAAAAAAAAATCCCTTTTTTAAATGACACTTAATAAAAGGTAATCATTTATATATTAAAAATGTTTTAAATTTTGTCAGATGATCATTTCATGTAAGTAAATCTTTTAATATGTTTAACTAAATTTCTATTTAACAAGTGAATTATCCCACAGCTTACATGAGAAGAATAATTCTTATCACTCCCCACTTAAATGGAAATAAAATGATTGATCGAGATGAGAATATTACATGTTTATTGCATTCATATTTGTCTGATCATCACATGAATATAGCTGTTATGAGATAGTGGCAAACTCCTATGTAGGTCATCATATCCTCTGAATTATTCCTTCTCTCTGATATTACTCTTCCTTCTATTATATGCTTCTTTTTGTAGATTATGTCCATTATTTCTTTTAACAGTTAACCTATTTGTATTGATCACATTCATTGTTCATTGTCAAACTTCCTTCTTCCTAATTCTTCTTGAATCTGTCAACTTATACCTAAGAAGAATCCAGCAATTCTAGTACTTGTTCAATAATCTTCTATCTGCCAACATAATCATTATGATTTATGGTTTATGGCAGGTCATATCTAATAACTTTTAATATTTAACCACCTGACAAAGTGCAAGCAGTCAACACTTTCAGCTATGATACTTGATGTCAAAAAAACTGAGTAAAAGTCTCTACCATGCTTTCTCTGTATTTCTCTTGCTTCCAGCAGTCATGTAACATGACCTTTTTATTTCATTGGAAATTTTCTGGTTTGTGTTTTAATGTTTTTTTATTTTTATTGGTAATTTGATATTACCTGGAGATGAACACAGAACAGTTACCATCTTGTGATATCCCTCCTTTGAATTTAATAAAAATAGTTCTTAAACTGTCAAGGTACTCTATTAAAGGTTTCCTCTGCATCATCCTTAATAATCTTAAAGAAATTGACTAACATCTCCTTGTTATGACTATTGTTCTCAGAGACTTGCTTTTTTCCTTACAACCACACTCATTAACTTTCATTGGCTTTGCTTTCAGATCCTATTTAATTTTACTCTTTTGTAAAACTCTTCATATTGTATCGGTCAAAACATGTTGATCCATCTAACATGATCTGGAACTCAAAAAAATGTACTTCAAATCCAGTCAAACCTGAGATTTAGGTCAGAGACCAACCTGAATTCGAACCCATTCCCCAGATCAAACACCTAATGAGTAACATATAATGATGGCATATGAGAATTTATTCTAAATTTGGCCCACTAGCAGAGTGGAGAAGACAATGAGACTTAATATTAACTAAATTAAAATATGCATATACGTAGTTGTATGTGAAAATGGAGAAAAAGGAATTCAAACTACTCAAACAAGTTAGACAATATAAAATAGTTTAATATAATGAATTAATTATATACATTATGAATTAATTGCATATATTAGTATGTGCGTGAATGAGCAAGCAGTCTACCAAACACTAATTACATAGTGAAATTCATGCTAAGGGTTCTCATATGCTCTTTTATTAACTAAATATTATATATGCACTATCACACATCTTTGGTGGGTACAGTGTTAAGATGCCAATCATTTATTTAAAAGATTACGTAATATTGCCATTAACACTTTGATTTATGGCTCTGAAACATGGTGACTAACATTATTTTGGGGAGCGTTCTGAGATTCATTATATATATATAAGAAAACTATTTTCACGTCATTACGGTCATGAAAATAAGTAAAACACATTTGAAAATTATATTTAGTTATATGACAAAAATATTTATTGAAAAACATTTAAAAGACAGAACGCTTGATTTTCCCCAAGGCAGATAGATATTCTTAAATACAGAAATCAATTATGACAGTGGGACTGTATAATATGACTGAAATAACATTTTAATTAACAAAAGTAATAATATTTGGCATATATATATTTTGAGCAGAGCGCAATTTTAATATTACAGCACTAAAATTGGGTCAAGAAGCAAAAAAGATAATAAACAGAGAAGTGGTGGTACTGACATCATGGCAAAGGAATAACAGGAAAAGGTTGTGCTTCTGGACAAAAACAAAATCTAAGACCCCTTTCTTGGGCAGTGCTTAGAGAAATGTGGATAAGGCATGCTGTGGATGTTACCAACATGCAGAACTTTGGTCTGGGAAAGTCAACTATCCAAAGGACAAGGTATGAGAAGAAATCTATGGGTTCGATCTTGTTGCAACCCCCAAATTAGAAGCACATAATATATTTATAAATTCACAAAGAGGAGCTGAATGTCAGTAACCCAGTATGAATGAATGTCACTAATGACATGGAATAGAATTTACTGCTTTAAAATAAATGACCCTTGTTTGAATGCCATATATAGGGAAGATTTGATTTGAATGCCATATATAGGGAAGATTTGATTTAATAAAACATTCTTAAGATTTGATCCCTCCTTTTCTGCTATTTAAAATGATTCAATCCCACCTTTGCGGATTTTATAACTGAGAATATTTAAGCATATGATATTTTAAGAGTATGGAAAATAAAAGAAAGCTAGCAGTTATAAAAAAAACAACTAATAGGTCACCTTTTCAGAATTGAATAAATAATATAAAATAAATCATGTTTCAGAGTGTTAATTAGCCTAAGTTCAGAGTTCACCCTGGGTAGAATCCAGAGCTACAAATAACAAATTTTTATACTAAAACATAAACAAAATGATGTCTCATAAAAACAATCTGGTGAGCGTATTAATTAATAATGCATTATGTTTTAAGGGGACATTAATAACCTTAATTCATGGAGGTTTACTTAAAAGAGGAAAAAAATATTTTAAAAAATTCAGCTCATCAGGTTGATTGAGATTGGCATATTAATAATAAAAGCATACATATAAAATCAAGTAATAAATAACTATAAATAAATGACTGCACCAAAGTTAAAGAAAGTTGGAGCATATGAGATACGATTAGATTTATAAAATATTGTTTGAGAGCAATTTACAAATTAGAAAGAGCTAAAGTTAAATAATAGATTAGAAGAAATCTTGAGAGTAGAGTTTGAGATTAGATAGGCTAGATTTACTTTTAGATGGCAATATGAAAATCATTAGTTACCTTGCACAATTCTTAAGAGTCCATTTTAAAGGTCCCTGTGAGTTTTTAGGTGGCAAGCAAATTTCTATTCAGCATTCTAAAGTTCTCCGTCAGGCTGGTATGGTAACAGCAGATGACCTTCATGGGATGGTCTTACTACTTGATCTTTTTTTTTAACTTTCAAACCAGTGTGGGTTATGTTCACTGCACAGTTCTTTCAATAGTAGCTATCTGTGGTGGTCAACATTAGCCTATTTTATACTCCTGCCCAGGTATTTGAAAAATCTTTTAATTTATTTCTAGCTCAAATCTAATCTTTAATCTAAAATCTTAAGTTTTCTTTGTTCATTGTTTGAAGATACAATTGTAAGATAACTGTTCAAAAATAAATTCAAATCTATTTTCAGATTGGAAATAGATTTGACAAAAAATGTTTATAACAACATTACAATCATTAATCTTAATCCCCATTTTATTTTAAGTAAAACCTTAATTAAAAATTCCTTCCCAAGATTAAAACAATATTATATTTCCACCCTTTTAATTATTTTTGGACAATTAACAGTTACATCTTCCATCTTGGATTTTACAAAATATACAATTTAATAGAAAAAACAATTTAAAAAGAAAAAGTTTTAAAAATGACTTATAATAAAATATTTAAAAAAATCAATATTTTGTTAGTATTGTTGCTCCTATAATATATATATATGAGCCACACCTATGTATTTTTAATGTGAAGAAAATAATTAATAATAATAAATATTGAAAAGTTAATCTTTATAAATTTTAGGCATGCATCTCAAATATATACATAAAATATATATACACAATTAAAGAAGTGAGATGGGATATAGGATTTGAATACAGGTTAGTGGATGACACCATGATGCTCAATCTTAAGCTAAGACTGACTGCTTCAATGTAGACTTTTCATCCACATTTGTTCATTCTTCATCAGTCTAAAATTTCCATTTGGGTTTTCCTGCTCTCTATAAGACAACATTGTTCAGCCCTCCATTTCTTGACTTTTGGTTTAATCCTTGACACTTGATCCTGCACTTGTTCTATTTTATTTCAGCTTTTATCTACCAACTACCCTATCAATTGCTTCTTGCCAATCTTCCTTCTCTTATAAATTCCAATTATCCATTCTCTCAACTATTAATCAATTCTTTCAGTTTCTTGTAATAAATCCTGCACATGATATATAGAATATATTATCTTGTCCTTCTCCAATGCTTGGTTTATATCCTGAGTAATTTGATTAACATTTAGGTTCATTTTATGATTATCTATTTCTCTTTTCTGATTAATTTCATCCATCTTCATCAATATCTTTCCATTGCCTTCTATTTTTCTTATAAAAATTTCTGCTCTCTTTTGATTGCCCTTTCTTTGTTAATTGCTTCAATTTTCCTCAGCAACATCTCACTATCTTCCATTCTCTTTATATTGTCTTCTATTTGTTAAGTGCTTTATTCTATTTTTCTTAGTAGTATTCTTTCTCTTTGCTGATTGATTTCTTCTTATTCTCCTTAGAAATGTTTCTTTTTGCTTATTGCTTTCCATTTTTCTTAGCAGCTTCTGACTCATCTGGGCTGACATAATCATCTCTTCTATTCTCTGAACATTTTCATTACTTTTTTTTCCAATTTTGCCCTTGTTGGCATATAACTTTGTATTCAATTACTTTTAATCTTGTACAAAAAAATGTAAACTTTTAAAACTATCATAAAACAAGCTTCACATCCCTTCTCCTTCCACATAACCTTTCACTATTGTAGTATCCCTGATCTATCTCTTTTAAACTAGACTGTCTGCAACTCTTGTTTTTTACCTATCTAGTTTAATATCTTTTGTCTATTTTATTCCCTATTTCTATACTGTTTGTATAAGTGACACTGATTTCCTCAGTGACTTGATTTTTTTATAAATATAAATTCATGATTAAAATAAATAGATATTAAAGTTCATAAATACATACATATATTCCACTTTTCCTAAATTTCTCATTAGCATTTAACAATTAAAAAGAATAAATAGTAAACTACAATCCTGAGATAAAGAATCCAATCATCAGACAATGCAGCACGAATACCAGGAAAGCTATCTCAATTTAAAGTATAAATTACCTACAATCCTGAATACCTATACTAATAAAATCTTTGAAATTTGAAACCTTTCTCATGGGGAAGGTGTGATTTTTAAGTTCAGAGGCCAACAAATATATTTTCTCTGAATCTTAGAGATTGGGGTTCATAGTATAGGGTTATGTTAACAGTCCACGAAAAGCAACTAAAAATATAACCATTTCAAAAATGAGTTGATGTAGTATCTAAAGTAGAAACACTCCATGAAATTGTGTGATAACCTTATATCCCAAAACCAACTACAAATTCCTCTCTATTCACCACTAGTACTGAAAGTACAGAAAAACAAACATCATCAATGAAACACATCCAACTCCACAAATCTTTGCTTTTTTTCTGTTTTACTTTAAACATAAACTTTTTATATGCACACCAATTATGTCTATAAATCAATTATTTATCATTACATAAATAAAATTTCATATATACTCTTGTCTCATATTTCATAATAATTAAATTTTATTCCTATTGATTTTATATAAAAGTATAGATTCTTATTTCTCAAGTCTAAGGTTATATCAAGTTCCACATTGTACAGATATTTTGTAGTACTGGCCAACAGAATTTGATCATCACCAGGCTCTAGATTGGATGCCATTTATAATTCATATGGGCAAAGAGGGTATAGTAGGTACTATTTAAGCAATGTATTGATTGTGCTATTTGTAACAGTACAGAATAATATATTAGGGAATGGGAATCATCCCCAAACACAATCAACAATTAATATTTGAAAATGAATAGTCATTCACAAAAATATCCTTGTTTTTATGGTTACCAAAATAAGAAAAGAATAGACATCCACAAAAACATGCTTGTTTTTTTCCTTGTTTCAAAAAATGAACTAAGAATGAGCATTGAAAATAATGATATAAGCAATATGTAATTGATAAATTTATAGTATCACTGGTAATAATTACAATAGTTAACAGTCAATTCTTGTGACTGAATTTAAAAGTGAAGTAATACAAAATCTTAGGATAAACATCATCTAACCAATGCCAAATTTTGGGTATATTAGAAAAGCAATTATAAACATTTCTTCTACACATACATATTTTAGTGCTTATAATAACTATAAAAAAAAACTGTACATGAAAAATTCAAAGCTGATCATCATTAATGTTCTAAGCCATATGGTATCTTGAGTGTACTGGCTATCAATAAATTGGTTATTATCATAAAACCTATAGAGTATGTAAGACCTTAAAAGTAACTTTTATAACCTTAGCACCATCCAAATAATTTTACAGAGAATTATCTAGATATCCACACAGACACACAAATATATTGCAAATACTATTGTCCAAATTAGCTTTGGGAACAGAATGACTCTAAAAAATGTAAACATAAAAAAATATACACACAATTCATCCTATTATTAAATAATTTCACTGTCTTAATTTTTAAATTACTGAAAGCACAGACCTACAGGTAATTCATATATCAGATAGTTAGAAGAATAATCAGAAAAAAAATAATTTTAAAGAGTTAACTAATAAACAAAAGAATATTTTTTTTTTAAAGAAATGATTAATTAATATTTAATCTAAATGGGCTATTTCCTTACACAATCAATTCGGCTAAAAAATAAAAGCAATTAAAACAGTTTTAACTTGAATTTATCATTCTCTTCTGATTCTTTTTAATTAATTAACATTTAATCTAAACGAATTATTCTTTTATCAAACCCTAACATATATATATTGCAATAAAAAAAGAAAACGATTTTAACTTAGTAATAAAAAAAAAAAAAACATTTTAAGAAAAGTACTAAGATGGCACTGAGAGTTGTGGGTCGTGTGAAAGTCTGAGTTCGAATCCCGCATATATTACATATATAAATGCAAGTGTAAGGCTACACTAAAAAAAATATTCAATATTTTCAATTATTCATTTCTTTATAAAGTATATTTATAAATGTCGGTATGAACCCTGCAATTCCTTATATGACTGGATTTTTTCAGTCCTTCTTTTGTAGTTACCTAGCTTTAATAATTTTAACCTAGCTAAATTCCTATTTAACAACTAGGTTATCCAGCATGTGACATGAAAAGAAATAATTCTTCTTAATTTAATTAAAATGAAAAAGAAACGAGATGTTGCTGAAAGACGCCTTTTAGTATTAAAATATGATTTGTGTTACAGAATCTATTCAGAAGTTATCGGTATGTTTATATATAAAAAACAAAACAAAACATAATGAGTTATTTTATGATAACATTCATAAATCAGAACATCAAAATAAACAAAATATTTATGAGTTAAAAAGGTAGGGTGGGAGGGCAGAATTCTAAGATCTAAAACAGTGAACAGAATATATTTCTGAAAAAAAAAAAAAAAAATAGAAATCAGTAACTTTGTTTAGAAATTTCAAATACTACTACTTAATTATCAAAGGTGATCAAATGTGATTAGAGTTGTTGCATTACTGGGCGTAGACAATGGCATTGGCTATACAACATTAAAAAAAAATCAAGTTTATATCTGAGTACTTATGAATGTATATAATACATTCAGTGATTTTTCTACTAAAAAGAAAATTCAAACTCGTGAAAATCATTTTTAAAAACCCAGAAAAACATATACCTAATAAAATACACAAGGTATTTTTATTGATGAAGTAAATCAGTTATCATTTAATTAAATAATATTAATATTTAAGAAATATGAATGAAAATAATAGCACAACAACAACAAATCTAATAATAACATTCATAGAAGTAGTAACGATAATAATGCATCTAAATAATTTATAAAAGCAGCCTCTTTGCTTCCATAAAATTTACAATTTTATTTTCAATTAGACATCTCGATAAACAGCATTAAATGTAACTTAAATGGTCTAATGACCAATTCATAACTGAAGATGAGTTAAAATTAGAGTAATCGATTACAAGAATATAATATATATGGCAAAAAGATGAAATTACACTGACTAGTAAGTAAATATACAATATTAACACAATAATTGGAGAAAAGCTAATCAATGCTTAAATTACAATTAGTAAATTATAAATAAATAAAAATGTTATTTCTTTTTTTTAAAAAAGCCACTATTTTTAAAAAGATTAATAATCTCAGATTTTTCTTCAAATTTACACTAAAACAATTTATTAATATTTGCATTGTCAATCTTTCTCTAGCTCACACAACAAATCTCTCCAATTCAATTCCCCATGTAAAAGAATTAAACTATTATCTGAATAGCAGATAGCAATTGATTTTCACTTGTCAAGCTAAATTAAGAAAAAATCCCAAAGGAAATTGAAGATGAGACATTTTGATCAAATAGTGATTTTTTTGAAGACAGTTTTTGTCATCTATTGTCAAAGTGTAACCGGAGGCATTTAGAATTTTTCTTATTTGACATATGTAATTGATACTATTTTTGTGTCAGAAGCAAATAGATAATAATAATGGACGATTTCTTATAACATCTCAAATATATCATTATTAAAATAAATCCAAAATATAATTTTACTTAAATAAGATTAAAGTTTTAAGTGCTTTAATATAATTTAATTAATATTTGATTTTAAATAATATTCAATAAACTTAAAATTATAAATGTATATATAAGAGCTGTTTTACAACCATGCTTAAATTTATACCATGATAAGAAAAATAAAATAATTTTGTATATGTTTATGGTATCCATTTTTATAATTTATCCTTGAAATACAAGTAATGTAAAAAAGAGAATTTTGGTTTTTATGAACAGTAACAGTATATTTGTTATTATGAAGACAAGAAAAAGAAACAATCATTTTTGAAACACTATTAATAAAAAACAAACAAACAAACATAGAATTAATAAGAAAAAACAAAATATATGATCATTCAAGTGATTACTTTTGTTCCACATAGAATAACTAACTATTGCAGACAATAATTATAAAAATAATTTTATGAAAGAACAAATACATAAATGTATATCACTCTTTCAAATAAACTCCTAAGAAATATTTATTTTATCAATATACATAAAAAAAGACATTAAAAGCCTTATAAGTACATGTAATATACATAACCATATTGTTATAGTGAATTCAATGGATTTCCTTCTAATTCAATTTATATATTAAATTTCAATTATGAAATATATTTCAAATTGTCAAAAGAAGATATTCTGAATTTTATTTCAATTAAAAATATTTAAATAAGCTTACAATGTTTTGCAACTTAATATATAGCTTGGAATGAATTAGTGACAAGATAGAATGATGGAATTGAAAGGTAAATATTTTTGGTTCAAAGTTCAACCTGTCACTTAGGTGCTTGAATGCCAAGTCATGAATTTCCAAGCAACTAACCATTTCATTAAGATTATGTTTCAGTGAATAAAAAAAGGCTAATAGAAGAAATCCATGAGTGGATTATTAAAAATATCACTGATACATATTAAATTTAAAGTCTATAACAAAAATAAAATAAAATGTAATATTTTCTAACATAATAAAATTATTAATAATCACTTATATTATTGAAAGGTGATTGTTGTGAAAAGATGTTAGCTAAAAACATGTTGTATACCCAATAAAATCGATAAAATCATAAAGTAATGAAATTTATCAACTAGTGAATAATTCAATTCACAATCAATAACTTTCATTAAATAAGAACATTAAATTTCAACATATTGTATTATATATTGAAGCAGTCATATATATATATGCTTCGTGTATATATTTGCTATTAAGTTAAAAAATATTAAGCATGTTAAAAAATATATAATGTATATAAAAAATATTATAAAAATGTAAATTTTATTATGAAATTTAATTATGAGTTGGCATGTGTGAAAAAGATAAGGTTTCAAATCAGCAAAGAAAGTTTAAATTTCTAATTAAAAAACTAATTGATATTTAAAAAATGTAAGTACTGAATTCTAATTTTAGAATTTATATTAAGTGTAGCATTGCCATTACAATAAAAGGTGACAAAAGTGTAATTACTGGTGAATTTGATAAAAATCAAAGACATTCAGAATTTAATTAAGAAATGTAATTAATAAACTGATGACATGATCATTTATGTTTTATTTTATATAGATTTAAATTTAAGTCCAAATATGTTGTGTATATTTAATGTTACTGGGTTTACTGATTTCATGTCTATATTTCATTGCATTTCTTCAGCAGCCATATATCCCTGCTTCAGAAAATTTAATGTGAGGGTTCATTCTAAATAAGTTCTACACAAATGTGGTAACATTCCTTTTATTTTTCAGACCCAGATGGTTTTCTTATTTCTTATTAGCAGTGCAGTGGATTGTTCCTGCCTGTTAAAGAGTTATTTAGGGTTACATGAAGATGCTCATTCCTTCATTCCATGACCTATTTAACTTCACAAAAGTGAATATATTTCCATCGTTGCCTTTTTATAAGACTCGGATAGGACATTGCAGAGGCGATCATATTACAGTCTACCTCGTTATTTGTTTACTACTTTAGCAAATCAGTTTCACCTTCCTTATCCCTTATGTATATTAAAGCCTGATATTTCAGCATTTATTGGTCATGATCATGAGATTTATGCATTTATTTATTTAACCATATTTTTCTAGAGTTAAATGAACTTACCTCACTTTATTTATTATTATGTACCTGCATGAGGGACATCTGTCCCAGAGATCAAAATGGGTACATCACCCAAGGTCCCTTATTATATGTCTGTTATATATTGCAACTTTTATATATGGAATCATCAATTAATGTAATTTCCACTATCTTATAAATCTAGCAACCAAATTAAGTAGTCATTTCTTTTGTTTATTTGTTTGTAACTGTAAATACTAATAAAGTGTTTGTATTTTATATATACATTGCAGTGGGTATTAGTTAATCTAGTTTTAAGAGACTCTACCTCTCCCTGATTACCGAGCAAAAGAAAAAAAGTAGTATGTAGGTTGGAATGAGTTGTGGTGGTGATTTTGCTGTTGTTGTATCATTCTGACCATTATATACATTTTTTTAATAAGTATGGTGCCAATGTGGGTGGTTAAATCATCCTGGTGGTGATTTTGTGGTTGTCATCTCATCCTGACCATTACAATATGTAACTATCAAGCATAGCAAAGCATCTTAGTTTATCAATAAAAATTCTTAATATAAGATCATTTGACATAAATGCAAATTAATTTCATTGGCCATCATACTCAGAATGATTTAAACCTTGATCAAGTCTTCTAGAAAACTGAAAGGAATTTTATAGCATTAGTTCATGAACTTAATATATATTCATTATAAAAAGAGAAGTTGCATCTCATTTAGTAGAATTATCAAGTAAGTGTTCCACACAGTTACTGTTCTCATGTAAACATGGGTCTTTACTGTTTTAATGAACATGGAGTAATCAATTACTAACCTCTTAGTACTAAAATGATTAAAAAAAAAATCTTCCCCTTCACATATAATTACTATTTATTATCCTTTTATTTACATAAATTAGAAAAAGCCCCTTTACCTCTTTTTGTCAAAAAAAATAAATAAATAAATTTTAATGTTAGATACAAGATACAGAATAAAACATATGGAATAAAATTTTAGTATACATTATATTTTAATAACCAAATAAACAGTTTCAAAGAATGGTCTTAATTTAATTCAATTCAAAAAAAAAAAAGATAAAAAAAGTTTGTACACTACATAAATTCCATAGTTTAAGATAAATAAATTCTATTTTATTAATGCATAGATTAATTATAAATAAGTGACAATAATAACATTTATCAAATGTTGATTTACTTCCTTAACTACATAAACAAATGAATGCAATAATAGATGATTTTGAATATAAAAAAATATGTAATTTAAATATGAGTAAAAATATGTTTATTATATATGTCCACATACAAAGCTACATTAATAAATATAGCAGATATATTTCATATGTTACACTGAATTGTAAATAACTTGAATATCTTTGTATGCTGTCTAATCTTATAGCAATATATATATATATATCCATAAGTCAACCTACTGTGACTATATATAATGTATAGAGATGCATATATGGTCTGCTATATAGATCAATTGTCATTTTTGATGAAAAAAGTGTCATATTATATTGTGTTCCAATATTACTTTAATTAAATATAATCATATAAGAAAATAAAGAGCAGCTAATCAAATTTACAGCATATATATATAGTAAAAAAAAGTAAAGAAGATAAAAAAGACATACAATGTGAATTGGTTTATATATACACTCACACAAATAAATTAAAAATACCCAAGTATGACTGCATGGGAATAAAGACAATTATTTCTAGAAACAATATTAATGAAAACTGATAAAATAAAATAATATATTTTAAAAAGTTTGAAATATGTTAAAATAAAATTTAAATCATTAACAAACTTGCCATTTATCAAAAAAAAAAAATAATAATAATTTCAAGCATGCAAATATACACACAAATATATATAAATAATAAAGATAAAAAAAACCACTATGTTCTACACTAATGTAAAAATTAAAAAAAAAAAAATTATAAGAAATATCTAAGACTTTTCTGAAAGCATTTTGCAATATAAGCAAAATAATCAATTTGCTTATATAAATTAATTAATTTACTTATTTATAAATAAATCCTAATTAAATAATAAACAAATCCCCCCTCCCCAAGCAATGTTAATTGCCAAAAATTGGTAATATAAACATTTTGAAAAACACTGATAGTTCTAGTTCCCAAGTAAGAAGCTCCTGCTGACATATGATCTTCATCTGAACATCACAGTTTATAGCCATATATTTCACTAATAAAGTTTCTTTGAAAATAAATAACTTTTCTGAAATGTGCTAAACTATAATCATGGTATTTATATACAATTTATTCTCTTACAAATAAATATATTTTAATATTTAACAAATCAGAAAATTAAAAAAAAAGATAAAAACTGAACCCAATTTACTGCAAATAAAGTACATTTAAAAATATCAATATGAACAAATATTGCAACTGAGCAGTAAAGGCAAATGATGAAATCTGTCAGGGATCTTCTCACACACTTATGAAATCTAATGAGTATCTCAATCATATATTTTAACATTCCCTGATAATAAATTCATATTTTTAGAAGTTCATTAAAAAAAAAATAATAATAACTCTTACCAAAACAAAAATAAATGTTTCAAAAATTAATTGGAAAAATAACATTTGTTTAATGTTGGTTCAATTAGATATAATCTGATATCTGAATTAAACAATTATAAATTTATATAGTTAAAAATTGAAGAGGGAAAATATCTGTAAATACAATATAGAAATCTAAAACAATGATTAAAAGTATAACAACCTCAACGAGTTCATATATGCAATTAGTAGTTGATAATAAATTAACAAATTTATTCTTTAAAAAATATCTAGAATATTCTTTAAATATCATTTATGTAATTAAAATCTCACCATCATATTTTATCCACAGACAAGGCATAAAATAAGTAAAAATATTATGACAACTGAGGCATAGAGTGTCAGGTGTTTGATATTTCTAGCACATCTAAACAGTAAAAGTTGTTTGCAAAATGCATGCATAGTGAAAGAAGATGGTCTGACTTTGGTTGGTGTGTGGTTGCATGAAGGTGTTGAGAGATGTGATAATACCCCCCCCCAAAAAAAAAAAAAATTTGGAAAATAATGAGTCAATGGCTCACAAAATTAATTAAATTTTAAATTATACATATAAATTATTATAGTGATAAAGAAATTGTTTTATTTAAAAAGTGTAGCACAATATTCCAAGTCTATTTAGTTTCATACACATCAATTATTTGGAGTGTTCAAACTCTGAAAAAAAAAAAGAATTATCACTTTTATTTTATGTTCCTGATCTTATATCCACTTTCAGTTCATAAAAAATTAATTTATAAAACTGGAAAATTTTACTGGCAAGAATAGAATTTTATTCAATATAAGTAACTAACTATAAATAATTATATTACTGCTTTTTATATAATGAAAATATAAAAAACATTAAATATAAACTTGATGCACTTTTCATACAAAACCCTTTTTCCAAGGCATATTCACAATAAAAAAAAAGAAAACAAACTTTTAAAGTTAAAATTGTACTTTTCCTTTATTAATGATCCATGACTCTTTTATTTTCAATTTCCTGTCATTATGCTTGCTGTCAATCTTCTTTACTTCTTTAAGGTTTAATTACATGATCAAATACTATTTCATGTTCTAAAAATAAGATGATACTGTAGGATCTATTTTAGTTTTATTATATATATGGCTTTTATCTTAATGCTCACTATAGTAAATATAAGAGCAACTTGGTTTCTAACATTTCTCCATATTGCATGCAGATATATACATTTCAATGATAGTTTACAATAACTACAACTTATAGTTATCCAGTTATTTATGCAAAATAATAACAAGCTGTTATACTATAGCCTGTCTATTGCTCTTAATTTACATTTTTTATTAAAATCATTTGGAAGTATAAAATAATCATTTCTATCACAATATCAGTTTTCTAATGAGTGATAAATAAAAGATTAACAGACTATAAAAATCAACTCATGCACAACTTTTATTTTCACCTAGTAATCAATGCAAATGTGAAATTGGTGACTGAATTAGGAAAATACATTTGCTCTATTTTAACGTTTATTATAGCAATTTCTGTATGGTTTAGCACAGTTGGAGAGTAATAGAATTGGTATAATAAAGTTTAAAAAAAAAAATCACCATTTTCGTTAACTGAATGCAATTGTTGTGCTCAATCTACAACATTAATTTATAAAAGATATTATGTATAGCAAAGATAATTATTTTTTATTTACAACAAACGTCTTCAAAATTCAATAAAAAAATTGTTTCTTAGTTTCATTAATTTATTAATTCCATTTATAAATATATTTTTATTTATAATTATGCTGACAGTTTTCTTTCATTAAAAAAAAAGAAAAAAGACAAGCATTTTTTTTTTTTGGTGCCGTTTTTGTAGGACTTGAACAGAACTAATAATGGAAATTGTAAAACGAGTAAGTATTTATATCATATATAAAGATTGCTGAATTCAATTGAAAAGTTTTTTAAAAAGAATATTCAAAAATAACTATATTTTTATTTATTATGAATTAATTAATCCTTTATGTGTGTGTGTAACACATATAATTCTTTACAGATGTATTTTCGCCTGACTATTATTTCTACAAATCTTATTACTTTTAGGAAACTCACATTTGTATTTTATCAGTCTTTCTGTTCTTGTAATTTTTATTAAATTATCATGAATATAAAATAAATTATTTATTTAAAACAATCTTAGACGTATAAATATATGTCTAATTTCAACCATTTGCAATCTACTGAATAAACTGGATTCCAAATAAATATGGCAAAATATTCTCTTGACAGTTACTTATAAATTATTAGTGAAGTTTAAAATGATAACTGCCAATTACAAAATAATACACAATTGTCAATTATCTTGCAATGTCTGCCACATGTTATTTTATAAATCTTTATTCTTCTTTAAATAATAATTTTGAATTTATTAATAGAAAATAAAAATAATATTTGTGTGAAAGAATAATATCAGTTTGATGTCAGGAACTAGATATTTATTCACAGACAAAAGTAAAAATATCTATTACAAATTTAAGTTTGTAGTTTATTAATTTATAATTCTGATTGTCCAAAAGAAGAAGCTAAAATTAAAAATTATTATAAAATATATATATTAAAAGCAAATAAATTTAGAAATATATATAACATGAAATAATACAATTAGCTATTTCAGAAAATTAAATATTTATTTACAAAAATAAAAAAAATCAATATATCAAATAAGTATTTGTTAATTAAGCAAAAAATTATATTTATACATTATGATTTATTTTTAGATAAAATTTATAAAAATAATTTATTGAATTCCAAATTATTTTGGTTGCAATTTATTTATTATTTTAGTTGCATCTATAAACCATTTCAAAATCGTTTCCATTAAAATAATAAAATTTTTATTTACTAATTAATAAATAAATATTGTATCTCTTGACTATTTTGAAATTATGCAATCTGAAATGCTTAATTAGCCATATTTTTCAAAAACTATTTTATTTTATTTATTTTTATAAATAAAACATAAGATAGTAATAAGCAAAAATCATTGTTGAATTCAGTTATGACCTGTTTTGTAAATAACAAGCTTTGTGAGTATCTAAACTTAGATATGAAGAAAAATTATGTTCCACAACTGACTACAAGATAACTCATAATTTTTGTTTATTTTTTCTAATATAACTAATCTATTATTATGAGTTTTGATAAATAAATATTATAAATTTAATTTAGATAAAGTAAAATGTAGATGGATATGTTTCTCTATGAAATGCACTAAATACACAATAAGCAATTAATGTATTAAATATTGCATTTCTCTTGAATTTATTAAATCTTTTTGTTTAGAGAACTTCTTAGACCATTTCTCATTTTCTATAATAAAATAAAGTTTTTGATGTGCAGTTTTTTTACATAAAACATAAACATTTAATATATCTTGCATATTGCATTGTTTAAACTTATTATTTATATTAAATAAACTCCATTAAGTAATTTGCTATTTTTTTTTCCTATTATATTATTAGTTATTGAGATCTTTCAATTGTCCAAGACATCTACATATAATCTTTTATTTTTCAATTCAATATATGATTTTTTTTTTCCATTTTTTTTTTGGATTTCAATAAATATTAAGAAAATATTTTTTCAGTCATATCTTAGTTTTATTTAATTTTAATTTTATATTTGTAGATATTATAATAATGGCATATTTATACATAATAAATGAATATGAAACTAATTTAAATATTCTTTATTCATTTTATTATATCTTTTTTTACTATTCAACTTGATTAAACAACTATTAAATTAAAACAAAAGTTAGTATAAATCCACAGAAAGATATATATACAAACTATATAAATCTGACAATAAACAAAAAAGAATAGAATGAGCTCATCTGCAGTTTAACTCTATTGTATTTAAGCATTTAATTTATTGATAAATTTGTATTAGTTTTTATATAGCTTGCTGGAAGATTACAGTAATTTCCACTTTAATTTCATCTGCATTTGAGCTATCACTATTAATATTTAAACATCTAAAGTAGCAGCTATAATATTGTAATTTCCTGTCATCAAGTTTTGATCTACTTAAACTAAATGATTTTTTTTTTCATTATTTTAGATTTAAGTCCATCAAATATAAGCCAATTTTGGGTACTTTGGGATTAGTACTGTTCCATGATGTAATCGTCCAGCTATAATCTATCTTTGTGAATTATTCTAGCATTTTAGGTTTTCATAATAACTTTTCTTACTGTGTTTGCAATGTCACATAGTTGTGATTATTACTGAATACCTAAAGTGCTAGAATAATTCACAAAGTTAGAATAATTATGGTGAATGATTACATCATGGCAGTATTAATCCCAAAGGACCCAATTTTCTTATTTAAAGTTTGAATAGTATTTGACCTATTTAAGGCTTAAATTCTTTTTCATTTTAATGAATTTACTATGTAGAAGTATTTATTTGTTTTCTCAACACCATTTTCAATGCTCAAATGTAATCAATTATATTACAATCCTTCTAAAAACCAATCAGATTCTTATATATTCGTTGTAATATGTTTACACAATTCTCTTTCAATAGTTACTTAAAAATTACTGCTGCATTTTTCTAATTTTCCTAGTAATTTTCATTTTCTTCATTAGATGTTTTTAAGTAAAATACAATTAATTAAAATACAGAAATTAAAAAAGTTTATGGACAAATCCAGAAATGATTTTAGATTATAATAAGATACTATCTTTTATTCTCAACAAATAATAAAAAGAGAGAGAGAGAGAGAGAGAGAGAGAGAATTCTAACAATAACGAATTGACAAATTACAAAACTTATATATATATTCATAAAATCAGATTAATTCACCTACAAATAAATTACCAATTAAGACAAAAGAATTCATATGCTGGGGGGGGGGGGTAAACAAAATCAGTGAATATGCTGATGCAAAACACAATTGTAAATATAATTCTAAATGTATAAGAAAATACTATTACATATTAGAATAAAAATATTAAAGTGATAAAAGTTTTTAATGTAATAAGTAAAAAAGTAATGTCTGACTTAAAAAAAAAAAGTATTTTATCACAAGAAACTATAAAAATAATTTACAAATAAATTGGTTTTTTTTGTCATAGAAAATTTCTGTATATGATAAAAATATTGCTCAAACAAGAAAAAAGCAGGACAAAAAACAGATTTATTCAATTAAGTGTGGATGTGATTAAATATGCAGTATCTTTTTTATAAAAAGTTATGGCTGAAAATAAAATACAATGAAGAACTATAATTAAGCAAGATTGCATTACTAAAATATCAAATAAAGAATCTAAAGAATCAACTTGTGATATATATGGACATATTAGTGTTTCATATACTGATTTGATAATCATTGCAAAAGTTACCTTTAACTTTTTGTTTTCTGTTTTTTTTTTCTTCAGGAGTTAGATTGACCATACTTATTTACAGACATGATAATGAATTCATTAGCATATTGCAATGGTATATTTGTAAAATTGAATAATCCATGGTACATGGGTTTGAACCCAGGTATATAAGATATACAATGATATATTCAATATGTACCATAAATTTTGATTCAAATAAATATAAAAGTTGAATGGTTAATAAAATTCAAATAAGATTCAATTCAAGTATATAATAATATTAACCAATGTGATGATGATGATTTATAATTTAAAAGTACTAGTACTCCCAAAAGTATTTTATTTGTTTTTCAGTACTCAAAGGTGCCAAAGTGTCTACAAAAAGAGTTTACTTTTGAAAACTTTTAAAGGAACAATCATCATCAATTACAAATTATCACAGCCAACTCTGCATATCCTGCAGTGGATTGCATGGATTCTCAAGGTTGTGGATATTAACTAGCATATGGGTGTTAAAGCATAACGTTTGGATTGAGTTACAAACACAAACTAAATGGATTAACAACAACAACAAAGCAAACAATTTATTAACAATGAATAAATAAAATTGGTAAGTAAATACAATTATTCACATATATACAAAGTATTAACTATCATAATAATAAAAGATTTTTAATTTAAACTTAAGTTAAATTTAAAGCCTTATAGTATTTACATTGATAAGGTCTTACTAAGTTAAATATTGAAACAGTCACAAAGCATGGTTTTTGTGGTTGTTTTCATTAATTGCTCCAAAGATAATATTTTTCCTCTGTGGGAACTGGTGATATTACAGATTAAATATAAGGTATAATATCAGTAGTTCTTGGGCAGTTCTTACATCAATATCCATTTCTTCATTCACACCATTATAGAGTCATGCACTGGCTTGTTTTACAAACTTCAACATTAGATTCTGAATCCAACTGCATTTTCCATGTATTTTGGCATGTGCGGCTTTTCTTTTACCTAGCAACTCACTGTAAAAAATTTTCTTCTAAATAAAATCATCATACTGGCTCTGGCATATTGAAAACTACTTTAAAAACAATAAAATATGATTATCCAAGTTACGGTGAATAACACTTTTAATTAGCAGTTGTTTCTTTTCTCGGCATAGAACATTGCAACATGACTTCAAAAGTAGACTAGATAAAAATGCAAAGCAATATGGAATCAGAATGCTTGCTTCAGATCTATTTATACCTATTTGATTTGTTCAAACAAAGTATACATCAGTAGCTAGGAAAAATCTGATCTTTGTGTCATTATAACAACATATTTTTTGAAAAGCATGCCAAGGAAATAAATTCCCAGATGTTTTAAAATTATATCATGATTTGATACATAATGAACAAAAGAAAAAAAACTTTTTTTCTCTCTTTCTTTCTTTATATTAATTAACCCTTAAACCGCTAATTTTATCATTGGTTGTATCAGATAAAAATCAAATCTTTTAATTGGCCAACTCACAAACTGAAGACAAAGCCTATTGTTAAAACATATTCGCCTATAATATTAAATTCAACTCAGATACATTTATAAAAAGTATATAATTAATTTTTCAGGTCATGAAAAAAACGAAAGTTCTTTCAAAAATAAATTGCTATTTATTTATTCTAAAATATTCAATATCGGCAACATAAAAGTTATAATGTAAACAAAAAGATCGACTTTTACGTTATAGAAAAGTAAATATTTCTTTTTACTACAACTTCAATATTTGGACTAAAATCTTCAATATTTTTCGAAAATAATTTTGTTTTTTTATTATTCTCTCTGAAAATTATGTTTAATTTCCATAAATATTATTTAATAATAATTTAAATCGTATTCAAAATGAAAATCTCAGCGTTTTTCTTTATTTTCTTTGATCAGGCAGTTTCTTTGTTCTTTCCAGCCAATCAGAATGCCTTTTTCGGCTGAGAGCATGCTAAGAACCAATCACAAATAATGTTCCTTCTTTGTTTAGGTTTAAATGCGTTTTTTTTCTATTTTTTACTTCTAAAATAAATCGGAAGATGTCACCATCGTACAGAACTTTTAAAAACGAATTCAATACGTATTTAACGAAAATTTTCGTATGAAAACGAGCTGAGTTAGAGTGATTTCAGATGTCGACGAGGAGCCTCGTCGGACGCGGGAAAAGGGTTAATTGTTTAGAAAAAAAGAAAAATCATCGCCAACATTTAAATACAGCTTAATAATTTCTAAAATATTATTAATTTCAAAATTTTAATATTATATTTAGCTTTGCCATCCAATTTTACTACAAAAATTTGGGAACTTTTATTTAAAACTAAATTCAAAATAGGCAAATTAAAAAGGATCCAAAATGCTTTAGATTTTTAAAAACTACCCAATTCCAATCTTTCATGTATTAAAAGCATTTTGCTTTCTTCCTTTACAATATAATTTATCATTTGATTTCTCTTATATTACAAAGTAATTTTATAAAACATTTAATAATATGGATAAATTATTTTTTATCTTAATCTTTAGACAGTTTACTCAAGTAATATATATATTTGTGCACATACATGCACAGCAGTTTAAATATTTATTCCTCAATTTATATGATTTGTTATTAAACAATTTTTTTTCATACTGCTTTGTAATATAACCACATTTGAGGTGTTCTCAGATTTATCATTACAATATATAATATCATTATCACTTTTAACTATCTGATAACAGGCAAGTTACATACATCATCCTAAATGATCTCCAAGCCTTCATGTTTTTGCTCTAATTTATTAACTCATAGATATACTTACATTCATTATTTATTAATATATGTAGAATTATCTGCATATACAAAGATACATACATAAAAATTTGTATAAATATAGTAAAATATATGTCTGTGCACACTCACTTTTATATTTTTTCTTCTTTTCAATCCTAAATTAATGCTTCATCTATAAAAGAACAGTGAAGAAGATACCAGTCACATGACTATTAAGAATTTTAATGAATTTATTTTTTGTTCTACTTTCTAATAAAATAGTTGATATCTAATTTAGTTATGAGTAGGTCAATTAAAAATAAACACTAAGTCTACATGGAAAAGCTCACTATTTCAAAAAAAATTTCAAGTTTTATTTGTTTCAGATCTCAGTTCACATTTTAATGATTTAACAATATAATATTCTAATGTGGATTATATTATAGTTATAGTAATTAAAAACAAATATCACTCAGCTTTTTTAAGTTTTTCATTTTAATGCAAATATTTAAACAAGATATTTTAAACAATGGATAGACCAACTAATATTTAGGTATATTTTATATGATTTCAAATATTAAATGTAATTAATATGAATATAAACTCAGATAATTCTTCATATATTATATTCATAATTGATTACCAAAATAGCAGTCATCTTTCTCTCTCTCTTTTTTAGACTACGAATTCATATATTTGACTGCTATTTTTTTCTGAAAAAGAGTGAAAATCTGTATGAAATATTAGAAATCTAAAAAAAAAATATTAGAAATCTTTTTTTTTCTTTAGAGTTTATTACTTTAGTAATATTTTTTCTTTTCATTTATTTTTACATATAATTATTTATAAACACACATACTTTGATAAACAGTGAAAAAATATAAAAAAAATATTAAAAATAAGCATTATCTTTTTTTGCCAAAACTTTTTTTTAAAAATAGATATCAGTATAGTATATAATCATTACGGTTAACTTTTCAAACTTTTTAAATCAAGAAAGGTAATTACTAAGATCCAAATGAAAAAGTTCTGTATGCTTCGAAAAAAAGATTATTAAACCAAGGACAATTAGGACTGTAAGGCAAAAGAGATAAAAACTAACAACATTAGCTCCTTGACTAAAAATTTTAATTAGCAAATATGATCATCAAAATGTCAAGGATCATCATGAATCTAATAAATACAATATGTTGTATGAAAATCTTTTGAAGGAATCAAGTTACTAAACTTAAACATCAATCTTTTAAAAGTGTTCTATTTTGCAAATAAGTTTTTATAAAAAGATCTGCCTTTAAAAATATATATTTTTTTCATTCCATTAATTCAAGATTTTCACATCAGAGATTTATTAATGAAGAAATCAATTAAATTGAAAAAAATATTCTGTAGTCAAAATTATATACTTTTAAAGTAAACAATTTTATATAATACAAAATATTTTTTAATTTAATTCTGCTTTTCAAAAATATGTTAATGATGAAAAAAAAGTATTAATATATTTCTAATTTTGACATGCTACAATAATTTTACTTCAAAATTGCAAGCAATGGCAAACTACCACTAAAGATAATCAGATATTGTTACTTTGATTACAAAATTTTACTTCTAGTTATTCCAATTTGCATTTGAAAACTGAAATTCACAATATTTACAGTACTTTATTGCAATTGATGTATACAAGTGACCAAAAACAAAAGATAAAATAACTTAATATAATAAAATTTATCTTAAAGCAATCAGTATGCTCTAAGGAAGAAAGCAACAAGACAAACAAACTAGAAAGATTTTAATGCAAAGCAACAATCTTCCACCACATTAACTAAATATATTAATATATCATTTAGCAGAACTCTTACTTTGTATGACAAAAAAAAAATTGTACATAGAGTTCTTAAAGTTTTATCAAAATAAAAAATAAAACAAAGATAATGAGAAATCATAAATAAAATCTTGCAGTCAAATAATATATGAAAAAAGAGATATATACTTATAATAAAATTATAATTATTTAAATATGTAAATACTTAATATAAAAAATATGTAATGCATTTTCAATTAGGAATCATTCATTATGATTCAAGTGATAGATATTGGAGGATTACTCAATTTAAATTCTCATTTGAATGCAAAAAATCACCAGATTGAAACTATTTTATTTTGGTAACATGATGAGATGAATTAATTCATTAAAAAAAAAAACAACAATGTTCAGAAAAGTTGACATGAAAAAACAAAAAGATTCCAATAATAACGGATGGATATATTATTAAATTAATAAATTTGTCTTTAAAAAGCTTGGAAAATGTTAAATTATTCTGTAGAAATGCCATTCATAAGATTGCCATACATGATGTCAATTTGGTGGTACCAATTACGTATTGAAGCGGTCGGATTTAAGTTCAATCCTAGCTTCATGAAATCTCACCTGTAGCCCACTTCAAACCCTAATACTAATTGTGAATTTCCGAATGCAATGGGGCTTTATACATTTAATACATGCTAGTTTCAATTAAAACCATGATATACAAACATGTGTTAAAGCCAACTACTTTACTATTTAAACTAACCAATATTATAATTTCATGATAAATTTATTCATGAAAACATATATATATATTATAACTGTGTGGATTGTGTGTATGTATTTATGAATAGTTAAATTTATATTCATTATAAAGTTTCATAGCGTCGGAATGTTTTATTTTTACTTTTGTCAGTTTTTTTCAATTTCGGTGATTAAAAGCTACATTCTTTCGATAAGCTTTCAGATCCTCCTTTTCCAAAGACATTGGGGAAATTTTTATTAATTAGCAAAAAAATAATAATTTAAAATGAAAAGATGGTTCTTGATTAAAATCGTTTTTAGATTTACAAATTCCATATCGAGGGAATGTATCTAAAATCAATTAACAAAAATTTGTAATTTTGATAATGTAAGAAGCTTTAGCCTGAAGGCATCAAGAGTCAGAATGGGCAGAAAACAAGAGGACAGTATAAATAGCCTGGAAAAATTTCAAGAAAAAGAAGCCATATTTGTTTAAGAGAACTTGCTACTAAATTATGAATCTTTATAGTGTCTCCATCATGGTGAGAAGCTAACTTCGGGAATCTGATTGCTGGGCCCGAAGTCCCCAGAAGATCTTCAATATAGCTGCAAATTTAAACCTTTCCACATCAATCGTGCTGCCAAAACCTGAAAGAATCAATCCAAATGCTATTTATATAAGTGAAAATGTGCACCTACGTTTCAACCCAATTGGATTCTGCTGTGTAAACTAAGGAACCAGCCATGAAAAAAATAGTAATATCTTTCTTTAAAGAGCCATAACTTTCTGGCCAGTTTCCGAACTAATTTACACTACCTTTTAAAGTTATTACTGTTAAAAGCTCTTCTCATTTCATAATGCCTTAATCTGTATAAATAATTCTCTTTTTCTATCTCTAGTCTTTAAAATTAATACCTTGTTAAATTTCCCTTTCTCACGATGGTGGTTCGTTTAACTAACCTATTATATATATTTATTAAATAACTATTAATGTCATTTATTTTTATTATATGCCAATAATATTTCAACTCGATAATAATCCCTTTCGTTACATTTGCCTTATGAAAATAACATAGTATTAATTTTTATAGTAATTCTTGCCCATTAGAATTAGATTAATATGGTTCTATTAATTATCAAGTTGAAAGAGTTATTAAATGCTTGCTATTTTACTGACGGCTGATAATGACTATTAGCCATTTTCTAACCTATGCTCCCAGCTACTTTATTGAGTTCATAATATTTGTTTATTCCTATTAATAATGTTAAAATGTTAAAGGTCAATAAAGAAAAATAAATGAATATATTCTAATTTAAATTTTATACTTTCTATTAATATTCAGGGAAGGCATGATATTTAGGGTATAATTAGCATAATTTTATAATTGCTTTAAATACTTTTAGTTAAAGCACATTCGACTTTAATTCAACTTGATCAGGTCATTACATAGAGCATTCTTTATATATAAAATACGTTTTATTACTTAAACGCGATGCCTATCAAGTCATCATTTTCTGAATGTTGCTGATGCGAGTCATCTCCTGCTTCGTAGGCTTGTCATCGGTGATATTATTGTTACTATAATTATCTAGGAAGAAATCACTTCCTCACTCGCTCTAATTTATTATATTGGAACACCAAAGGTTCACGGCTATGACCCAGCCTGGCTTTCCCTGTGTTCAATGTCTCCTTGATAGGGCAGAAAGAATTGTAAAACCTAAGCTGTCCTCCTACTTAAATCACTGACAAGCCATTATCTTTTGTATTTATTTTTATTGCTCATAAGACATCAGTACCATTTACTTCTCAGTTCCAATAAAGCCCTGCTCTCATGCTCGTTAATCATGATGAATTGATTTTATTAAAGTCGAACAAATTCATATTCATTTATAATTAAATAAGTTTTCTGTTAAATATTAAAGTTATGCCCTGAATAATTACCATGACTTTCATGAAATGCTTTACAGATGTGTGAGAATAAATCTCACATTGTTTCTTTTAAAATTAGAATCATAATTTCATTCCATGTCAAATAACTTTATCCACCTTTGTTTGCTTAACGGCGCATAGGCATATATTTCTCATATAATTACATCTTGATTATTGGCATATGAGAATGACTGCCATTCTTATTGTAAATTGTAACTCCCGTTCTTAAAGACTAGAGGTAATATATATATAATATTAATCATAAACAAGTTGAACAAAAATATTTATTCTTATTAAACATTTTATATAACACATATGGTTTTTAACTTTCTTTATTATTTAATAACTATTTTAATATTAATGCTTGCTGTCTGTATTGGCAACCCAAACATATATATATTGATTGATTCATAAATATCCTTAGTTATTTGATTGGATGTTAGTAGAGTTAGATCAGGGGTCTCTAATCATCATCATCCATTGAACTAGTTTCTTGGCACATAGTCACGTGCTATCAACACATGTCATCCATTGATTTGATCTGAGCTCTGAGTTGGGTTTAAATTCAGTTTGGTCTTGGGTTTAATTCAGTTTGATTTGGCTGGGTTTGAATCCCAACTTCAGGTTTAGGTTGGTGATGTGGGTTGTCTGGTATAGTGGTTATGTTTTTGGCAAATAGTTCTTAATATTTTTGAACTTCTTATTAAACAGTAAATTACAAAAAAAAAAAAAAGTACACTTTATATAAATTATGAGATAAAAAAATTGTAAAAACATACTTACAGCAGCTTTCTCTATAGCTTTTCGTCTGGATAAAAAAAAAAAACAGAGATTAAGTTACCTAAACCAATGTAACATAATTTATTTCAAATACGTTTACAAATAACAGTCACAATAATAATATTATTACTATTAACAAACAACAATAGTAATAAATTAAATTTATTAGAAAAGTAATAATTTATAAATATAATCCAAAAAACTTCAAAACTGAGTACGTTGTATGAATAAAAAAAATTGATGACAGTTACTAATGAAATTGGAAAATATTGGATTACATTTAAAGGAGAATAATCAAGAAGGTAAATAAATATATTAAAATTTAGTGAAGAATAAAGGTTGGCCAATGATTACAGTGATGACATTGGTATTTAAAAAAAATGAAAAAGAATTTTACTCTTTTATTTGTTGTCTATAAAATGATTACAAGCCATTAGGCATAAGCCATCCAAAAAAAAAAAAAAAAAAGCAAATTTAAGAGATTATAACAAAGTAGATCACATTGAATTATTTATCATAAATAGTCTACTAAGATGCAGCTGAAAAGAAGTTTTTGAATCCAAAAAACAAAACTAAGGCTAAGTGCTTTCAGCTCTCATATTCATAACTGGAGAATGTTATAAAATAGTGGAAAAGGTGTGTGAGTTTGTATAACAGAGGATTTTTAAATTTACGTAAAAAAGAAGCATGTTGTTAGAATCAGAGAGACCATTTTCTGGAGAGAGGGAAGGATAAATCTTTATGGTTGATGGAGTGTGCTTTATATAGTATGCCTCTCTGATTTTCTGCATAGTCGTCTCTCTCGATGTATTGAATGGCTGCAGAGGATGGAATGAAGAGATGTCCTATGGATTTCTGATGATTGAAAAAGACAGAGCTATATTCTGGCTTGGCTGTGGGTTTTTTTTGTATGCATATTGGTGCTGCAATACTTGTGAGGACAAAGACATCTGGGATTCCCTGTAATAAATAATTTGCATCCTGTCTGGGGTCATTAGATTCCATATACCATGGAAGGCATGAGATCAGTTCAAGTCTGTCCTCTGAATTGTTCAAAAGTCTGTTGATAAAAAGGAAAGAGTGGAAAAAGTGAGGCATTAGACTCAAATATAAATAAATGCAATTTTTTTCATTTGATGATTGCTTTTTCCAAATTTAAGTTTTCAAATCTATTCTAGATAATAGCTACTCATGTGAATCCAATGACCATTACCTATCAACATTGATAGAAGACAGAATCTCTGGTGGTGTTAGATTCACATAAATAGTTAACTAATCTAAAAAAGAATTCAAAAATTAAGCTTGGAAAAACAATTATCAAACCAAATGTGTTAAAAACAGTAAAATAGAATCTGCATTTATTTGTGTAAGAGCAGGTTATAATAAATACTGTGCTATGATCTCTATGGTATAATCACTTTTAAATTGGCTTATTCTTTTGGCTGGCTTATGTCAGCTTGTAATTACTTGCAATAAGACTGATAGATCTTTAATTTTTACTATATTCTTTTTCTTAAATATCAATTTCATAATTGCATTCTTCAAATCAACTGGAATATTTTCATCATTTAGAGATTTGAGATAAATATTTGCTAACAATTTCACAATTTCTTCATTAGCTTCTTTTAAAATCTCTAAGATTCAAAGACTTTGTTGAGATTTTCTAATTCTTCATAGATTTAATTTTATGTCTTGAATCTTCATTTGAAATTTCTTGGCATTTCGAAAGTTGTGAGTGAGACTGATTTGTTTTCCTGTTCTTTATTATTAGGAAGTCTTTATTAGAATTCTTCCACATTCCTTGCAATACAAGATATATTGTTTATATTTCTGAGATTTTCTTCTGTAACTTTTTTGACATTAAATAATTATACTTGCTTATATCATTGTTAACGTTTTTTGTATTGTTTTACTCAATATTAAATATTTAATTATACTAAATATGTCATTTAAAAATATTTCCATCTTATTTTATTTATATTGCTTTGCCCTATATAAAAATTTAATGGGTAATTCCTACATTTTTATTTCAATTACCTGTTTAATAATTCTCAGTAGAGTGCCAGTTATCTTTTTATTGATCTTATTCAAGTCTGAACCATTTCTGAAATCAGTTACATAATTTTCAAATTATAGCTTAAATTCATTAGAATATTTCTGAAAATTAGGGGGCATCAACTATTGGTACTGTATTTTTTTTTATCAGCTTTTGTTTTTCTAGTCTTCCATTAACACATCTTAATCACTTTCTATGCAGAATATATTAAGAACAATACAATAATGAAATACCTACTTTTTTTAAGTCAAAATAAAATTCAATTTTACTATGTTTTCAATTGGATATTTCCACGTCTATTTCTGGTTTCAATTTTTCTCATTTAAAAATAAATAAATCAAAAAATAGTTTTTCCTCTTTCATTTATATTCTCACAATCAAATTTAATTCTAGCACTTTCATTTTTGTTTTTCAATTCCAGCATTAAAATATTCAGTGCCAATTTTAAATATTGTTCGATAAGATCAAAAGCAAAAATCCTGTAACTTCTATTTCTTAATGGAAGAGAAATTGTTTTGGAATATAAACCATACTATCAATGCTTTGCAACATTGTTTTTCCATTTTTTTATTTATAATAAATCCTTCTCTATGTGTGCCTCTATAATAAAGTGCATCTCCATTTTTCAAATAAATAGACCTTTTACATATTTTTCTAATTTTAAAAAGTACCATTCAATATAAGACAGTTCTTCCAATTCAAGCAATCTTATTTCCTTTGAAAATCGTCAACATTTGTAATTAATTGAATGAAAGCTTATCACTGAATGACAAACTAGTTCTTTAAACTAGACATTCTTTTTTCTTCTTCTCATGTGTCATAGCATCAGCCGGGAAGCGAACCCGCTATCCCAGGACAACTGCTTATAAAGCAGCTGTCGCTGACCTCTCGACCACCAATGCTTGACATCTAGACATTCTTGGCACCATCTATCTCCACTTATAACCACTACCTTCGTTAATGAGTTTACATACTCTAGGATATATGTCATAAATCATTTTCATTTGTCATAATTTGAATTAAACAAAAAAAAAAAAAAGAGCAATCATATAACATTAATACTATCACTGAGAAAACACAATTTTATATCTCAAACAAGAAATGCCATATATATGAAAAAAAAAAAGGAGCATGACATTTCTTTATTTCTCTTATATTCAAATAATGTATTATTTGAATATGCTCTCAATCTAACATCTGATATGAGCAATGCCGTTTTATATTTTAATTTTGGTTAAAAGTCAAAAATTAAACAATTTAATAAATTCACTTCCTTTTTTTTTTTTTTTTAAAAAAAATCCTTTTAATACTTAAGAAGTTTTATTTGAATTAGCAAAATAAAACATAACCAAATATGGAATACAGTAAACAATTAAAGATTACATACCTATTTATTTAAAATCACATTACAAATTTGAAAGACACTGAATTAAGATATGGTTTAAAACATTTTAAAAATATATTCCTAATAAATTAAAATATTATTCTATGTAAATCTAGAAATTTCTTAATCATCATGATTGAATGATTCTGGAAAACTAATGTGAGTTCATTTGTGATAAACATAGATAAATCATTATATAAATAATGTTAATCATATACAATTGAAAATACCATACTGATTTTTATATATTGATATTCAGTAAACTTCAGAAATTTATTAATATTAAAATTACATTCATAATAAATAAAAATATTATTCTATGCAAATGTAGAGATTCCTTGTGATAATATGTTTAACTATTTCCATCATCTATCAGTAAATGATGAATGTATAGAAAATTTTAAACTTTATTTCAACTTTTCAAATACAAACAACTTTTTAATAATAACACACAAATAGACAATGCAGGTTAATAATGATACGTTTTGAGTAGTATTATCCTTTACTCTTCTTTAAGTGTTGCTGGCCTAACCAATGACAGTTTTAGTATAGAAGTCAAACTCGCACCTTTAGATTCTTGAATATTAAATTTAAGGCAAACACTTTAACCAACTGAGCTATGCTTAGTTGATTAGAATGGTTGTCTTAAATAGCTCAATTAGAGCATTTGCCTTAAATTCAATATTCAAAAATCTAAAGATGTGAGTTTGACTACTATGCTAATACTGTCACTAGTCAAACCAGCAAAACATTGTGTATAACCTGTGTTATCTATTTGTATATTATTACTAACAAGTTGTTTGTATTTGAACTTTAAAATTTCCTATACATTCAACATTTACTGACAGATGTTGGAAATAGTCCATCATATTATCACATTTAATATATCATCATCATAAATCTTCAGATAAATACTAGAGATTTGTTGTTAATCATGATTAATTGATTCTGGAATATGAACAAGAGTTAATTTGTGATGAACATAGATAAATCATTATATAATAATAATGATATATAACTGAAAATGCCATACTAATTTTGATATACTGATATTTGGTAAACTTCAGAAATTTATTAATATTATAGATAAATGTACAGTATATAATATATTTAAGCAAATGCTACAGTATATGATAAACTTTTCACAATTAATGCAATAGTTATTTTGATATTTAAGTAAAAAATAAATTTAATCATTAATATATAAAATCCAATAAAAATATTCTCTCTTTTTCGTTTTAAAAACTTTATTTATTCACATAAATCCATATATATACTGCAAAAATACATTATTTTCATCTTTCCTATGTTTTGATTACTTTTCTCTAGTCATTATCAAGGATCTACAAATATATATATATACATTATTATTATAAATATACATTTTTAAACATAATATAATATTTCTTTATCATCCACCAATGGCACTCTATAATGACAATAATATTTTGAATAGGTGGAAGAATATTTTGAACATCTTTTGAATAATATGTAAGAATCAAGATAATGACAAATAATGATATATTCATTTTATCTACTCATTTAGATTTGGATAAAAATATTCAGCTTAGTAAGGACAAATGGCTCTTTGTAATCTTGGAAAATAAAAAAGCTGCAAGTTCTGATAAAATACTTGGAGAAATTTTAAAATATGGTTGTGTTTGAATTTTTTTTACAAATATATGGTTTCATGAAGTTGTGCACTTGATCCACAAGAGGAATAAATAAGATTGTACTTATCATAGAATATTATTTTTATTACAGCAAATGTCCTTTCAAGAATTTCATTGAATAGATTGCTTCCAGTCATAGATGAATAGTTACCAGACACTCAACATGGTTTCAGAGAACCAAGAAGCACTATAGATCATGGTTTTTGTTGTGAAACAAATGTAAAAAAATATCAGGAATAAAGAAATGATTTATATATTAAATTTTATTAATTTGATCAAGGCATTTAATTCAGTTAAGCAGATAAGTCTATGAAATTATTTGAAATTGATTGTCCACCAAAATATATTCATATTATACAAGTTGTATTGGAACCATTTGAAATAAAAACTGGTGTTTCAATTTTTATGACAGTGGCTCTTGGAAATTTTCAGACTATTTAATCAACAGGGATCAAAATATGGTAGAAGAATTTTTAATTTGAATTGATTAAAAACAAAAACTATAACACTTGGATTCTGTATTTACAGTATGCTGATGCTTATGCTATTTTTGTCAATTCAAAAGACAATTTACAGAATGTTTTGAATGCAATATACAAAAACTGTGTTTTATTAATTAATATTCAAAAATCCCAATCACCCATTGATATAAGAACAATAACTTTTAGTTTGGATGGTCATCAACCTGAAAAGGTAAAACAATTTAAATACCTTGATAGTTTTATAAGTAGGAAAGTGGACTTACTTGCAAATACTAGATAGACTTCAATGTGCTGCTGCTTTCAATAACTTAAAAGATAGAATATTTCATCACAGAAAATAATTAATACAATTAAATTAGCTTACATAATTTACTATATGAAAGTGAAACTTGGAGACACACTATTGTCTCAACATAAAGATATTAGAAAAGTTTCACTTAAGGATGATCTGCAAAATTAAAAAAAAATACAATAGTAAGATCATAAAACCAATGAATATATTTTTCACCTTGCAGGATGTGATACTATAGAGTCCACTATTGTAAAGTCACACTTTCATTGGACTGGACATGTAAAATGAATGAACAATGCAATATTTCCTAAAAGATTGTTTTATGGTGAACTTGAGCATGCAAAATGACCAATTACAGAATTTTTTTAAATCTTAAAAAAAAAGTACATACTGTCATTGTGCCTACATAAAATTATTATTTTTTTAATAAAAAAAAAAAAACAATTTTTATTAAAACCACATCATATAATCTTCCAAGAGTTGCTCCAAAATTTCTTGTTTTTACCATTTTTTTTCATTTTCAAAAATAACACAAAAAACATCTCATGCACACACACACAGAGAGAGAGAGATCTTTTGTTATAGAGATATGGATGAGTTTGACAAAGAATCCAATAAATCCCATAATAGCAAATCCAATCGCTGTAGCACCTGCAATCTTTTGGAATTCCTCTGGTTTAGTGCAATGTTTGACCAATCCAATTGAAGATTTACAGAACTGCTTTCCTGGTTCAACAAATGCAGTGATTTGATCCATGACTTTGCTTGCAATCCTTAATACACAATGCAAGAAAAAATGAATGTGTTGGCTTGCGTAATTTTGTTTTCATCCTCTTTTTTCAAAGTTTATTAAGCTTTAAATTAAAAAAAAAAAGGCAATATTCTATTGTCAAAGATTTGAATGTAGAAACTTTAACAATAAAAGATTAAATTGTAGTAATTTGATATTCAGAAATACTGAAAAAATAATGACATTTGTAAGAAATTGTGACTTAGGCCAACTGAAAACTACTTGTTGTGCGTCAAATAAAACTTGGGAGATTATTTATATTTTTCAGAAGGTTATATTCACATGTTTCTGTAATGCATGTGGAATAAAAGTTTTAACTATATATAAAAAATAAATAAATAATATACATTTAAAAAAGAAAAGGAATAATGTCAGTTTAATAATGCCATTTGGTTGTATTTAATAAAATAAAAGATAAGTTTATCTCTAGCCTTATAAATCTATTATTACTAATTATCATTATATTTATTTAAAGAGAATAACATCAAAGAATACAGGAAGTTTCATATTTATAGTTCAAATTGTAGTAATTCTCTATTGTATTAGAAGTATTATTTTACTAATGTGTTAACATTACTAAAATTATTAATTAATGCTATACTGTTTTTTTTAATGATTAAATTGTATAATGAATAATATTTTTAATATAATATTCTTGTTTAGTTAACATAAACAAATGTTGAAGCTTCTAGTAGTTGCCATTACCATACATCTAGTAATGTTTGTGTGTTTATTTAAATGTCTATTATTTTTGTACATTAATTTTAATGATAAAAGAATGTGTACATGATAAGGTTAATTAAATGCTTATATTACAAAATAATGTATTAATTCTTGTTAACTCTTTTTTTTAAATTTTAAAAATTATTCCATACTTATTATATAGTGATATAACATCATAATTAACATTAAGGTATAATTTTTCATAATAATCAGCAATCAATTTTATCAGAATTATATACATTTTCTTTTAAAAATGGATACTCTTAACTTTTGTATCATTCATCATCTTGAATACATTTTCAATTACAAAGAAAAAAAAAAATCTGCAAATTTTTAACTGATTAATTTTATTAAATACAATTTCTTTTGTAATTAAAATTCAATTATCTTTTAATTAATTAATAATTAAATTGTTATACTAAAAACTTTATTCTAAGTCTAGTTTGATATTTATTATTATTCTCAAGTCAACACTGATGATGGTCGTTTTTCTTCAATTAAAATATTTTAAATTGTAATGTCTTATCTTGTTCGTTTGTTTTTTATTGATTACAATTTAGGAATTCATTTTAGATTTTATTTATATCTAATACAAATATTATTTATGGTTATCATATTTGTAATATTTTAAATACAAGTATATTTTATATAGCTGGAGTTTCGATTTAATATAGGGGATTTGAACACAGACTTTCAACCTACCTTCAGCCATCCACGATATCTCATACAACCGATATATATGACCACACACATGTGAAAAAGATAAATTATCTCCAATATACATATTTCATGCTGAAGCAGCACTCATCAGTTGGTCCAGATGATCATCTTCCCCACCCACACATATATAATCAATGCTTGGTCTATATTAAAATAGCAAATCTTCAGACATTAATGGACAGGCTTCAATCTACTCTACCTTCAATTCTTCAGCCATCCATACCATTGAAAATCTGATGATGAAACATCCAAATCCCTTATTAATGCCAACCTTATTGTGATTCCCATGTTAACTTTAACTCACACTGACCCCTCATATATAAGACCTTGTCCATTTAAATACACAGAAGAGGGATGAGCAGAATACAGACTGAATTTGCATTTAAATGGACAAAGTCCTATACATGAGAGTCAGAATGACTTAAAGTCAACATGGGCATGACAATAATATTGGCATTAACAAGAGATTTGTGTATTCTATCATCAAATTTTCAATGATATTGCTAAAGAGTTAGAGGGTGGAATAGATTGAAGTCTGGCTATTAAAGTGTGAATATGTTGGAGATGATGACCTGCATCAATCGATGAATGTTGGTTCAGCATAAAATACATATATTGGAGATCATTTATCTTTTTCATATCTGTATGGTCATGTGTATTGGTTGCATGAGATAGAGTGGATAGCTGAAGCCATCTTGAAAGTCTATGTTCAAATTCACATATCACATCTGTAAAAACTTTTTCACAACTGTGTTTGACATATTCTTTATTATATATACACACTTAAAAAGGTGCAAATTTAGTACGTGATCTCTGCCACTTTGAATTTCAAAAATAGCCAAGAACATCGTCTGACACATGACTTGGAAAACCCCGCCAAAACACACAGTTAAAAAAAAAAAAAGCCAAAACACGAAAAATTAACATTTTCTCATTTTAAATTATAAATCAAATAATTTATATATAGAGAGAGCAAGATTACTATATTTAAATCTTAATCAATAAATGCTAGTTATCATTGCCTAAAAAAGTACTTGGTAGCATTTTGATGTGGCTGATATGTGATATCTAAGGCACCCCCTCCCCCTTATACAAATTAAAGTAATATATATGCGATATATATATTTCACACAAATAAAATTATGAGTGCGTAAAATAAACAAATAAATGAAATACGATAAATAAATAAATGGCTAGTATTTTTGGAAGGAATACCTTCATTATCAAAGATGTGGCTAAATGAATTGCGAAGTAAAACTGTTGCTATAAGAAATGCAAAGTGTATGCAAATTTAGCACACAGCTTTGATAATGAAGGCAAATAAACCCAATAGCCATTTATTTATTTATCATATTTCATTTATTTGTTTTCTTTATGCACTTATAATTTTATTTGTGTGAAATATATATATTACTCAATATATATCTAATATATATATTACTCATTACAAACACAGAGACAAAGTGATTATTAATTAAAATAAATATTTTTTAAATAAAATAAAATATTTACATTTATTTAAAATATGTTTTTACTTTCCTTTGTTGGTAGTAAAACTCATTATAGTGACATAATCAAGAGTAGATCTGATATAGATGAAATGCAAATGAAGACTTCAATGAGTTTTATCTTCTTATATTTTAACGTGTATATATGTTTGTGTACAAGTAAGCTGTATATAACTAACTTTAATAGTGACCGGGGTAATATTTATATGTACATCTGCACATAGTAAGAGGCTTAATACGCCTTATTCAGTTCTCCCCATCATATCAAGAAAGTTACTTTTTAATTCTCAGAATTTGTATACAGAATAATTAGAGTGGTTTGCGTATTTTTCTAAACATTTTTAAAATTATTTGTTGAGGTATGATTTTATATATTGAAGCAGTGAATATCATCTGTACCCAGATATACTTGCTTCATTTTACTTTAAACCAAACTATCTCCCATGGTGTATAAAATGTAACATTAAAATCCGCACACATTTGTAATATGTGCGTGTGTGTATATATAATATTATGGCATCTTTCTAAAGCTAAAATCTAAATTATTTAAGTTAAGCATTTTACAGTTAAAAGAAACATATATAAAAACTGAAAACCATTAAATAAGAATGTAAAAGTAGACAATGGGAGAGGGGAAGAAATATAAGTGTGGTGCATCTTTATCCACAAAGGCAATCTTGAAAATAGCTATAGTCAAACACCTTTGGATGTTCAAAGGTGTCAAATGTAAAATAAAATAAAGAGCATTTTTTATAGCAACCGTTTTATTTCGCAATTCATTTAGCCACAGCTTTGATAATGAAGGGATTCCTTCAAAAATACTAGCCATTTATTTATTTATCTATCGTATTTCATTTATTTGTTTATTTTACGCACTCATAATTTTATTTGTCTGAAATATATATATCGCATATATATTACTTTAATTTGTATAAGGGGGGAGGGGGTGCCTTAGATATCACATATCAGCCACATCAAAATGGTACCAAATATTTTTTTAGGCAATGATAACTAGCATTTATTGATTAAGATTTAAATATAGTAATCTTGCTCTCTCTCTCTATAAATTATTTGATTTATAATTTAAAATGAGAAAATGTTAATTTTTCGTGTTTTGGCTTTTTTTTTTTTTAACTGTGCGTTTTGGCGGGTTTTTCCAAGTCACATGACCCAAGTTCTAAATTTTTTCTGTTTTCGCATAGTTTTTTATCACTTAGATGTGTCAGACGATGTTTTTGGCTATTTTTGAATTTCAAAATGGCAGAGATCGCGTACTAAATTTGCACCCTTAAAAATTTTCTTGTAATTTGTATTTTTATATATACTAATTTAATTAATACAATATTGGTAGAGAATACAATCTTCATTTCTCCATTTTTTTTTTTTTTTGATGGATTGCAACTACTATGTGTACAATATGCAAAATAGCATAAAAGAATTTGAGTGCAAAATTCAGCACAATTCCTCATTTTAATTGAAATCTTAAAAAAAAAAAATACTGAAGAAAAAAGTTTAAAAAACTATAGACTAAATAAAAAATTATAAAACTAAAATTCAAATGATAAGATATAATAATAAAAAAAAAGATATTGAAGGATCAAAGAATCATGAAAGTAAAACATTGTTTATTTAGGAAAGATAAAATAGCTTATAAATAGCCTAAGACAGAGCAAAGGCTTTTCAAGCATCTTTCTAAGAAGCACATAACAAAAAATATGTAGGACAAAAATTTATTTTATCCTATAAATAAAAATAATTATAGACATTTAGGTGATACTAATTAAAAGCAATACTATAACAAAAGAGATTTTAAAAATAAAATATTAAATGTGTACATAGCGCTCTCAATAATAAGTTAACAAAAGTTTTTAAAATAAAAACTCTACATTATTATTTAAACTTTTTTTTTTTATATATATGTCAAATGCGTTGACGGGAAGCGAACCAGGGACAGCTGCTTGGAAGGCACCGCTAGGCCACCACCAACGCTTGACAAACTTATATTTAAAACTAATGAAAAAATTGAAAAAATACAAAGGAGTATAAAAAAATTAATTGATGGAATTATTACTGTTACTCTAAAAGAAGCAGATAAAAAAATAAAAAAACTGTTGACAAAGAGTATCAGATGATTGGAATAAAAAAAAAGTAGTAATATTTCAGAAAGGTAAAAAGAAATTGAAAATTACATAACAGTTCTATATAAAATCTTTATCAAGATAATTACAATTCATCTACATCAAACTTTGGATTCTAAAACAACTAAAAGTGGTTTTTAGCACAATGGATGACATCCATTTATAGAGGTAATTTATAGAAAGGACAAATGAATATGAGTTGTGATTATTCTTTTGACTTATAGATTACAAATAAATATTTGATTCTATATGTCCATAATGATAAAAGCTTTGGATCACTAAGATGAAGACCCAGGATATTGTTATATACTGAAGAATATTTATCAAAATACAATAGTAGTGATTAGATTGAATAGTGATATTAGGAAGATTAACTCCAAAAAGAATAATGGTGATTCCATATCACCAAAACTTTTTTTTAGCAATTTTACAATAAATATTTTGAGGATTAAAATGAAAATCTAAGAGAGTAAAGATAAATGAAGATTGTTTAAAGCATCTAGATTATACACATGATGTGTTTGTTTTTTCAAATAAAGCTTTAATGCATCAGGAAATGTTTCAAGAGTTATCAGATAAAAGTAGGAAAATAATTGAAGATGAATAATGTTCAATGGATTTTTGCAGAAGAAAAAATAAAGATTGACAAACATGATTTAGAAAAGGTTAACTACAAATACCTTGATTACATTATTAATACAAATGGAAACATAATGAATGAAATTAATCATAGAATTATATTTAGATGAAGTGTTTTTGGTAATAATAATTTAATACTAAAAGAAAATAGGTTTATATATTTGTAAAGGAAGATTTTTAATACATGTATTTTACCAATTCTTACTTATGGATATGACATTTGGCCATTTTATAGAAAAGGACTATAGAAACTCCAGATTATTCAAAGAAGTTGGAAAGATGTATATGAGGAATATCAAGATAAGATCAAAAGTGAAATACACGGGTGAGAGAACAACAGGCATTATTGATATCATTGAAAGAATTAAGAGACTGAAATAGTACTGGATGTTTATAGTGCTAGAAGATATGCAATAAAGAGACTACTTAAATCGAGTTCCAAAAGATTATAAAAGATCTAGAAAGAGATTGCATGTAAAATGAATAAATGCAATATGAAAAACTGCTGGTTTTAGGTGAAGAAGAGAATTAGGAATCTGAGAAACTAAATTAAACTTGGAGAAACCTTAATCCTGCAATGAATTGAAATGATAGTGGTAAAAAATTAGAAATATACATGCTAATAATATTATTATTATAAGAATAAAAAAATTTATGTAGATGTGGAGAAAAGATCAATTCTTCATTAAATAATTGATGCCAAAAGACAATTTTAAAAGGGTTAAGATTATAACATTTGCTGTGACATTAACATTAAAAAAAGTTAGTGATAGATATTCCTAATGTACATACTAACACGTTATAAAGAATGATTGTAAAATGAAGATTTACTAAATATTTCATATCCTACACATATAAAATAAATAAACCATTAAAATCCAATATAAAGAATATCATCTTATATACTTTTACATAAACATTATGGAAAATTTCCCCCTGTAATACTGAACACATTATCTTGATTTCATCATTCTAACAAATGAAATCTGTTCTTAGAAGCTTTTTATTTTTTTGGTATCCATATAAAAAATCGGATATTTCTTTTTCTTGTTAAGTGTCAACTTCATTTATGTTTTTAAATTTTACAGAATAACTAATAACAATTTAAGTTTGAATCTATCCATTTTATTTTCTATCTCTGGCTTGTTATTCCCAATATATTTCTAGAATCTTTTGAACTGCTTGCAGTCATTTCACATTTTAAAACTTAAATCTAGCGTTGCAATCATAATTTTAAACCAAATAAGACAAACTGATTGAAACCTTTTATTTTTTAAAACAACATGACAAACAACAAATATTTCAATCAAATTATCTTGATATATGCACCCTCAAGTTATTTTTATTCTAAATAGTTTATTTTAATTAGCTTAAATAAACATCTTCACTTTTTATCAATTGTTTATGTTCTACAATTTATAGAAGACAAATAAATCTGTATTGTGACTTTATTAAAAAAATTCTGAAGCATATTTTAAAAAAAATCTAGTTTACATTACCAACTTTTTAATTATTATCTATCAAATATTGTTGCCAGATTAATAATCATTCTATTGTCAAAATAAAGATTTAAAACAGTACTGAACATATTAAAAATCTTTTTTTTTTTCAACTTAAATTTTTAAACGTTTATCAAAATACCACAAAATAATAATCCTTCCCTTTCTTAATTTTAATAGCAATTTCCAATAATATTAACCCTATTCAGAAACTGTACAAAATAAAGCAACTTCTGCCATAGTACAACTATCTTGATTTGCAGCACAATAAAGCTTTATTTACCTTTTGTAGATAAAACTTTTTTAGAAAAACAGTATATGGTGTCAAGCTTTGGTGGTCGAGAGGTCAGCGATGGCTGCTTTTTAAGTAGTGGTCCTGGGTTAGCGGGTTCGCTTCTCGGCTAATGTTATGGCACATGAGAAAAAAAAAAAACAGTATATGGTAGTAAGATGATGATGATGTCATCTTCATAAACTTATGAAATGTATGTTTTTTTGAAGATTTGTGATGATGGTATTTTAGTTGTATTTATATATTGGACAATTTCCATCATCTAATGTAAGTATTGAATGTCTTTAGAAAAATTTAACTTTATTTAAATATTCCAAATACATTCAATTGTTAGTAATAACACACAGGTTAATATATGCACAACATTTTGAGAAACATTATTCTCCCCTTGCTAGTATTTTACTGGTCAGGCTAGAAACACCCAAAGAAGAGGTGAGAATAATACTTCTCAAAACATTGTGCATATATTAATATGTGTGCTATTACCAACAGTCGAATATAGTTGGAAGATTTAAATTAAATTTTTCTAAAGACATTCAATATTTAATATTAGATGATGGATATAGTCCAATATATATATATATATTCGATCTTTATGAATTCCAAACATTTAGGTTTCAACTTAAGAGTTCAAAGCTGGGTTAACTATTTGATATTCCATGATTAGTAATGGTAAAAGAGATGACTTCATTCACTAAAGATGGTAAAAAAGATACACAAAGGCATCAACAGCAATTGAAAATCGGTGCTTACAAAAAGGAAGTGATTGCAGCCAAAATCACACTGTGGGGAAAAAAAATCATTATAAACATCAACAAAGATTTGAACATTTCAGTATATATCAAAACAATTCCTCGCAAACAGTGATCAAATTGCAATTTCAAAACCAATAACTTTTTAATAAGAATATTTTAATATAAAAGTGCAGATGTCACATGCATTAATAAGACTTATTTATGCTATTGTTAAAAAAAAACAATAAACTAGGCAGTTTTATCCCAACTGTGAAGTGTAGTGATACAACTGTTATGATTGGTATTTCTCTTGGTCTAATCAATACTCTCAATGTATATAATGAGCCTGCATGCATTCTATTTGAACATTTTGGATGCCAAGTTTATTTTTTGGTGTAAACAGGCAAATGATAATGCTCTAGTTCATAAAGCCATGCAGACATATATTTTGAATATCCAATAATATTTAAAATATTTGGTTTAAATATTGAGATTTTTTATGATGTATGATTTAATACTTTATTTGCATGATCTAATAAAACAAACTTGGTTTCTATATTAGTAAATAATAATAACCATATTGATTAGTAATATTTTTAAAATACAAATAAATAAATATATAAATATACATATATAAAATAAATTTGAAAAAATATTGATAAAACTTATAAAAATATCAAATAACAAAACTCACATACAGCCATTAATTCTTATTTTTAATAAAATAAATTTAAAATAAATACATTACAAACTGCAACAAGTATAAAAATTTATTTTTTTGGCTCAATTCTTATTGTTCTTTTATAATTTAGTCATGATATTATAACGTCTAAACATTAACTTGAATCTATATCAACAACAGAAATGCACACATTCTTAATAATGTTTCTGAATGCACATTAAATCAATACGTAAATAAAAGCTATTGCCATTACTTGGAGACTATCATACAAACACTCCTTTTGTAATTTATTTGCCATTATTCTGACCTTTTCTATACAAAAATTTATCATTCATCTTCATAGCTTATTCATAACCCATAATCTATGATCTTAATTTTTCAATTCTATTCTTTCACAGCTTTATATACTTCCTCCCATCCAATTATTACAATTATCATTATATTTTTTTGGAATCTTTCACTTACTTTTTACAATTTTTCAAATATAATTTCTATCAGTTCATAAAGTGTATTACATAATAAATATATTTGAAAAATTATCAATTCTCTTGGACAAGTTTCTGTTGATTCATCAAAATGATTTACATGAATTACAGCAGTAATGAAAATGTGGCTTCAAAAATACCAATTCTTACATCAATTTCCATTAAATGGGGGAGGGGGCGGATATATCTTTTTGATCAAATAAACTGAACTGTTATGAACAACCCATCATCATTGGGAAGCTGAAACATTACTGGATCAATTGCAGAAGAAAAAAGTTTTAATCCCATGCAATCACTTTCCTATAGAACTTCCATTTTGTTTTAGAAAGACTTACATATCTAACTCTTTTCTTTTTAATAATAAAATTATCAAATTACCTGATTTATTGCTGCATTTCAACATCTATTCTTATAAAACATTTTATCTTTGATTTTCAGAGGTATTTTTGATTGATATAATAAATCTTGCAAAATAATTTTGCTCCAGTAAAGTTTCCAAAAAAAAAAAAAAAAAATTAAGAAGATTGTAATATTTTATATTTAATATTATTATTATATAAATTTTTTATTATTTAATATATAAACATACATTGAGTATTTAAGAGGTCAGTACAATGATATTGACAGCACACTGCAAGTTATGTAAGGAAGGCATGGAAAATATAAAATGCTTACAAGAAGAAAGGGTACAAATACTTAAGTTGTGAGAAAATAAATATAAACTAAGTGATTATATAGATAGTATGTTCTTGGTCTTTATGCTGAGTTTGGAAAAAGATATGGGGGAACTAGATATAAAAACCATGGAGTGGACAAAGATGTTGTGAAAATAGGATGGAGCAGAATAGTAAAGAATATGGCAAAAAACAGGATAGAAAATGGAAAGGTGGTTAATTTCTGGGCATAGTGGCTAAGAGATTCCTGACTTCAATAAAGGAGTAGCCATATTACATCACATGAAAAAGGAAATTGTTTTCATTATCCTACATATAATTTGAACATGTGTTTATTAATATATCAAATATTTAAATATTAAAAAATAAAAAACATTACATTTTAGTATCAACTTTAAATCCTAATAAAATTTAAAATATTGGGTTGTAAATTAGATAACTGAAATTCCAAAAGTATTAGGTGAGATTTGGGTTTGAATACCAGAACTAATTTCCATTAAAGTCAGTGAAAAAATTAAAGCTAAAAGTAGAATAAATAAATAAAAATTGGTATAACTAAATAGTTAAAAAAATAATTGATACAAAATATAGTATAGATTTATATTGCAATTTGTTGATGGTGAGATTTATTAAAGTATTTTTAACTTTGTAATTTTAAAATTAGAGAGGAATTATGCACTGAGAAAGATTCATAAGGGTAAATTAAGCATGAATATATAAAATTGAATATATAACATTTATAATATGTGCAGTTATAAACAGATCTTGTTTTAGATATATATGTACCAATTTAATATTAAGGATTTTAATTAACAAGTAAATGATTCTACGGTTAATCCGATGTAACATTACGAATATTCGGAAATATTAGTTCCGTGAAATAGATTTTTATTAATTTAATTTCTAAACGTGGAAATGATTTATAAATGTAAGTCTTACATCATTTTAGAATATGAAAAAAAATCAATTTGAAAATATGATACATAAACGCAAGCTTTTAAAATTAAAAAATGAATCTATTTTATTAAAATGCAATGTAAATGGCTAATATCAAAATTTCAAACATGCATTTTTTTTTGTAATTGTAATGAAATGAAAAACAATTAATTAAAGTGAAGAATAACTAAGTAAAGTTATATGTACAAAAAATAATATCTTTGAGAAATAGAAAGAAATCAATTGAATTATTGGCCGTGTAGATTTTTGAGCTATGAGAAACATATTTTTGATCAATTGGTGTGTAAAGAATGATTAGAGGAAGATCAAAATCAGATTATAGTCATTACTGTCCAGCAAGAAAAAAAAGCATTAAGTAAATAATAACTGATATTACTTATAATATTATAAATAAGCATTTATTTTATATAGCGTATGTTTACAATTGTATACATTCAAATATCAGCCTTTTAAGCTAATTGTGCATACGCTTTGTGAGTGTTAATAATAAATGAATACTTTCTTACCAATACAAGATATAGTATTTATGCAGTATTTTATATATTTTATATAGTATTTTGCCAGTACTTCAGATTTGCTCATATATAAGCATTTGAGTTGTAAAAATAAGAGGATTCCTTTTATTCCTGCATAAATACTATATCTTGTATTGATGAGAAAGTATTCATTTATTATTAACACTCGCAAAGCGTATGCACAATTAGCTTAAAAGGCTGATATTTGAATGTTTATAATATTATAGTAAAATAGATATGAACGTACTTTTAAGTTCTAAACTTATTGGATTATAGAAAGGAATTCAAATATTATGGCATTCCAGAATATTATGGGCTAAATGCCAGAGAAATGTATTATTCATCATTGCTTTCATGTACTTCCTCATAAATAACTAGATGCCAAACTTTTCATGCCACAAGATGAAGCCCTAGTTATTGATTGAAATATATTGTCAATGCTTAAAAGTTTACTAATTCTGACGGTTATAAAAATAGGGAATTCAATACAAATATTCTGAATTTCAGACGTGATCAGCCTAGAATTCTAGTTTGCAAATAGAGATTATATTGTAATTAACAACCAATGACCAAAATTTGGATCCGAATCCAATTTTTAGATGAAATTTGATATTCTAAAAATATCAGTCTGCTATACACACATATATATATATCAATTTATAAAGTTACACCAATACAAAAAATCCGCAATAAGAATTTTATTTTGTAAATTAACCATTTCTCTACTTATAAAATATCATTAATTAAGGGAATTTTATTTCAAATTGTATTTTTTAACGAGTGTGTGTGTATATATATACGCACACACTCATTAAAAAAATACAATTTGAAATAAAATTCCCTTAATTTATGATAATGTTTGAACATATTATAATAATTCAATTTTCTTTAGTTTATATGGGCTTTTAAACAACAATTTCTACTTATGAATTATAGTAATTTACATTCAGAAGTTAGGGTGTTCAAGTCTCTACAATTATGAGACAGCAGAATGTGCAGAGTATGAAGGGCTTTTTTCCTCATGACAATAGTAGAAATATGTTTACCATTATTATCCGATGAATTAAATATATCTAAAAGTTTTGGCACTGCAATATAATTTTAAAAAAGCTGGAAATATTATAGACTGTTAGAATTAAAATTTTAATTTGTATTTAAGTTTTGCCAATATTGCATATATACTATTATTTGGTCAATCATTCATTTTAGATATCATATGTGCATGCAATCATGAGTAATATTAATCTATGTATATTTAATAAACTCTTTTATTGTCAATCCTGTAGTGATTCTTAGGATCAATGTGTCTCATTCCTTATACTCATTTATTATGACTGATTATTATTACCAGTGCCCATACTTGAAGATAAGCAATTACTGAAAATGTGAACAAGAGATAGGATAAAATAAAAGTGCTTTTCCATCATGAAGTGAGAATGTATTAACCATATTCATTCAAAATAAAGCTATCAACTAAGAGTCTTAAAAGTTCACCATCAGATAGGTGTTTCACAAAATGATAATAGTAAAAAAAAAAAAAAGCCAATACCTATAGTTAGCTTTCTGAAAGAGTTTCTGAGGAATGGATAAGTAGTCTGATAGGTTTTTTAAAATCTCTAATAGTTTTAATCATCAACAATATACCTTTTTTAATTGTATATTTGAATTAAGTATTTTGTGATTAATTAAGTATTTTGTGATTGTCATTATACCACTGATCAGAGATTCCTAATATTTAAATCAATGACTATGTGGCTTATCACCACTAGACAATTCCCATCACAGATAACTTTGTTATATAAATAAAAATTGTTAAAATCAATCTCCTATTGCAGTACATATACAATGGGTGTATAAAATACAAACTTAACAATATGTAACTTTAAGTTACTTTAAAAGCATTAACTTAAAATAAGTAAATAAAGACATTTAGATAAAACTATTAAGTCTTTAATTCTAAATTAATTTTAAAACATAAAATAAAATTTAAAAAACTAAATAAAGAAATTTAAAAATAAAATAAGTAAGTATTTGAGTTTTTTAAAAAAAGCACAAATCCAAGTTTAAACTATAAAGTTGATTACAGTAATTTCAAATTTTAAATATATTTTCAGTACAATCTGAGCATTTCGTAAAAGTTTTATCAAACATCAATATTTTATATTTTGGGTAGACAAACTTTTTCTACATACTTCTTAATAATCCAATAAATTAGTTCACAATTTCAAGAAAGTTTATTTATATTTAAATGTCACACCGTTAAAATACTAGCTATGTATATAGACATAATTTTTATTATTAAGATATTACCAATTTTCCAAAATATATATTTATATATGCACTAATATATGCAAATTTGTACATTTAAACAAATATATGTGTCCCATTTGGAGTTCTATACAGGCAAAGATACTTCAGATGCTAGCCAATGTCTGAGTACACTAGCTATTTATCACAGTGAAAGTGTGATAGGTGATACATCTCAAACATTACAACACTTCTGCAGGAGTGTCAACTAGCATGCCAGTTCAGCCAAGATCACCCCATGTAGATGCTCATCAGTAGCTCTAATCGGTAAATTGTATTTAAATTTAGTTGCATTTACAATAATCACTTGATTTTATATTTTAGGTAAATTCTATCTAAGAAGATGAAGTGTTTGCAACAAGTTGACAGGTAGGATAAATAATCCTAAACATTACATGATCACCATCTCTTATACTAGCGCATAATTATTATTAATCAAGGCAAAACTCTCATACAGTGGTGCCACTCTGTGCCAACCAGAGTAATCAATGGATGCCAGAAGGCTTGTGCATAAAATCTCTATCTAGTGTCTACTCATCCAATATCCCCAGATTAGTTTCTGGCTTGTGGCCTTCGTCGGTGAGGAGCCTTGGAACTGAGAGCACTGTACCTAGATCTTAGGATCTAATGCAACTCTCCAGCAGCCACCTTTTATCTCTACTTAGCTACAAAACTATGAGAATGAAATTGAAAACAATAATATTTTCAATCTAAGATCAATATCTTATATAGTCAAATGGGTCTGAACTCAGTTCAGCACTCATACCTTTTGGTGTCTTTGGCTCTTTAATAACCATAACCACCACTATACTATTAGGCAGGATTTGTAGTTAAGTAGAGATAAAAGGTGGCTGCTGGAGGGTTGCATTAGATCCTAAGATCTAGGTGCAGTGCTCTCAGATCCAAGGCTCCTCATTGATGAAGGCCACAAGCCAGAAACTAGTCTGGGGATATTGGATGAGTAGGCACTAGATAGGGATTTTATGCACAAGCTTTCTGGCATCCATTGATTACTATGATTGGCACAGGGATGGCACTATTGCATGGAGAGTTTTGCCTAGTTTAATAAATAATACTAGATTGTACTCATTCTAAACCACTAACTTATGTACCTCAAGTTCAACTCTATAATGAATTTAATATTTCATTCACTTTTTATTTAATTTTTTTATTTTATATATAGTGATTATTTTAGTAATAATTTTTAATAAATTACAAACTTTATTGAAGTTCTTTATTATAATATTCAAATTATACTAATTATTGATCAATATTAACTACTTGTTATTAGGGATGACATATTCATTGCAAAATCCTGCATGAAAAAACATTCTGCAGGGCTACTAGGAAAAATGAAAGGTACTGAGATCTTTATTCTATGAAGGATTCAAGTAAGGTAACTGTTATTATATATCAATGTATTAGAAATTTAATGATGAATGCAAAAAATGTACTAACAAAAGTATAGTTTTAAAATTTATGCATGAAAATTTAGAATTTATGAAATAATATGAAAACAATTATTAGAAATATTAAAATTTTATTCTTTTTTTTATTACTTTGAATATCAATGGCTATATTTTTTTCAGCTTAATTACATTCTTTGGTGTTTTATATTTCAAACAATGTATGCCATTTTTGAATAATACCAACTTAAGTTATTATAAAATTTGTGGTTTAACATGATTTTTTAAATATTCAATATGACTGCTTCACCAGCAAAATAGTTAAGAATTAATAATAAGCATAGTAAAAAAGATGGTGCTTTGATACCATGTGTCTTTGGTCTATGGATTATATATATATATATATATATAACATAAACATCTTCAAAAATTAATAATAAATAAGATGGATTAAAAAAGATTATTTGTAAAAAGGTTATTCATACATATAATTGAGTGAGTAGTTGCTTAGGTCATTAAGTCCAAGCATAACAAATAATAAGTTGAATTTTGAACCAAAAACTTTTATCTTTTGAATCCATCACTCTATCATTGTATTCAACAACAAAAGGTGCCTATATATCATATGTTACGAATTGTAAGATACAGCAACAGAAACTGATGGATGTTCTAATATTTGAAAAACTGTACTTTAACTAAAAATGAATTATTTAAATACAAACCACTATATCATTTTATATACTATCAAATGCCCATCATCATGAAATCTGCAAGTATGACAATTATTATTTAAATCAAACTTCTAAAACCGAATCAATTATAACAGACTTCAAAGAATCACCAAAACTGACAATAGTTTTAACAATCCAATGAAATATATAGTCAATTCATTAATGAAGATAGTGATCTACAAAACTCATTCAAATAAATTTCAAATTGTATTAAAATTCAACAAAGTTAAGCAATACAAAACTCTAAAAGTGTTAAATTCATGATAAGACATTATAGAATTAATATGAGTCAGCAATATAAATTTTGTTTTTAATTTTTAACTTTTAATTAAAACAGCAGGAAATTCATTATTCTTTAATTAATTTTTTATTTCTTCTAGAAACTACTTTAAAAGTGTCCAATAATACTTTACACTTTGCTTTTAAATCATAAGTGTTAGAGATATGAGTGACAATACTGAATTAATATACATTAAGATAATTAATTAAAGTATATTTAGAAAATTATTAATTATTTGATGCATGATTTATTTCAGAAAAAGCAATGTGTGTCATTTTATTTAAATATAAATAAAATATGTGATAAGAAATAGAAATATTATCACAAAGACACATTTTAATCATTTTATATTTCACATAAATATAATATTCTTATAAACAAATTTTGTAAGAAAAATGGTATATAACACTCAATAATGAAGCATTTGCCATTTATACATTATATAACATTGCAAATAGCTATTGGTCAAAATAAACAATAAAAAAATCCAAGACATAGGTACAAATGATTATGATTTTGGGTATTTTTTATTAATTCTTTATTAGTTATGCTAGGATCAAGATCTCATTCTTCAACCATCAATTCAAAAATAACATATACATATAAAAGGAAGATCTGGATTCACTATATTTGTTCAAAGATCCCTAGTAGATTTTCCTTTGTTTGCAGTCTTGTATAGTGATACCATCTATAACTAAAAACAATTACAATTCACCCTCATATATAAAAAAAATATAAGAACAGATATATATATCAAATATACCAATATGTAATGCTAAAATGGCATTTTTACAAATAAATATTATAATTAGCTATATATATATAATTTATTTAATCAGAAATGCCATTTAAGTATTATAATAGAGATACTTTTTTAAAATATTAAATGCTTTTATTTATAAATTAAAAATATAATAAATAATTATTTCTTTAACTACAATTGGTTTTTTTTAGTTTTAACTTGATATAAAAGTATGGGGAGGGGCTCCAGAAATTAATTAAGTCAATCCCTTGTTATAAAAAATAGGGATTGTCCTAAGTAATTTCTGAACTCTCAATTATAGTTGAAGAAACAGTTTTTTATTTTTATTTTTTGTGCACAAATAAAAGTATTTAACATATTAAAAAAATCTATTATTTTTAAGTTGTTATTATTGGCATAGTCAATCAAAATGTAAAACTATATTCCATTTTAACTCATTCACAAAAGTAAGCTGTGATAGTGTTATCATATTTGACATTTTAGTGGCAAAATGGCGATGCGATCACTATATTGTTTTAAAAAGCTGTATATGTTAAATTACAGTGTGTGACAGACTGCAGCAATTCTTTCTATAAAGCTTCCATTTTTAATATACTAATTAAAAAAAAAGCAGTATACGAACTTTTACGAACCTGTCTATAATTGACAGCAGATTCTATTATTCTGACAAAGCTATGAAGAAAGTGGTGATTTGTGATTAGCTGATGCTTTAAATTCTTTTCCCCTACAGGTAAATGCCACAAAAAATGTAATTTTCAGTAATTGTTAATGATTATAATGCAATATTTTTATAAAAGACTTATTATTAAACCAAAAATTATATCACTAGGAGGATTTTGTCTTTGAAACATTTTATTTTTAAAATGACAGCTCTTAGAAAGTACATTATGAGAATTAAAAATTGGTATTGAAACAGTTATTACAGGCTACAAAGAAAATCGTTTTTGTAAAAACTGTGAGTGAAATATTTTAATAACAATTAATAATTTATTAACTTTTAGAATTTTTTTTGTTTCTTTGATGATAACGAATTCTAAATATATCATTTTTTAATAACATAAAACTTTAATATCTAATATTTCTAACTTTTTGAATAGGTATCCTGAAGCCAATAACAATGTGTTCCTTTGTTATCGGTATGATTTTCAGTTATACTTATTTTCACAATTTTAAAATATTAATTTAAAATATATTTTTATTTTAATTATTAGAAGGCCTAAATATCTACAATGTAGTATATAAAGTAATTTTGTAATATATATAAAAATGATTTAATTGCACACAAAAAAAATCAAACATGGCATCATAATAAAAATATTACTTGCTAGAGTCAATTCAACAATTTGCCAGATAGGGTTAGCACTGATGTTAAATTGACTTGATTTTTATAGTTGATATATATATATCACTAGTTACTTATGGTACAATTACCCCTTATGTATATATATGTATATAACATTCATGGTACAAATAAGACTTTATTATATGATTTGCGATCTCGTATTCAGTGACCATTGCATTAGATTATAAATCACCTGCCTGCAACAATTTAAGCAACTTATCCACAGCAATTATTTTTCCTGGTCACTTAATCCTATTTTAAACAATTCAATTCTACTCGGAAAAAAAAGGAAACCAGCTTTTATTTATTTAAGGTGCCAGAACTCATATTTAGAGTTCACTGGTTGAACCCCCCCTCCCTCTTTTTTAACCGAATACTAAACAATCTATTTAAAATACATGGAGAATTGTATTTCTGGTACAGAGTCAGCAGTTTATTTATTGGCTGACAATCATGGCGGATTTTTTTAAGAATTTCAATAAACAATATTTAATAATTAACACCAACATAAGTTATATTATTATTTTATTAATATAAACTAAAATAACTTTACTAAGGTTAGAATAACAACAAATTTAACAATAATAATAACAAGAGAGATTAAATAGGGTGAAACCATTTCTAAGATTTCTATTAAATTTAAGCAAACATTTAATATGATTGTTATTGTTCAAGTGAGAAAAAACATAGTTTGAAAAAAATAGTGATCACTTTAAAGTTTCTTACTGGTAAGTTATTGTTAACAAAGCACAATATAAGTTCTACCATACATGGATTTATTTTGAATAAGGAAATCCCTAGTCTGTTACTGGAACAGCACATAAATAATTCATGGGTGTAAATGCTGTAATGACTTCACTCGGGGTCTTATGCGACATTGGGCAGAAACAACACCGGCAAATGATTTCTTTTACTCATACATTTTAGATAAGCTGGTACACTGATGAGTCCTTTGGCAAACTTCATAACTTTGTGCAAGGTTTTCTTTCTTTCATGACTGATCTCATAAGTACAGCTCTCAGATTGCTCCTTCACTTTTTCTTTCTTTCTGAATGTCTTCTATGATGTCCATTTCCTTTTACATCTTTGATCTTTTATTTTTTTCTACACATCACCTGTTGATACCTATTAGTTCAATTTAAGTTTTGTAGAAATTTGTCTTTAAATTCATACTTTCTCCTCTTGGACCCACCATCTTTAATTAACGATCGACTGCCATGCTTTGCGTGACTAATGGCTTTTTGCAATAAAAAGTTATTTTCTTATCTCCTTTTTTTTTTATTTAATACACACAAAAATAGTTTTCTCTCTTTTTCTCTCTCAAGTTATTTTTAAGACACAAAAAAAAATGTATATAACCAACATTGTGTAAATCAAATTAAGTAAATATTTAAAACAAATGGAATATTCAATTTAAGTACTTTACAAATTTGATTTCTAAACTGCCAATTTAATTTGTACTAGAATAAATACAGTACAATAATAAAAATATTACTTGCTAGAGTCTATTCAAAAATTTGCCATGGTGGGGTTAACATTGATATAAATAAATTGACTTGATACTTATAATTGATATATATATATCACTAGTTATTTATGGTATAATTACCCCTTATGTTTATATATTTAGTATGTATACATAACAATATGTGTACATAAGTGATTAAAAATATAAAATATTTTTTTAAGTGAAAAGTGTTTGACATTTTTGTTTTTGATTGAGAATTTTTGTTATATAAAAAAATGCTTAGAAAAAATATACTGTAAATGAACTTCACTTAATATATATAATTTTACTTTAAATTAATTTCACACATATAGTGTGTGTATATATATATATCAATAGATATTTCTGTAAGTTAATATGTATATTCTTGATGTATATATCATATTTAATGTGTAAATAATTATATATGTATAAGAAATCAGTCAAGAAACTTTTCTATTTGAAATTGTTTGAAAGTTTTTATTTAAAAATAAATAAATAGCTTTCCCATTTGCAATAAAGAAAACTAGAGATAATTATTTGAAACATTTTCCCATTCTTATCTAAGAAACTAAATCACTATTTAAATATTAATATTTTCAAACAAGATTTTAAAGAAATGTACAAAATTTCAACAAATTATATTGAACTTAACTTAAATCTATTAAATATTGGTTTTAAAATGTTGAAAAAAATGTTATTAAAATGAAAGACAAAAATTCTCTATACCTGCTCGCTTATGAATATTATTTAAAACAAATAGAAGTTCTAAAAAAAAATTTTAACTCTCAGAAAAAATATTGAATATTTTTAATATTTTCCTATTCTCTGTTCCATATCTAAGAAACTAGGTGACCTACTAAAAAGATTAGTGTCCCATATAAATTAATTTGGAATTAATTAGTTATGTGCTAAATTTCAAGCAATACTATTGAATTGACATTTTGCGGAGTTTATAAAATTTGAAGTTTGTAACCGGATTTACGAGTTTGAGACTGGTTTTATCAATTTATTATTACTACTTTTTTATACACTTATATTTAAGTTATTAGCTCATAATTAATCGATAATTACTTGACTTTACAACCCTGTTACTCAAGCAGAGGAGTAAATATGATTAATTCTTACATAATAATCACACCCCCAGTCAAACTGAGATTTAATAAAAATATTAAAACAATGGTCACTTTTCCAGATCAAGATAACTCTCTATCTGGCTGCAAGGAACATGAAATATCTCATGGGGATATTTATAATGGGTTTAAACCTCATGGGCACCATTCAATCAACTAGATTGGATTACAAGAGATGACCACAACGTGCTTCAAGTGTTTAACCCATGACTAGCTATTAAAACATGAGATTGGCATCACAGAATAATGAATTAAATTTGTCTGTTTACTCATAGGTAAATTGAGAGAGAGAGAAACACAAATGACATTAAGAATTTACAACATATTTATTAAATAATACAACATAAATAATAAGGAATATTCAAAAATATAAAACAAAATATGAACACTTATATGAATTATTATAATTTATAGCAATCCTATGCTTATTTAAATGTAGTTATAATTAACACTCATGAATGACATCTAAAGGTCTATTTAAAAATAAAATTTAAAAGTTTAATACTTGAAATAAGAATTCAAGTTCTATTAATGATGTCAATGAATATATTTACCTAGGTTTAAACAGTCTCTGGGTTTACACATAGATGATCATGCCTGTCTTTTGATCCAGTCAGATTCATGGTAAGCATACATAATCTGGACCCTTCTTCCTTGCTCCACATACTACTGTGTGGACTGTTTCCATTGATTTGGTGAGGCAGGTTAAAACATCAGCAAAAGAGAAGTCAGAGTAATATTACTAAATCTGGGTTGGCATAAAGGAGATGAGCGAAGAAAAAAATGAAAGAATCTCTATGATGGTCTAGCAACCCATTTCTCTCTCAGCATGACCATAGAAAGATTGCTTCATTGTGTGCTGCACTTCATTGTTTTAGCTGCTTGTAGATTTTCTTTCACTGTTGCTAGCTGGCCTTGGTTACCTCTCCATATAATAACAATATGTGATTTCCGCTTTTCAAATTCTCTGGATAATAATAACAAAAGGTGATTTCCGTATATATACCCTCCAACTCCACCCACTGCTCGATTTGTTACTTATCTTTAATTAGTTACATTTTTTTTCATTACCTTATTTTTGATTACATAGAAAATTTAGTGAACATTGTTTATTTAATCAGTCTGGAATCTTATCTCCAGAACTGATTACATACTGTACAAAATTTGTTTCCAATTAATTATAAACTTTTAATAAACAGTGCTTCCAATTATATTAAAATATAGAAAAGAAAGAAGTTATAATTAATATTTAAACCTATTTCCCAATATTTGTACTTTTTATTTTAACTTTTTTCTTTTTCAAACTATTAAATATTCAAATATAATTTTATTTTTAAAAAAATCATGTAGCTTGTACATATACATACATACATACATACACATAATGTGTATATATATATATTGTTACAATATTGTCTTGAATCTATTAAATATCGGTTTTAAAATGTTAAAAAAATGTTATTAAACTGAAAGACAAAAAATCTGTATAGCTGCCCTCTTATAAATATTATTTAAAACAAATAAAAGTTCTAAAACATTTTTTTAACTGTCACAAAAAATATTAAATATTTTTAATATTTTCCTATTCTCTGTTCCATATCTAAGAAACTAGGTGACTTACTAAAAAGATTAGCGTCACATATGGATTAAGTTGGTATTAATTAGTTATGTGTTAAATTTCAAGCAATTCTATTGAATTTAAATATATTAAATCTCAATTTTAAAATTTCATTCCAACTTAAAAAAGATCAAAAATTAATAAACAAAGAAAGACAGATTTTCCAATTTCAATAAAAGCATTTAAAAAGAAATTCACTTTCTATTTACCCATTTAAGATTTTTTCAAATAGATTATACATCAAACATATTAAAAAAGTAATGAATATATGAATAAAGAATGCAACAACAGCAAATATGATCAACTTTCTAGTTTCTATTTACAAACCAGAATTAATTTCTAATACTTCTAATAACTTTATAAATCTACATTATTATTTTTTTTATCATATGTCATAGCATCAGCTGGGAAGCGAACCCACTGACCCAGGACAATTGCTTGTAAAGCAGCTGTCACTGACCTCTCGACCACCAACATATAAATAGGCATTTTTTCATAATTAGATAGTTAATACAATAAATAATTTTCATTACTTCATGCTTTCATTTTTTAGATATTATAGGTGTCTTAATAATAGGGTGACCAGATATCCTAATTTTTCAGGATTTGTCCCTATTTTTGATTAGATGTCCCAGTGACCCTGAAATATCTTCTCAGGACTGTTATATTTCCCAATTTTCAAATACTTGTAATTATTGTCTTACATAAATAATTCATTGCAAGAATGAGTTTCTGGGTCCTCTGTCCATTTCAGTCTCTACAGTAATATTATAAAAACTTTAGACAAATTCCAACACCAAAACAAAGATTGCTATTATGTTATATGGCCGGTGTTCTCAAGCTAGATGCATTCTCGCATCCAATCTTGCCTTGGAGCATACATAGTTGGATTTGTGTACCTAAAATTTGAACTGCGCATGCACCTACTTTGATTGACAGTGTAGTTTTACTAGTTCTTTGTTGATATTAATTTTCTATAATGATAAAATTATTAGGAATATTAATAGTCCTAAACAATAGACAATATGCCAAAGAGAAAGTATACTTATATATACAGGAATGGAGTTTTATTTAAAAAGGGTGCAATGCCATAAAAATGATTGGTCGTTATATCTGATTTCTGATCGAACCAATCTGGTCACACTACTTAATAATGATTTTATAAAAAGGTCCAAAACATGTTATATTATAATAAAGAATGAACTCATGAACTATATGCTCTATCTACCTACAAGATTTCAATTATAGACTGCACAAAAAAATATAAACAATAAATATGTAAATAAATCAACAACAACAATAACAAAAAACATTTAAATTTGTAAATTTTAATATTTGGCAGCCATTTTTCTTTCTCTAAGCTGAACAAGTAAAGATTACATATATCATATATTAATAAACTTCCTTCACTTTGTTGAAAGTACATATATATTTTATTATTCCTTTATTATCCTTTCCAAATTTGAGGTGCAATATTTAACTCAAAATATTTTTTAAAAATCCACTTTTCATATTACTGTTACAATGTTTATTTTATTAAAATTAATCAATTTTACAGTTTTGATTGAGCAGCAATCGTCTTCAGAGCTATAAGATATATATATACACACATGAATACACAAATAGTTTATCATTTGAACAAATAACATTATAACTCCTTATAAATTGACTCATTTTTTATATCTTATTCTATATATAGATATGTATGCCAAATACATATACTCATTAATTCAACTGAACATACTTATATTATGCTCTATCTACATACAATATATAAATACCACATCCAATATATATATATATCAAATATTCATAAAGAAGAATAAGTTTAAAATACTTCATAAAGAATAAAATATTTTATAATAGTAAGTTTTACAAAATTTTAAAGCATATTTAAAGTTAATATTGATTTAAAAACATTAACATAATTAGAGATACTAATTAATTGGCAAAGAAAAGTCTATTGTTTCTATAACCCTTAGAGACCTGAACGGCCATTTTGAATTCCCAGAAAAAATTACAGGACATACAATTTTAAATGAAATGTCTAATTTATTACAATAAATAAAAATATATATATATTTTTATAAAGTGCAAATATGAAAGAATGTAATAAAGCTGATAAAGTAGTCATTACCACAAAAAAATAATAAAAAAAAGGATATTTTTCACATTTTTATTTTTATATTGGTTCACAAACTCTCAATTTTGAAATGTATAACCTAAAATTACAATTTCATAGACAGCTTCATCACATTCGTCATAAAATGCAGAAAAAAAAATATAACATGACCTACCTGAGTTACAGTTTGTTGGTGTAATGTGGCAAAAGGTGACAATAATCAGTTTCGCTTTTTTACTAACCAGCCTATATGTTCAATTTTTGCAAGCAGTTGTTTTTCTAGGCTCTCTATGTGGGATATCTATTAGAAATGTAAGGTTTTAGTGTGGATCAAAAAAAAAATTACAGTAATAACTTAGTAAAGTGTAAGTTATGGGGGTAAAAAATACTTACTATATTATTAGAATATCTGAGAAAGGGCGAGCTAAATTATGCATTATTTCGTAGGACCATAATAGCAAAGTATGCTTCAAAGTAATTAAAAAACTTATCTACAATGAAATGAATAAAAACATAGTAAATTCTAAGTTATGAGTGTAAAAAATACTTACTATATTACTGGAATATCATGGGAGAAAGGGCAAGCTAAATTATGCATTATTTCATAGAAGACCATAATAGCAAAGTATGCTTCAAAGTAATTAAAAACTTATCTACAATGAAATGAATAAAAACATAGTAAATTCTAAGTTATGAGTGTAAAAAATAATTACTATATTATTGGAATATCATGGGAGGGAGGGCGAGCTAAATTATGCATTATTTCATAGGAGACCATAATAGCAAAGTATGCTTCAAAGTAATTAAAAACTTATCTACAATGAAATGAATAAAAACATAGTAAATTCTAAGTTATGAGTGTAAAAAATACTTACTATATTATTGGAATATCATGGGAGAAAGGGCGAGCTAAATTATGCATTATTTCATAGGAGACCATAATAGCAAAGTATGCTTCACAGTAATTAAAAACTTATCTACAATGAAATGAATAAAAACATAGTATGTGATGAAATAAATTAAAAATTTGTTTCTAAAATAAAATGAATAAAAACATAGTAAATTCTAAGTTATGGGTGTAAAAAATAATTACTATATTATTGAAATATCATGAGGGTGAGCTAAATTATGCATTATTTCACAGGAGACCATAATAGCAAAGTATGTTTCAAAGTAATTAAAAACTTATCTACAATGAAATGAATAAAAACAGTAAATAAAATAAAATAAATAACCCAAAGGAATTACAAGCAATTATTATATATCAGTGGAAGATGATGATGATGACTGTTGATTCAGCATTGTAAATTATTTAGAATACCAAAAAATCGATCTCGGGTCATAACTCTAGCAAGTTAGCAAGTACCGGTTGATGCAAATATTCATTTTTAGACCAAATAAATTTTAGTTTTGGTATGCGTGGTATAGTACAAACATGAATAATCATACCAAAAAATGCATTCAACTCAGCGAATGACAGATCAACCCACTTTGGTAATGCCTTCCACTCTGAAACATACCTATTGCTTTCAGTGCAAATATATAATTTTGTATAAAAAATAAATGAAATAGATCAGCTGCAAATATATAATTTTGTATAAAAAATAAATGAAATAAATCAGGAATTGAATACTCATGGGTAATGGTGAAATATGACAAAACCTCAGAATCAAACACAAACAGAAAAGTCTTCGTCAGAATCAATCAAAATTACATTCAGCGGTGAAAGAAGCCATTTGTGCGGTTATTTTGTTTATACGTTGATAAAATCTAGAAAGAAAAAAAAATTATAAAATTTTAATAACGTACTTTACAAAAATTGCTATAAAAAATCTAATTTTCATCGCACAGAAAAAATTTTTAGACATACAAAAAGATAGGAAAATTGCGGAAAGAAAAAAGACCCGTAACTGTGATGTATATGGTTTGCGCGCTATTGCGGTCAAAATTGCAAACTTTTTTTTCTGCATCAATGGGAGCATTTCGGTCTCAAAGGGATAAGGAAAAAAAGTTTCGAAAAAAAGAAAAAGTATATCACCCAGAGTGCATTTAACATCAAACAAAAGTCAGATATTTTGCAATTTATTTTAAAAATAAAAATACAGTAGGAATTAGTTTATTCTTCTTATTGTTATTGCTTAAGTACTTGCATGAATGAAGACACACTCAGGAAAAAAAAATCCAGTCAATATATTATTAATAACGAGTATTATTACTTTTGAAAATTTTGTTTATACTATAATTTTGATTTACATATTGAAGCAGTCGATCTTAGCCCAAGATCGAGCTTCACTATTCTACTACTTAACCCACATTTCATCCTGCTCCTTTTTGTCATATGTATATACATTATATGTGTATTTCTGAGAAGCGTCTATGAGATTTATAAATATAAATCTTAAATAAAAATTTTCTTTCTTTTAAATATTAACTTCAATGGATGCGACTCAGATATGTACATATATTAACGGAGCATATATATATTGAAATGGTAAATCTGATTCAGATTTGCCGTTTCACAGTCTGACCCACCTAGTTATTCATTTTACTAACATTTGCTTTTTTTTATTATTCTAAAAAAATATTTTAACATTTTTTTTAACTATCCTGAATAAATCCTAAAATTTGTTTTGGATTATATATATATATTTGTACTAACACACTGTTATTCTATTTTTATTATTAAAAGAAAAAAAATTCAAATAATGAACTTTGAATTTTTTTATATATTTTAGATATATATGTGTTTGAAATGTTTTAATTTTTCAGTATAAGAATCCAAGATAGCCTTTTTGAAAAGATTTGTACCTCGATAAGAAGTTTAAAATAAATGTTTAAATTAAAAGCAATGATAAATTACCAAAATCCATTCACTGTGGAATCTCTATCCATTAATGAGTAGAGATTCTACATTGTTATCTAAATTAAAAACTAACATAAAATTATATTGAAATATATTGATCTTTATCGAGGTACAAACTTTCTAAAATTAGAATAGAAAAATGATTTTGATTGTTTTTTGAAATTGAAAATGACATGAGGCAGCAGCAATCGAATATGAGTAGGAAGTAATAAATAGTGACCCTTTTTTTTGAGACACAGAGAGAGATCAGAACCAGACAGAGAACAGATAGAAAGAGTTGTAGAAATCACGTCATGATGATCGAGGAGTAAAAAGGGTAAATCACTACCCTTTCCTTCCTGAGACCTGAAATCTTCCGTTATGCTGCTGCCAGAACCTGCCTTCAAATGCCACCAGCCATCAACATTCGCCTGTGCACTCATACCGGGGAACTCCAGGTAAAATGCCGAAGAGCTTAAATCCTGTCATCAAGATTTTAAAATTTATCATTAGAATATAAATGTAGTTTCATAAAGCTTAAAAAAAGAATGTCAAAAGTTAATGTTATTAAGAATCTTTTTTTTTACTGTCTCTTTAACCTTTTTCTTTTAAATTATTTATAATGTTTTCTTCTAATAACTCAAGCTCACAACAATTTTTAATATTTTTTAATTGTTGAATATGAAAATATTTATTTATTTTGTTTATTAATTAAAGTATGAGATTTCACGCTTTGATTTTTTTATTTTGACAAACTTCACTCGCGGGGGACCAAAGAGCCTAATTTGCTAAGAGAGCAAATTATGTTTTATTAGGGAAAGGGAATTTTAACAAAGAATGATTTGATTTTAAAAGTAAAGTAAGTTGATCTATTTTCGCGAGTGAGGTTATGTCGAATATATATACATTTCTAAACAAATCTACCGTAACTTCAAATAAATTTATTATAGATTTCCCAGAATGGGATTCTATTATTTTATATTTCTGTAATTCAAAATAGAATAAAATATGTTATAGAGTTTTGATCTAGTAACAGCGCCACTGGATAGCGTCAGTTAATTATCTTGCCTTTTTTTTTAAGTTAGGAAAGAGGGAAGGGGGGATTTTTTTGAGAATTAAATTCCCTTATTTCTATATGTAAGATTCTGTAGGTTAAATATTTATATAAAATAATTGGTTACGCAGGTTGGTCTCTATGCTGTATTAGATCATTTTAAGGCTATTTAATTATAATTCATTCGTATTTAATGATTATAAGATCTCGAGTTAATAAAGAATGCTTAGAGTATCATGAACAGACCTAAAACGGTCATTGATTTAGTGATTTGGAGTTAGCTTCCATTTTTCGCATACGCCTGTGAATCGGACAGCATAGATGAGATAGAGTTGGTTTGTCAGAAGAATTGGTTGAGGCGAATATGAGGGCTCTCCATAAGTCCTATCTCCTATCGATATATGGACATGACATGTGGACGTATCGATTTCCCTTCCTATTCTTCATTGGAATAGGCATACGAGTGTTTGTAATCCAGTCCGTATGTTCTTACTTACGTTTCTTCTCTCCTTTTGCATTCGTAAATTTATTAACCCGATATTATTTTGTTTTTCTTTTGCCTATCCAATACGTAAGCCATAGGGAATTGATTCTACGAAAGGATCTTCGATCTGAGTAATCAACTCTTTTATTTGTTTTCGTAATTAATTAAAATCATTTGGTTTTGGCTAATTCACATTATAATTCTTATAGGTTTGATTTTAGTTGTAAGTCCAATTAAAGTGGCCTGTTTGCTTGATAATTAACTGATCTAATTTTATTATAACCGCTTACAGTTTTAAAGTTATTTATAAGCTATGCCAGCAAAGTCCACTAATGTCATAAAACATTAGTTATTGAAAAATCTAAATTATTATTTTTTTTAAAGAGAAATAAAATCAATTTTTTTTATCTGTTAGTGGAGTAAGACGTCAAATTAGTCTTCTTATAATCGTCTATTCAATTAATGTTTTTTTTTTCAATAGAAATGTTTTTTTTAAATCTTGTATAAAGAATTCATTAAAATAGTCATTCTTATATATGTGCGTTAGGCAGATGTTTAAACCTACAGCTATATTACCAGCTTGTACTAAATGTGAACTGGGAATTTTAAAATCTGTGATCATTTAATTATAAAATAATTTTTGTTATTTTAAAAGGAGAATAAATGTAAACAAAGTAAAGGTGTATAAACTTTACTAAATAAATTTTACAAACTAAACAATGTAAAAGATAACCGCTAATATTAAGAATTTGTATGATTTATAAAAGTTCAGTTAAAGATTGTATTTTGTTTTTGTTTTTTAAAGAGCTTGAGTTAAACTAATGTAAAATGATAAATGATTTTTAAATATATATATAACTAAAACAAACTTCCAGTGTTCTCGAATCATTTTATTTACTTTTATTTTAAATAAATTTTGATTTTTAAATATACCTATCAACCAATCACCCAAGTTCTCATTTAAATATAATAAAATCGAATCTCATGTTTTAAGACCCAGCTGCTGGCACAGTGAAAGTAAAAGAATTTGATCGTATCGTCGAGAAAGGCTATTGATTAGATCTTTGACCTGGGATATAGGTAAATAGGGCAGAATTCATGATGTACCTGATCTATATATCTTGTACATGGTTGGACTCGAGGTACTTTACTTGTATTCAGGGGTTTGTTGGATCAATGTGTGTTTTTCGACCCGTACATCGTATTAAAGATAAGAAATTTAATTAAAAAAACATTCTTTGAACACCTCAGAGTTTTGTATAAATAGAGCCAAAAACCTATTGTGAGAGAGTTAGGTCAATAGTCTTTAACCGACTTCACATCTATGTAATTTTTGAGCAGTTTCAGCCGCCTTCCCCTCCGTCTTCAGCTCCACTCTTCGCCGTGCATGATGTAGCTTCTACCGTTCAAGTGTGCCCATGCTATCAAAGAACCACCGAGGCCAAGAGACATGTCAAAGAATGCTGCCTACCACATAGGATTCGTCTGTATTCCATGGAATGTTGAGGTAACCAGCCCAAAGTCATTATAATCATATTACCTAAATTATAACTAGTAAACTCTCTTTAAATTAATGACTTCTGTATATTTAATCTAAAACTAATAATTATTTATTTGGTATCGATTCTCTACAAGCCTAACTAATTTTATTGTAAACTATTTTCATCCAACTCACGCTTCTTACTTTTTATCATTTAGTGCGGTCATAATTATTTTTAATGATATTTTTATATATTTTCACTGAACTTTTATTTGTAAATGCAATATAACCCGGTTTTACGAACTAAGAGGGGGGGAGGCATGAGTTCTTATTTATTTATTTCTAAATAGTTTGTAAGACTGAGTTTCTTGTAAAATGAATATATGTTTTTTTTTTTTTTAATAATATATTTTACCGTAAAATTATACAAAATGTATAAATATTTTTCAATCTGGGATGGATTTTGGTGTACATTAGTGTTATTAATTTCTTTATTCACCATCATCGCCAAAAGAACTGGGGAACAATTTTGTTGTTCGCACTTTTAAGTGCATGAATTTTAGTTTTTTTATACATTTAAACTTAATAGAATTGATTCAAGAAGGGGAAGCAATGTAAACTTCATTAATTATAGCGTTAACTTTTAATAAATGACTTTATCTTACACAGGTCATTATTTTAATATATCATTACGTATTTGTTAAACCATTTAAGGCTTTATGTTAATATTTAAATTGAATGATTTTGTATCATTTTTAAAAGCGTTGTTAGCATAGGTCACTTTTCATATTACTAAGCTTTATCTAGAGACGTGCTTCGCAAAGCCTGAGTCATCTCCTCTTCATTTCAGGTCATAAACAGGGTGATGCATGTCCCTAGACCATATATAAATACTCACGCAACGAGAGCAATGCATGGGATAATTCCAGTAAAGTTCAGTCCATTGAATCTCCGTCCGAGGACCTTTTGTCAACCGATTCCACAAAATGGGGGTGACAAGTCGGCTAGACTGATTTCTTCCGTAATACGATAAAGCATCTCAAAATATTGGATCCACAAATATTTGGCTATTATGCTAGCACCGCAGTTTCCCTATAGTTCGTTTTTCTTTTAGCCTGTTTGACAAAATAAACCGTAATGATATGTAATAATGAAACGTTTTCTCTTTGTAATATTTTTAGTTGGAGTTTAAATCCAACCTCTCATGAAGCTGCCCTCCCCTTTATTGAATAAGCCATTCCCTATATTAACAAAGTTTCGCAATATTTTCTAGTTAAATGTCAAAAATGTTTAATAAATAAATGTTTTAAATATATACTGATCAGAATGTATTCTCATTTTAGTGTTATCAATCATCATCATCATCATCAACCATTATCAATCCACTGCAGGATGAAGGTCTCACCAAGTTTAATCCATCTTCTCTGATCTTTAGCTTCTCTTCTCCACAACACCCCTGTACATTCTTATTTCATCCATCCATCTCACATGTGGTCTCTTTCTGGGTCTTTTACAATCTTTTGGAATCCAGTTTAAAATTTCAATTGTCCATCTATTATCATCTCTTCTAGCAATATGTCCAGCCCAACTCCATTTCAATCTTTTAATTTTTTCAATAAGGTCAGTAACACCTGTTTGTTGTCTTACCCATACATTGCGTTTTCGATCTCTTCTTGTACTCCCAACATACATCTCTCCATACTCCTTTGAGTGGTCTGAAGTCTCTGTATTGCTCTTCTATTAAGTGTCCAAGTCTCAGATCCATAAGTAAGAACTGGTAAAACACATTTGTTAAAAACCATCCTTTTCAAACACATAGGCATATTTCCTTTTAGTATCAAGTTATTTCTACCAAAAGCACTCCAACCAAGTTTAATTCTATGATTAATTTCCTCCATTATGTTTCCATCTGTATTAATAATCTGACCAAGGTATTTGTAACTGTTAACTTCTTCTAATTCTTCATAATCAATCTTTATTTTCATATTTTGAGCAAATCGATTAAACATTACTTTAGTCTTTTTAACATTTATCTTTAGTCCTACTTTTCTACTTTCATCTGCTAACTCCTGCAACATTTCCTGCAGCTCTGAAGCATTATTTGCAAAAACAACTACATCATCTGCAAAATCTAAATGACTTAAATACTCTCCATTTACTTTCACTCCTTTAGTTTCCCATTTTAATCCACAAAATACTTCTTGCAGCACTGCTGTAAAGAGTTTTGGAGATATGGAGTCACCTTGTCTTACACCTTTCTCAATGTTGATTTTTCCAGTATCATTATGTAATCTAATTGTTGCTGTTGCATTTTTATAAATATTCTTTAAAATATGACAATATCCTGGATCTATACCTTGATGATCCAATGCTTTAATCACTGAAGAAATGTGTATAGAATCGAATGCCTTTTCATAATCTACAAATCCAAAACATAATGACAACTCATATTCGTTTGTCCTTTCTATGACTTCTCTCAATACCTGGATATGATCTATTGTACTAAAACCACTTTTAAATCCAGCTTGTTCTCTTGGTTGGTGGAAATCCAAAGTTCTCTGTAGACGAGTTGTAATTATCTTGGTAAAAATTTTATATAAAACTGATAAAAGGCTGATAGGTCTGTAATTTCTAATATCTTCTTTATCACCTTTTTTAAATATTAATATTATTACTGCATTCTTCCAATCTTCCGGTACATCTTTATCATTTAGACATTTGGTATATAACTTTGCTAAAATTGTTTCTATTTCTTCACCTGCTTCTTTTAATATATCAATTATAATTCCATCATTTCCTGGAGCCTTTCCTTTCTTCATACACTTAATTGCATGTCTCACTTCTTCATTTAAAATTCTGGGCAATTCGGAAGATGTAATAGATATAGGAGGTACTTGTTCTTTATTACTATATAATTCTTGATAAAAATCTTCTACCAATTTCATGATGTCATCTCTCTTTTTAGTAATAATTCCATCTTTTTTTCTTATTGCAGATATAAATTTCCTACCAATACCAAAATGCTGTTTAACATTCTTGAGACTTTTATTTTCTTCTACAGCTTTCCTTGCTATTTCACAGTTATACTTTCTTATATCATTTTCAACTCTTTTCCGTACCATTTTACAAAATTCGAGATATTCAATTCTTTTAATACATCATTTTTGTATATCTTCATATTCCTTCTTTTCTTCATAAATTCTCTAGTCTCAGTAGAAATTTTATTAGTCAATTGCTGCTTTTTTCTACCAGCTATGTTTGTTGCAGTTTTTAAAAGTGTATCAGTTATTTTCATATTAATTTCATTCAAATCTGAATCATGTTCAAAATCTCCTAACACTTGAAACCTATTTGTAAGTTCTAATTTAAATTCATTAGAATGTTTCTGAAGATTAGGAATATCAACTGTAAATATTGTTTTTCTTAATAATTTTTGTCTCTCTAGTTTTACATTAACACGTAACTTACACCTTACTAATCGATGATCACTTCCTGTGTTAAATTTATTAAGAACATTACAATCTTGAAATATGTATTTTCTGTTAGTCAAAATATAATCCAATTCTGCTGTACCTTCATTTGGATGCTTCCATGTCCATTTCCTTTTAACATTTTTCTCAAAAAATGAATTCATAATATAAAGTTTTTCTTTTTCTGCAAACTCCACAAGTCTATGTCCTCTCTCATTTCTATTACCATAACCAAAATTACCTACAGCAATTTCATCTTTCATTTGTCTACCAATTCTAGCATTAAAGTCTCCCATAACAATTTTAAAATGTTGTTTACTCTGATCAAAAGCCTTTTGTACATCCATATAAAAATCTTCTACTACTTCATCACTATGAGAACTTGTTGGGGCATAAACCTGAATTATCTGCATTTGGTATCTGCTATTAAGTTGTATAACTAATCTTGCCACTCTGTCCGATACACCATCAATCTCCACAATATTGTTCTTCCACTTTTTATTTATAATGAATCCTACTCCACTTGTATTTCCAATATGTGTGCCTTTATAATAGAGTATATGTCCACTTTTTAAATCAATTGTTTCTTCTCCTTTTCTTCTTACTTCACAAAGTCCAATAATGTCCCATTTAATATAAGACAGTTCTTCTTCTAATTCTTGCAATCTTCCTTCACTTGAAAGTGATCTGCAGTTGTAAGTACCTAAATAAAAAGTCGTCATCAAATGGCAGCCTGGGTCCGCAATCAGGGGATTCTTAGCACCCTCCGCCTTCGGCCACCAACCGCTGCCTTGGTTGGTGACTTTACAGCCTCCTGGGAATAAGGGCCATGCTTTATTTTTGTCTGTCATAATTGTATATATGTATGGGAAAAATATTTATCATTTACACAAACATTCATTCTGCCTTATCAGGCACTGAGAAGAAAGACCATGGTGTTTCTTGATCTTAAACTCAGAGGTAAAAAGCCAATAAACTCACCACGCTGGCTAATGCGTGTTGATGAGCAGCCCATCCATGTTTGTATACTATATGAATAATCACATAATAATAACAGCTGCAACGACAAGAACGTATGGAGTGGACATTAGGAATTTGCCCTGCTCGGTTCCTTTAAGGCCTCCAAGAGGAATCAAAGGGTCTCCTTTCAGTTAATAGCAAACTCCTTTCTGCAGCCGTGTTATCAATAAATGCTGTTAATCAAATAAACTTATGTATCAAATGCCAAGGGCATCCCATTAAAGTCGTCCAAACAGCGAAACTTTATTATTGGCAAATTTTTATATGTGTTGTAATGTACAAACGTCTACCAAACACCCAGATAAATTTATTTTTTGTAACTTTAAATAAAAGCCTATTTGAAATATAGGTCAGTATTGTAACTGCCACACTAAATTGATATCTATTGAAATAAAATAATTGTAAAAAGATCATCAAATATTTGTAACCAAAATTAAAGTTTTAAATGTGTGAAGTTGAATATATATAAAATCTTGAATTTTTGTCAAAACAAATATTTATATTTTAAACTTAATTCAGTTGTTCAAATTTCCTTACTAATATTTATATTTATGTATATTTTAAACTTAATATCTTGGGTTCACTGGTTCTCTCATCATCATCATCAGCTGAGTTTCATGCAAAACGATGTAGCACCGGTCCCGGAATAATTAATTTATGTGGTATCACCATAGCGTGTTATCCATAGTGCTATAGATTCAGGGAATGGGCAAATAGGTTAGAATTCATGATTGCTCCTGACCTGTGTATCTCGGGCATGATTGGATTCAGGGTACTTTTGCTTATATTCTAAATCTTGTTGAATGGGCATACATTTTCGACTGGTACGTACCGGTCGAAAAACACACATCAATCCAACAAACCCCTGAATACAGGTAAAGTACCTCAAGTCCGACCATGTACAAGATATATAGATCAAGTACAACGTGAATTCTGCCCTATTTACCTATATCCCCAGGTCGAAAATCTAATCAATAGCCTTTCTTGATGATACGATCGAATTCCCTTACTTTCACTGTGCTGGCAGCTGGGTCTTAAAGCATGAGATTCAATTTTATTATATTTAAATGAGAACTTGGGTGATTGGTTGATAGGTATATTGAAAAATCAAAATTTATTTAAAATAAAAGTAAATAAAATGATTCGAGAACACTGGAAGTTTGTTTTAGTTATATATATATATTTAAAATCATTTATCATTTTACATTAATCATTTTACATTAGTTTAACTCAAGCTCTTTAAAAAAAAAAAAAATAAAAATACAATCTTTAACTGAACTTTTATAAATCATACAAATTCTTGAAGAATTTATATTAACGGTTATCTTTTACATTGTTTAGTTTGTAAAATTTATTTAGTGAAGTTTATACACCTTTACTTTGTTTACATTTTTTCTCCTTTTAAAATAACAAAAATTATTTTATAATTAAATGATCACGGATTTTAAAATTCTCCGTGCACATTTAGTACAAGCTGGTAATATAGCTGTAGGTTTAAACATCTGCCTAACGCACATATATAAGAATGACTATTTTGATGAATTCTTTATGCCAGATTAAATAAAAACATTTCTATTGAAAAAGATATTAATTAAATAGATGATTGTAATAAGACTAATTTGACGTCTTACGCCATTAACACATAAAAAAAATGATTTCATTTCTCTTTCAAAAAAATAATAATTTAGATTTTCAATAACTAATGTTTTATGACATTAGTGGACCTTGCTGGCATAGCTTATAAATAACTTTAAAACTGTAAGCGGTTATAATAAAAAAATAGATCAGTTAATAATCAAGCAAACAAGCCACTTTAATTGGACTTACAACTAAAATCAAACCTATAAGAATTATAACATGAATTAGCCACAACCAAGCGATTTTAACTAATTACGAAAATAAATAAAAGGGTTGATTATCCTATCGTAGAATCAATTCCCTATGGCTTACGTACTAGATAGGCAAAAAAAAAACAAAATAATGTCGGGTTAATAAATATACGAATGCAAAAGGAGAGAAGAAACGTAAGTAAGAACATACGGGCCGGATTACGAACACTCGTATGCCTATTCCAACGAAGAATAGGAAGATAAATTGATACATCCACATGTCGTGTCCATATATCGATAGGAGATAGGACTTATGGAGAGCCCTCATATTTGCCTCTACCAATTCTGCTGACAAACCAACTCTATCTCATCCATGCTATCTGATTCACAGGCGTATGCGAAAAATGGAAGCTAACTCTAAATCACTAAATCAATAACCGTTTTAGGTCTGTTCATGATACTCTAAGCATTCTTTATTAACTCGAGATCTTATAATCATTAAATACGAATGAATTATAATTAAATAGCCTTAAAATGATCTAATACTGCATAGAGACCAACCTGCGTAACCAACTATTTTATATAAATATTTAACCTACAAAATCATACATATAGAAATAAGGGAATTTAATTCTCGAAAAAATCCCCCCTTCCCTCTTTCGTAACTTAAAAAAACGGCAAGATAATTAACTGACGCTATCCTCCGGTGCTGTTACTAGGTCAAAAATCTATAGCATATTTTATTCTATTTTGAATTACAGAAATATAAAATAATAGAATCCCATTCTGGGAAATCTATAATAAATTTATTTGAAGTTACGGTAGATTTGTTTAGAAATATATATATTCGACATAACCTCACTCGCGAAAATAGATCAACTTACTTTACTTTTAAAATCAAATCATTCTTTGTTAAAATTCCCTTTCCCTAATAAAACATAATTTGCTCTCTTAGCAAACTACGTTCTTTGGACCCCCGCGAGTGAAGTTTGTCAAAATAAAAAAAAAATCAAAGCATGAAATCTCATACTTCAATTAATAAACAAAACAAATAAATATTTTCATATTCAACAATTAAAAATATTAAGAATTGTTGTGAGCTTGAGTTATTAAAAGAAAAACATTATAAATAATTTAAAAGAAAAGGTTAAAGAGACAGTAAAAAAAAATTCTTAACAACATTAACTTTTTAACCTTTACGAAACTACATTTATATTCTAATGATAATTTTTAAAATCTTGACGACAGGATTTAAGCTCTTCGGCATTTTACCTGGAGTTCGCCAGTATGAGTGCACGGGCGAACGTTGATGGCTGGTGGCATTTGAAGGCAGGTTCTGGCAGCACCATAACGAAAGATTTCAGGTCTCAGGAAGGAAAGGGTAGTGATTTACCCTTTTTACTCCTCGATCATCATGAAGTGATTTCTACAACTCTTTCTGTCTGTTCTCTGTCGGTTCTGATCTCTCTCTGTGTCTCAAAAAAAAGGGTCACTATTTATTACTTCCTACTCATATTCGATTGCTGCTGCCTCAGGTCATTTTCAATTTCAAAAAACAATCAAAATCATTCTTTTATTCTAATTTTAGAAAGTTTGTACCTCGATAAAGATCAATATAATTTTATGTTAGTTTTTAATTTAGACAACAATGTAGAATCTCTACTAATTAATGAATAGAGATTCCACAGTGAATGGATTTTGGTAATTTATCAATGCTTTTAATTAAACATTTATTTTAAACTTCTTATCGAGGTACAAATCTTTTCAAAAAGGCCATCTTGGATTCTTATACTGAAAAAATAAAACATTTCAAACACATATATATCTAAAATATATAAAAAAAAATCAAAGTTAATTATTTGATTTTTTTTATTTTAATAATAAAAATAGAATAGCAGTGTGTTAGTACAATTATATATATATGATCCAAAATAAATTTTAGGATTTATTCAGGATAGTTAAAAAAAATGTTAAAATATTTGTTTAGAATAATAAAAAAAAGCTAATGTTAGTAAAATGAATAATTAGATGGGTCAGACTGTGAAACGGCAAATCTGAATCCGATTTCCATTTAAATATAGAATTACAAACAAATATTGTAAATAATTTTTTTTTTCTTTAATTATATTTTATTTATTTTGTAATTATTTTTCTTTATATAATTACATAAAAATTCAAGATGGAAGATGCAACTGTTAACTGTCCTAGAGTAATTAAAGGGACGGGAACATTAGTTTGTTTCATGATTTTAAAAGGAATTTTGAAATCAGTTAATGAAAGTAAAATTTAAAACAAAGCTAATTGATTTTACGTTAGCTGTTAACATTTTATCAAATCTGTTTCCAATCTGGAAATTGATTTGAATTTATTTTTGGACAGTTATCTAGTGATTGCATCTTCAATAACAATAGAGAAAATACTTCTGTAGATTCAGGATTCCATTTGACTTAAGAATTTCAATTAAAAGCATTCTTTAAATAACTTATAACTTGTATAAATAGGGCTGAAAATCTATTGGGTGAAAGTGTGGTCAATTGCTGCTAAACTACTTCATGTCCTTTTGATTTTTGAAATGATTTTTGAGTAGAGAGACCTAAACCGCCTTTCCCTCAATCTTCAGCCTGGCTCTTTGCCATGCCATGATGTAGCTCCTACTGATCAAGAGTGCCCGTGCCTTCAGAGAACCACTGAGGCCAAGAAACATACTTTTAGCTTAAGTAGAATCTACCTGCCATGAAAATCAAAGAATGCCGCTTTTCACATAACATTTGTCCATACTTCTTTCTGGAAAATCATGAGGTAACAAGCCCAAAGTCATTATAATCACATTATCTGAATTCTAACTCGTAACTTTTAAATATTAATGTTTTCTTTATGTTGAATCTCTCTTTTAACTCACTAATCGGCAAGTATGTTAAATTAATAATTATTTTCTGTGTATCGATTTTCTACAACCTAAATTAATATTACTGTAAAAACTTTCATCCAACTCATGCTTATTATTATTCTTATAATTTAGTGAGGTTATAATTTATTTTTAATGATATTTTCATATTTTTCACTTAATTTTTATTGGTAAATGTTAATCAAACCCAATCTTACGAATTTCTATATCCCACTGTGGAATAGAGGGGGGGGGTAATTAATTATTTCATGTCTTTATTTCTAAATAGCTCATAAGACTGAGTTTCTCTTTTAAATGAATATGTGCTTTTTAAGAATATTTTATCATAAATTTGTACACAATATATAAATACTTTTCCAATCGGGGGTGGATATTGGTGACTGTTAATTTTATTGATTTCTTTATTGATCATAATTACCAAAAAGGCTGGTGACCTAATTCTATTTTGTTAGTTGACTCTTAGGTGAATTTTAGCCTTTTATAAATGTTAAACAAAATAGTATTGATTCAAGAAGAGGTAGAAATGCACGCTTTATTAATTATAGTTTTGACTTCTGATTAATGACTTTATCTTATATGGGTCATTATTTTTACATATCATTACGTATTTGTTGAACTACTTAAGGCTTTATTTTAGTAATTTAAATCTAATGTTTTCATATCCTTATAGTAGCATTGCTGGCATATGTCAGAAATTATTAATGAGCCACATAAGGCTTTGAACTGATTCACCCGTACCTCACTCCGGGGAGTCAGGATCTTCTTTGTTTGTCATTCTTCTCCCAAAATATATATTTCTATACTGCTTGTATCTCTCTGTATCTTATTCCAGAAGATTACGGAACCTTCTGTTTGAAACAGGGGTATAAGTCTACTTCCTGGAGCAAGCAGGTTAGTGTAGTTGAAGCTCTGCATGATTTACCATAATTTGGACCCATAGGAACTTTCTATCTACCTTTCCATTTTAGTACTGCTCGGCCTGAAGCTGGCATACCACATTAAAATAAAAGAATGACATTTTCTCGGCTGAAGTTGCCACTCTCTCTTTCACTGACATGTATGCTGGTACCACAATGTCATACAGTTTATTTCCTAGCCTGTTTAAAAAAATAAATCATAATGATGTGTGATAAAGAAATGTTTTCTCTTTAAATATTTTTCATTGGAGTTTTATATCCAACCTCTCAGAAGCTGCCCTCTCCTTTATTGAAATAAGCCATCCCTGTATTTACAGAGTTTTGCAATATTTGATAGATAAATGTCGAAAATGTGTAATAAGTTAATGCTTTAGTATACTTACGGATCATAATGTATTCTTATTTAATCATTATAAAGAACAGTGAAACTATTGTCGTATAGTTATATGTGTTTTCTAAATATATAAAACGTCCATCAACCACCCAGATAAATCTGTCTTGTAACATTAAATAAAATTCGATTTCCAAATATATGTTATGTATTGTAATGCAACACTAGATTGAGGTATGTCAAAATAAAAATAATTGACTCAAGATTGTCAAATATTGTCCTTAAAATAAAGTTTAAACTGCGTGAAGTTGGTTTTATATATAAAATCATCTTGAATTTTATTAAAATAAATATTCATATTTTAAACTTAATCCAGTGTGTTCAAATCTCCTTAATATGTTTATGTATGTTTTTAACTTATATCTTGGGTTCACTCAATCTCTCATCATCACCATCACCAGTTGAGTTCTCATGCAAAATGTTGTAGCACCAGGCCAGGAGAGAATGAATTCATGTGGTATCACCATAGGTGTTGTCCGTAATATTATACATTTAGGAAATGGGTAAATAGGTTAGAATTCATGATTGATCCTGACTTGTGTATCTTAGGCATGATTGAATTTGGGGTACTTTTGCATAGATTCTAAATCTTGTTGGATGGACATACATTTTCGATCAGTACAATATACATAATATATATATATAATATGGGTTACATATTTGTAAAGTACTAATAAACAATACACATTTTACTCTAATACAATGTTTATAAACAAATGAGAGCTATTATACACTATATATGTTGAACACGAGGGGACTTGGAATAAAATCTAGCATAGTTCACAGCCCCACTATATATGAATTTATTGAAACGAGCCGTGCATGGTTTAATGCAGTGATAGTCAGTCTCTGCATTGTAAGATCTGGTATTTATCCAGTTGCAGTACTTCCAGCACTCAAATTAATCTTATGAATTCCCAAGCAATAAAGCCATTTGATTATTTTTTTACTTAGTAAAATAAAATAAGATGGGGGGAGGAGTATACATTTTATAAATCTGAATTACACGTGGAAAGTGAATTTGAGGGCTGCAATTTAGTTTTAAATGTTAATACTAATATTACTTTAAATTATATAAAAGGAAAAAAAAAGATTATATTAAAATAAAGAAAAATATGAAGAAACTATAAAAGATAAGAGAAAAATAAAGATGAATCATAATGAAAATATTGAAATGGAAAAAGATAATATAAGCATGGATGTAAAAATGGGAGATTATTTTATGTTTAAAAGGGAAAATGGAAGGAAATAATGAATGTTTCATAAATTAATATCTTCATTTATTTTCCCCAAATTTATTATCTATTAAGTTTATAATCACTATTTTAACCTATTTTTCTATAATTTTAACTTAATCCTCTTCTTTTCAACTATTAATTTTTTTTTCTTTTTACCCTACATTTTTCTCTTACTCATAACTTCTTCTTTATAAATAAAAGTTCTTTTCATTATTTCTTCTTAAGTAATATTTTTTTTATTATCATAATTTTTTTTATTACCCGTCAATCTTATTTTTATATAAATTTTTCTTTTTTATAAGGCAAAATTAGTTTTTAATACTTTATTATTTAAACATATGCAAAGTACTAAACTGATATTTTTATAAACAAATACCATAACAAAATAAATATACATTCCAGCCATGCCAGCTATGGGCAGTCTAACATTTTGATACTGTTCCATTAGTGTGTTGAAACCATTTGATGGCGGTGATCCCATCCAAATGCAATATATGCCGTTTAGTGGACTGGTGTCAAACAATATAGCCACAACTTTTTTTTTTGCTGTTGTAATTAATGACTTGCTTTGTCTTGCACAGTTTGTGTGAGTGCACACAATACTATCTTTTAGCAATGTTAACACCATACCATTTCAGGTTGAGTGGATTTAAAGTTTGCAGAACTATTGCAATCTGCATTCAAAAGTAATTTTGGTATAACTTACCTAACTTAGTATTAAAAAGTAATAATTATAAGCCCATTACCCTGCTTCTGAACCCAACATGTAAGGTGTAAATAATTAAAAAAGGTTATGGGAAACCACAATTTCACTGTTCTCCTGAAAAGTCACGATTTATGAGAACACCTATGAGAATTAAAATATCTGACTGTAAAATTTCTCATGATTATATCCAGAGACAAAAAGAAATTGTAAAAAGAATATATTTCTTAATCATAAAAAAAAAAACAATCGAGTTGGAAAATTATTAATCATTGCAATAGGTATGCCATTAATGTTATCCACCATACCTTAGTCACATATTCTTTCAAAGATAGCTATTGGAATAAATAAAGATTACTTTTCCTTTTCAAAAATGACCAAAAAAAAAAAGAAAGTCAAATACAGTTCAGTAATTAAAGCATTCTCATTTCTTCCACCACGATGTAGTTAGTTAACTGTCAAGCAATGATAGTAGACTTTTTAAAGTTTACGGGGAGAAGGGGGGATTTTCCCAGTGCGAAGCGCTGGCATACACAGGGAATTCTACTAGAATAGAATATTTGCAATAACTTCTGTTAATTGGTTTTCATTCTTGTGATGTAAAAAGGCATATCATCTACCCCTCCCTCTACATAGCAGGACTAAGATGAAATTTGTAGGCACTTGTTAAAGGTTTAAATTTATCATCGTAAAATTGTTAATCAAATAAATTTGACAGTAATTTATTAAGGAAATCAATCAATGAATTACTTTAACCAGTATGATAAAATGTCTGAGTGTAAAAATTTTCTCATAGTTATATCCAGAGACAAAAAGAAATTGTAAAAAGAATTACAGTAATTTATTAAGGAAAATAAATGAATTACATCAGGGGTCCCCAACCCTATGCCTGCAGGCACCATGGCGCCCGCAGACCATTTTACGTGTGCCCGCCACTATCCGAACAAGATAAAAAATTATTTATCTGATATAAATAAATTTAATTTTTAAAATTTCTTATAAATTATTGTATTATATTGAAATCAAATTGTAGGGCGTACTATACTTTTACAACGTAAAAATATAAACATTAATTATATGTTAAAATTTTATTTTTGAAATAAATAATTTTTTTGTACATTTTGTATTTATTAACAATATCCAAATGTAAATTTACATTGAAAAAAATAAATGGTGCGCGCCATCTGGTTGAAAAAAAAAAAGGTGCCCGCCACCTGGCCGTTATTATTGTAACAGTCAAGTTTGTACATTCGCGTAACAGAATTCAGAATACAAGCAAAAAAGACCGAAGCTGACCAGACTAGGTCTGTGACATCCTAAGTCCGACCACACTTCAACTTGTAAGCCAGGATTCCAAGACTCAAGACCCTACGAATGACCACCTTGAAATTACACGTAGTATACCTCTTTCCACACGGCCGACATAGGTCACGGAGACACAATAAGACTCTGATAATTAAAAAAGAGAGGTTCTTAATTGTCTAAAATATATCACTAATTTAATTTAACTTAATGCATAGTTTTCACATATATAGACTATAAATAATAATTAGAATTGGATTGAATTAGATCAATAACGAGACAGAGAATGAAATACATTAAACTAATTATACATTTATTTACAATTCTTCTATCCATATTTCATTTATTTACAATAGCATTTCAGCGTAGAATGTACGCAAACATTGGGTAATTCAAAATAGCTTTACATAAGTAATCATTAAATTTTCATAGATGGGTTTAACATGTGCCAATCTTATGAATTGCTTTACAATTAATACATAATCAATCACTACGTTATGTCTATAAATCTAGTTAAGCCAAATCCTATTACATTTGTGGCTGTTATATAAATAATTATATTGAACTTTGATCATGAATTCATTTACTAAAATATACAATATGACTTAATAACGAGCGCATAAACCAGCTCAAGTAACGATCGATCGAACATGGCTTTCGAGAGAAAATTTCAGAATGCTGAAAGCGTTATGTTAAGGTGGGAGAGTTGGCTGAAATAAGATTTTACCAATGCGCTATGGCACAGGTAAACAATAATAGGAAAAGTCGCTCTGTGGATGGATGAAATAACTTCAGGGTTCTTGCGACAAACGCCGGTACCCTGTAACCGATCGCAATGCTGCGTGAAAGGAACATTGTGTTCAGGAAATGGCGGGGGACTTACGTGCTAACCTGGCCTTGGCTCAGGCTTCGCTACTGCTCTACCCTATAAGAGAAGATGTGCTGGCAATGCCGTGGCTCCATCTTGATATACGTATATTACGTATAGCAGCAAAACGAGAATAATTTTATAAAATAATATATCACATCCGCCAAGCAAAGAATAGTATATTTCATACTATGAAATACGAGACAATAGCATATTAGCTCTATCAAATTGGGACCAACTCTTGTGTAGCCTGATAATAAATGTCTATGCTACTAAAGGGAATATTAATACATCTGTACTTTGACATGCTCGATCTATTAGGTTACTTATAGATAATAAATACTTTAAGGAGGGAAAGCATATTTCTATGGACTTAAGAACTTAAATGACAAATATACTTATAAATATGATCAAGGCTAAATTTAATTCTTAATAAAACTATAAAGTTAAGTTTTTAAATGGTTGATTAAAAGAGCCACATTTCACATATTAAATCATTTAAATAATAAAAAAAAAAAGGATTTTGAAACAGCGCAGAAAGTTGATGCTATAAACAAATTATGCGAAGATTTTCAAATAATATCTTCTTAAAAATATGAAATTAAGTGCCCACTGTTTCGAAATATTGGCATATAAAATATAATAAGCATTCAAAATAAGCAAAGAAATATAGACACAACCGTGGTGATATAACTTTAAATTAGACACAATTTACTTTTAAGTGAATGGAAAATATAAAAATAGTCAGATTATTTAAACTTCAACAACATTAAATTTTGATAGCAATTGACATATTTAAAATATTAAATGGATTTAAGTTTTGATTACATTTAGTTTTATAATTATTTTAAAAAGAGAGTTAGCTAACTTATATAGATATATTTACACAGAGCTCTGCGGTTTGAAAAATAAAACGGTACCGGTATTATTTGTCTGGACTGCAAGTTCTTGGCTGTAGGTTTGGTGAGTTTGACTGGGCAGCTGGTGGCATCATCTTTCCCATTATGTTAGGCTTGTCTCTTCTATCGGCATGATGGTGGTTCAGGCATTTCGACGAGAGAAACCCCCGTTCTCCCCGCGGAGTAACAACAACAAAATGCCCGCTTTTAGCTGGACATATTAAACATTAACAATCGTGAAGAATGACTGCAATTCTCTCTAAAAATATGGCTGTCCTTCCTTGTTAAAAATACAGAGTATTTATATCTTTTCCTTATCAGAATCTATCACCTCAAGACTCACTAAACTCAGGAATTTAAGTAAATATTTTTCAATTTATAATCCAGATTTTTAAAATCTTAGATAACTTATGTTAGAAACATTCCATAAGCTATTATTATAATTAAGATTTTTCGTTGCAAACAATGTCCAATTTAGATTTTAAAATAACTTAATCTTATCTAAGGAGATTTTAATTAGTAAATTTTGAACTAGTTTTACTTTTTACGGATTCCAGGTGTGGTCGTTAATGACACTTGTTTACAACCAGAAATCTTTTTAATTACTTGACCAGCTTTTATTTTTAATCTTACATATAATAGAAACTCTTTTTATTTAAAAACAACCTTTTAACATTTTTTTAAAACGCAAACCTTTTTACATATTTATTTAAAATAATTTACAAACATATTTTGATATAGCTTTTAAATATATTTTCGAGAAACTTTTCCCTGAAATATATTTAAAACAAGAAATCTTTTAACAATTTTTAAAGAAACATTTAATATTATTTTTAGATAATGGCTTTTACATATTTTAAAATCATGTCTTTCTTCTATATAGCACAGATTATATATCCACATACGAAATTACAATATTAAACAACAAAATTAATAATTTACTCTTAACTTAAATAATATAACGAACATTTTTAGAAATATTAAGTAAATTTAGTACGCTATAATTTTCCTAATCCTATCTAATTATAGCGTTGGTTCACACGTAAATATATAATATTGTTTAGACAGACATGAGAAAATTTTAAATTTATTAACATTTAAATAGGTTTGAACTTAGCACAGATGAGTGTCATTAGGTTTGATGGTGAAACAATAGGGGCTTGGAAAGTTATCATTTCATTATAGCATGTGCTCTTAAGTACAAAAAGATTGGGGACCCCTGAATTACATTAACCTGTATGATTATTCTTATTATTATTTCACAAATAAGGAGGTGTGGCTGGTAACCTTATATTTATGTGCGTTTTCCTAAAAACAATGCCATCAAGCGGTTTCCAACATGCTAATAGAACAGTAATTGGACAGATTTATAAGATTATTTAGAAGATTAAAAAATAATTCTATATTATAAATGGAGAAAAAAAAGTTAATCAAGTTTGTCACTGTAGCATTCTTATTAAATACTCTCTACTATTATAACAATATTAAATTAAAGTCTGCTTAAAATGCTATGATATATGAAAAAAAAAGTCTACTTAAAATGCAGAATGGGCAGATAAAAAAATGGATTCATTTTTTTGTCTGCTTAAAATGTGAAATAATACTAGATGGCATGGCTAGTTAAAATTGTATACGTTATTGTGATATTTGTTTATAATATATTTGTACACATATTTATAATATGGAATAAGTTAAAAACTATTATAACATACACATTCTTAATAATAAAACTATAGAATGCTACTGAGTGTGAATGTTTGTTAGATTGAGTTGTTTCTTTATCCTAATTGACGATTGTTTTTTTTCCTCATGTGTCATAGCATCGGCTGGGAAACGAACCCGCTAACCCCGGACAACTGCTCGACCACTAATGCTTGACAATTTTTTTTTTTTAAAAAAACTAGCTTTATTGTACACAATAGGTTACTATTAAGAATTTAAAAGTCCTAGAAGCAATCTTTTTTTTTGTAAATTTCAACTTAATTTAGCAAGGATTGTTTCCCTATTTCTTTCTTAATTTTATCAGTTATGTCTTTTAATATATACAAACATTACAAGCATAAAGCTAAACTAGTCAATATATAATTAAAATTACCCCAAATCCAAAATTCAACCAGACCAGCAAAAAAATAATATTAAAACACAACCAAAGGTTTCACTGCTACAAGCAGACTTCTCAAGTGTAAAGAACTACAAAAACTACACAATATATATAATATTAAAATTTTCCCACAAATCCATTCACTTCCCATCCACCCTTAATATTAAAAGAACTCTTTGAAAAAAATGAAATCAAAAAAAGAATTAAAGAATCTTTATTATTGAAAATATATTATTCTGAAGCAATTAATTTATTTAAGAGTTCTTTTAATATTAAGGGTGGATGGGAAGTGAATATATTTGTGGGTAATTTTTAATATTATATATATTGTGTAGTTTTTGTAGTTCTTTACACTTGAGAAGTCTGCTTGTAGCAGTAAAACTTTTGGTTGTGTCTTAATTCTATTTTTTTGCTGGTCTGGTTGAATTTTGGATTTGGGGTAATTTTAATTTAATATATACGTATAATTAAAATAAAAATCTAAGAAATGATAAAAGCAATGTTTTTTTTCTTTTACTTATTAACAAGCTTCTATAAATAGATTAAATAAAAAAGAACTTTAAATGAAAACAATGTTAATGAGAATTTTTTAATATTATATGTTAGACAAAAATTAAAATGCTTAAGCCCTTAAATTATATATATATATTGTGCCAAGGCCAAATTGGAACATGTATATAAAATAATTTTGTCGTAAAAAAATTATTAAAAAATTATTAAAACAAAAAAATCTTTCGCAAAAGAGTTTGAAATAAAAGTTGAAAATCATTGATTTAAAGTGGGAAGGGGTTTTTTTTCTTAAAGTAAAACTGAAGGTTTTATAAAAAGGAAGTTAAGAGTTTTATTCAGTCTAGTTTGCAGTGACAGTCTTGTTCCAGTTTGAGATAACAGTGCATTTCTATTATGAATCCAAAAACAAACATGCATTGTTGAGCAGCTTTTGGAAATACACGCTCGTGCTCCAGCCTTTTTAGTCCAACAAGATCATCAAAACCTGCCTGAGAAATAATGTCTGCATAACAACTCAGAAATCCTCCGTCAAACATTCAACTGTCTTCAAGAATAAAGCAAATGGTTTCGCATAAAATCTCTTCAAGAAACGTCCAAATCTAACCGGTTAGATATAATCCACCCAAAGCAGCAGAAGCAGTCAACAACAAGCAATATCCCCATTCCAAAAATCCTAGGTAAACATTTATTTATTATCATTTATACGTAGTAGCCACTGCTGTAATTCGTAAATATTCAAGATTCAAATTATATGAACTCTATCATACATAAAATGAACTATTGATATGTGTGTTTAAGTTTCAAATGCTATTAATGCTTTATTATTATGAGTTAATATGTGCGTGATCATTATATCAGTGTTATTAGTTAAATTATATAAATACCAGTGTTCTACTATTAAAATTTACAAGAATATTTAAACTAGTTTAGAAATGTTAATTTAAAATGTGTGATTTAGATTCATAAAAATGTTTAAAATTAGTAAATGTTAGTTAATAAATTGTCTTTAAAATGAAAATTTATTTGTCGGTCAATTCTTTTTATCAATTCTTTTTCTATATTTTATTACTGATTAAAATTAGACTGGGCTAGTTAAGGGAATTGTTTCGAGCACTGGATTATGAACCTACTGCCCGAATACGTTAGTCTTCAGACTAGCTGGCGCCCCGGGGTTTACTCCAAAACAAATAAAGTATTTGGATAGTAGGGGTTTGAATCTAGCAGCCGAGATGGGCCATTGTTGATAGTTAAAGCTATCAATAAGATCTCCCATTTTGCTCGAACGTGCCGGTTCATTCACATAACCTTTATAAGATTATAAATGTATTATGAAGGAGTTTGAAACCGGCCAAAACTTATATACGTATAAGAAGGTGGTTTCAGCAGTTCGACCCGGTACATAAATGGCTTTTCCCAACATTGGGGCTGGACCTAAGAAACAATAGTAAATAAATGCTTTGTTTCTTGTTTAAAAAAAGTTTTTCTATATAAAAACTAAATTACGTATGTTAAAGCATTTTAATTTAAAAAAAAAAAAAAATTGACCGAAAACTTTGTTTTCTTTAAATGAAGAGAGATTTATGCTATTTACATTGGTTAAAATAAATCATTATGTTAAATTAGAGACAGGTGGATGTTTGGGCGGAGTTAAAGCATTAAGATCGGGTAGAGAAAAATGGACAAAGGAGGGGTGGAGTCATTGTGTATTTTCAGTTTAGTAAGAAATAAATAAAATAGAAATTAGTAAACTTATGAGCGTGAATAAAATATAATATTAAAGAAAAATAATATAAAAAAGTAAAGTTTAAAAGTATAAATATGACAAGAAATAAACCTAGAATGGAGACTCAAGGTAAAAAAACAGACAATGTTCCCAGCGAGGAACAAAATAAAACCGAAACTAGTGAAATAGAAAAGGTCCCCAGTGAAGAAAAAATGGAAACTCAAGTGAAAGAAGTAGAGAATGCTTCTAGTGAGGAACAAAAAGATAAAAACAAAAAAGAGGTTGAGCAAAAAAAAGAGAAGAGGGAAATCATAGCTTTATTAACTAGCATGTTTGAAAAACAAAAAGAAACAGCTGAAGAATATAAAAAAATAACTGAAGAGCTTAAAAACCAAAATAATGAAATGAAGAGTAAATTGGAAGGGCAAGCTGAAATGCTTGAAAAGTTAAAGGACCAGATCGAAATGGGCCAAAATAAAATAAAAGGAGAAATTAGGGAAAAAATAGAAGAGATTAAAACACAAGTAGAAAATCAAATAGGACCACTTACCAAGTAATTGAAAAAAATAAGATAGAAGATAGAAAAGTAATTGAAGAGATAAAAGTCGGAATGACGGATTTAGCTTGGAAAGTAAATCAAAAGAATAGTTCGCAAACAGAAATAAAACAGTGTGACCACTTGAGTGCAAACACGCACATTATAAATGATCCGGCAATCGTGAACCAGTTTTTGAAAATACGGATATTTTCTGGCCATCAAGGTGAAGCTCTTTTGGAGCATTTCACTCTGAATCAATTAAGTGAGGAGGCTATGATCACAATAGCTTGTAGCCATTTACAATGGGGGTCTCAATCTTGGTGGGACTCTTTATATAAAAAACCCGTCACTTTTGCCGAATATAAAATTGCTATTTTAACTAGTTATTGGAGCGAAGATTATCAGGGAAATCTTCATCACCAGATCTCGCAAAATAAATGGCGACCCGGTGAACCGTTCGTTTATTTTCTTAGAAGGTAAGTGGCGAAATTATGCTCTTTAACAGCAGACCCACTATCTGAACAACAAATTGTCAGGATAGTCCACCATAGTTTTCCTCATAATGTCGAGCAAATGCTCATAGGAACTGAAAGGAAAACAGTGGAACAAATGGCGGAATTGTTGAGTGCTTTCGACAGAGCTAGACCAACTTTTGACATGAGAAATAGGAGATTCAAACCCCAACTTAGAGAGCCGGGTGTAAACACCATAAAATATAGACATAGGTCGAATTCGGGGAGTCCCCAGAGGAGACGTTATTCTAATAGTCCCAAGAGAACAAATATCTTTCGAAGAACTGACAGCAACCCTAACGTCTCTCGTGCTAGATTTAAGGAAAGGCCCAGGGGTGATTCTCAACCCCCTAGCATGAGTGGCTATATGCAGAAAAAAATAATAATAAAGAACCGCCAGACAAAAATTAAAAATATGTAATCTGACGGATTCGCCGGCTTGACCTAGTTTATAACGACCATGGACTCGGAATAATGGAAAATGTTTAACAAAGTTTAAGGAAATAAATGTAAAAACGAGTATCAAGATAGTTTGAATAATTAAAAATGATTAAAGTTAGCCTAAATAAAATAAAATAACAATGTTAGAGTTTAAAATGTCAAAGCATCTATAAAACAATTTATGTCAAAATCCTCGATTATGCCTTATCGATTATATTGATATCCCAGCTCATAAGTCTAGAACATAGCGGAGCGTGACGCAAACAAAATAAATGTGTAAATCAAAACAGACCAGCAAAATGAAAATGTTTTTATCAAACCCTCCATTATGTCTTATCGATTATATTGATATCCCAGCTCATAAGTCTAGAACATAGCGGAGCATGATGCAAACAAAATAAATGTGTAAATCAAAATAGACAAACAAAATGAAAATGTTTTTTTTAAAAAAAAAAAAAAAAAAGAGAGTAAAAATAACGCTTTAAAAATAAAAATGAAATAAATAAGTGTATAATGAACGTATTAATGGAAATAAAACATTATCAAATAAAATTAAAAAAAAAAAGTGTATTAAATTAGGATTGAGGTGTGTGCGAGTATTTGGGCAAGGAGATAAATTCCAGGCCTGACTTTTGTTGGATTAAGCCTTCTCTTGCGGTGACTTTGTTCTACAGATGGGTAGTGTGAAGAATAAATAATCCTGATGATGATGCGCCAGTAGAAAAGTCTTGGCATATAAAAGTTAATAAATCTGGAGGAAAAATTCCCAGTAACCGAATAAAATAAATATTTTAGTAAGTCGAATGTGCAGTAGAGATAGTCCTGCCATTTGCAATCTTAAAGTCCCTGTTCATGATCCATTGTGCACAAAAATGCCCATGCTGTAGTCACGGCTTTCGCAAGAAATTAAAAGTTGGTTTAAATCAGCACAAAATCTATCTGTGTGTTTGAATTGCCTTATACTTTGCTGCCTACTTCTCTTAACATTACATTTATTACCTAATGATGAAAATGAAAACTAAAAATGCACTCTAGAAAAATAAGAATTTGAAGTGGTCCATACTTAGGAAAAGTGATCAACGCACATATTAATTAAGAAAAATGTTCGTAAATAAATAAGTAGGTCAAATAGTTAAAATAAAATCGATAAAATCAAGTTAAATAAATAAGCGTAAATAAATCTATGGTAAATAATAATGAATGACTCGTAATAAACTAATCGATTTTTTTTTTTATTGAATACACGCATGTTAAATAAAGATGTTCATAATGATTTAAAAATAATATTATAAGATTAGTGTAAATAAATATTTTAAATAATGTTTCTTCAGGGTTATAAATAATATTGTAATATAAATAAATAGTGTAAGATATTGTTCATGTGAATTTAAAAATAAGGTTGTAAGATTCATAATAAAAAAAATAATAAGTCAATCTAAGTGTATTAAGAGTGTATAAGTATACATGTGTATATACGTGCACATACATTGGAAATATTCGGTAACTACGATACCTTACGATGAGTATCTTAAATGTATTTATCCAGATATCCTTTTAGGTTATTTTCTTGGTACTGCGCACCTTATGATGTGTGCAAAAAGGGATTTATTTATTATAGATTCCCTGTAAACAAGTCCAGTAATAACTCGATATCTAGAATATTAGTAGGTGTAGAATTATGCTGCATGTATACACATGTGTAGGAATTATCTAAAATAATAAATTAATAAATCTTTAGAGTCAAGAATTAAAATTGCAAGAGAGAAAATGGTCAAAAATGACGCACTTTATTCTAAAACGGAGGGGGTGTAATGTGCCAAGGCCAAATTGGCACATGTATATAAAATAATTTTGTCGTAAAAAAATTATTAAAACAAAAAAATCTTTCGCAAAAGAGTTTGAAATAAAAGTTGAAAAATCATTGATTTAAAGTGGGAAGGGGTTTTTCTTAAAGTTAAACTGAAGGTTTTATAAAAAGGAAGTTAAGAGTTTTATTCAGTCTAGTTTGCAGTGACAGTCTTGTTCCAGTTTGAGATAACAGTGCATCTCTATTATGAATCCAGAAACAAACATGCATTGTTGAGCAGCTTTTGAAAATATACGCTCGTGCTCCAGCCTTTTTAGTCCAACAAGATCATCAAAACCTGCCTGAGAAATAATGTCTGCATAACAACTCAGAAATCCTCCGTCAAACGTTCAACTGTCTTCAAGAATAAAGCAAATGGTTTCGCATACAATCTCTTCAAGAAACGTCCAAATCTAACTGGTTAGATATAATCCATCTGAAGCAGCAGAAGCAGTCAATAACAAGCAATATCCCCGTTCCAAAAATCCTAGGTAAACATTTATTTATTATCATTTATTCATAGTAGCCATCACTGTAATTCGTAAATATTCAAGATTCAAATTATATGAACTCTATCATACATAAAATGAACTATTGATATGTGTGTTTAAGTTTCAAATGCTATTAATGCTTTATTATTATGAGTTAATATGTGCGTAATCATTATATCAGTGTTATTAGTTAAATTATATAAATACCAGTGTTCTACTATTAAAATCTACAAGAATATTTAAACTAGTTTAGAAATGTTAATTTAAAATGTGTGTGTTATTTAGATTCATAAAAATGTTTAAAATTAGTAAATGTTAGTTAATAAATTGTCTTTAAAATGAAACTTTATTTGTCGGTCAATTCTTTTTATCAATTCTTTTTCTATATTTTATTACTAATTAAAATTAGACTGGGCTAGTTAAGGGAATTGTTTCGAGCGCTGGCTTATGAGCCTACTGCCCGAATACGTTAGTCTTCAGACTAGCTGGCGCCCCAAGGTTTACCCCGAAACAAATAAAGTATTTGGATAGTAGGGGTTTGAATCTAGCAGCCGAGATGGGCCATTGTTGATAGTTAAAGCTATCAATAAGATCTCCCATTTTGCTAGAACATGCCGGTTCGTTCACGTAACCTTTATAAGATTATAAAAGTATTATGAAGGAGTTTGAAACCGGCCAAAACTTATATACGTATAAGTAGGTGGTTTCAGCGGTTCGACCTGGTACAATATAATATTAAAATTAAATATAAGCACAAGCTACATTAATTACTATAACTTCAATCATGATACACCCTGATAAAATTTTATTTTATTTACAAATTTTATTATGCTTATTTTTTTTTTTCAGATAATTTATAGTTGAACCAGCTGAAGCAATGGTTCCACATATGAGAGAAATTATTATAAATCTCTAATTAGTAATAAATCATCGATTAAAAGTTAAAGAGAAAAAGGCATAAAGATGCCATCTAGGATCCTATACTTTTATTAACTACACAGAGATTTAAAAATATAATTTGTAATATTAATTCATATTTAGTTTTATAATGGTATCTAATCATATCTTGTAATTTTATTTATTAGAAATCTGCAATATAACCTTACAATTTGTTAAGTGGGAGAAAATACTGGCATAATACCACCAAAGATGATTAAAAGTTATCATTTGAGTGTATAACTCTCGTAAACTCAAACTGCTTTTAGATAGACTAATGTACATTAACATTATTTTCAATCAAATTTTCCATATTATTGTAGCAAATTTCCTTACTTCATTCATGTAACCATATTTATGTCTTGTAATCCCTTTCAATCCTGTAGGTGACATCAGATATTCATTTATTGTCATTTGTCCAAGTATAACATCAAGGATAGTTCCTTAATTTTTTCACTGATATCAACAATTGTTCTCTCATCGATGTATTTCACTTTTGACCCAGCTTATTAATCTGAACAAATTACTTTTCATAACTCAGTGTTGGGTTTAATAAATGCTTAAATTACAAGATTCCCTAAATAAACACTGTTAAAACACATTTATTTCAAATTTTCATTTTCAAGCAAACAGGGTATAATTCCTACCCAAACCACTTTTATAAAGTTTAATACTAATATTTGTATTAATAATTTGTTTAAAGGCCCTACTTCTCTCATAATTGCTGTTTGCTTCAATTTGAGTGGTACCAATGTAAAGTAGTATATCTGAATTTATTACTAACAGAGTCTTTCTCATCATTCTTTTGGAGTTATTATAATAATAAATAGTATGATTAATTTCATCCACTACAATTTGGGATCAGGAGGTCCCAGGATCGATTGTGGGTCTCAAACTTCTTATGGACTCCTGAGCAATAAAGCTATTAGTTATTTTTTTTTACCTGTAAAGTATGGTGCAGTTAATAAAGCATATCTGACTTGGGATTGGGAGATCCCAAGATTGATTCTGGCACTCAAACTTTTTATGACCTCTAAGCAATAAAGCCATTAACCTTTTTTGCCCTGAGTGATTTGATGCAGGAATAGAGCATCTGATTTGAGATTGGAAGATATCAGCTATTGGTTGTGGTGTTCACAAGTTTGGCACTCAAACTTCTTATGAAATCCCAAGCTATAAAGCCATTAGCTTTTTTTTTGATAAAGATAATTATAATTATACTTTTTCTAATTCAATATTCTAATATTTTTTGAACTCACTGAATAGTTTTTTAATACTTGCATTTAGTCTAGCTTGTATCAGATAGATCCGGTAACATTGCATGCACTTCTGAAGAATTATTTATACAAACAATATTATCTCAAAAGTATAACTGACTTAAGAAATTTCAATTTTTTTTTACTTCCTTTACTTTCTATTTTGATTCACAGAATATCTCCAATAAAAATGCTGCAAAAAGTTTTGAAAAAATGTAATCACCTTGAAGAAAATTCTTACTTTTGGTAACCATGTTTCAATGTAATTGAATTATTTGGGCTGTGCTATTTTAAATTCTAAAGTAATACTTTGTTTTCATGATCTATTGCATTGTATTGAATCAAGTGAATACAGTACTATAATTTATATATAAATATTAAAACAACTCATTCATATCGGGGGCATAGTTACAATTTTTAGTTTCCTATGCAAAACTTAGGAGATTTTTATTTGGTGGTATGATGTAGATAAATTATTTTTTTTTGGGGAGAGGGTTAAACCGTGTATTATTTTCCATTACATACCGATATATCAACAAACTAGTATCTACCATTGTCAAGGTTAATTTTTGAAAAAAAAAAAATCATTAGATCACAAACAGTAACATGACTAAGTGCGAGATGAAAAATGAGACTCAGCTTGATGTAGTGCAGCATTCAAAATATGAAGCTTATCAAAATGTTTATTTCATTCAGTTTTTCCACCTATTAATTTTAAATTAATATTAGAAGACAGAGATAAAATGAGAGGTTTCCACAATACATTGTGCTTCTTCAGCCCTATTTAAACTAGTAGGTCTCTTTAATATTTCAATTGACTCTCTCATGGTTCTTAAATCATACATAATTAAACTGCAGGAATAACAACAATAGAATCATCATTTTTTAAATTTTGAAGTGCATGTAATGGAAAATAATACACAGTTTAACCCAAAAAATAATAATTTATCTAAATGTGCATATTGTTTATATATCTATATGTATAAAGATCCAAAGGCTCATACTATGCCTTGTTTTGCTTCATGATAACTAAGTCCCTGATTCATAAGTATGATGCAGTAAACTGATTACCAATCTCAAATAATTTTTTCCAAGCATTTAAACTATATAGTAGCTATTGCAGCAATCTAGTGGATAACTTTAGCAACAACTAATAAATTTTGCATGTGTTATATTTTATGTTCAGAAAATTTGTTGAAGTTTCATTATGTGTGTGTGTATATATATATATAATTCTAAAAAATACACTATTTCATTATAATAAATTAAATTAAAAGCATTCATATAATTTATTCCATCAATAGTCAGCATTATTCACTTGAATATGAAATATCCAATCGCACTATTTGAGATCAACACATAAATCTTCAAGTGCAAAACTTATAATCCAATCAATAAAAATAAATCTGACATTACTGCTTTGAACCAAATCAATATTTTCAATTCAGTGACTTATATTCAATTAGTGTAATACCAAATATAGATTTATCAAATACCTTCAAGCTAACACTAATGCAAGTTGAAACTTTTCTCACACTACTGAATGATTTCAGACACAATAATCCAGTGACAATTTATGCATTTTAAAATTTGCAACTCGTTTTTCTTGGTTGAAAGAAAAAAAATAAAGATTAAAAAAAAAGTTCCATAATGTATTTATTTACTTTCAATATTAAACTAAAAACAAACTAGGAGGAAAAAATCAATAAAATCAAATGGTCAAGATAAAAAATAAAAAACCACGTGTAAATATTTTAAAATTGCAATCATTAATAAATCAATATTATTTTTTAATATCTTTATGAAAAAAATCTTTATGTATATTATACAGTATATTATACTATAAAACAGTAAAAATAAAGTAAGAGTTGATGAATAACAACGCAAGTTGTCACTGCTGTTGATTTTTTTTTCCGGTTTGATGTCAGTATATTTTGAAGTCGGAAAATGTCATTTCTAACAGATAACACAATCTATATAACAGCTAAGAGAAACTACAATTCACATTTGATATTATTAAAAAATGACACATTATAAAAATAATTAAATCATTTATCTCATTTTATGAAATTTTTATAATTACAAGTATGGCTTCTTTTTTTAACAAAAATTTTCATAAATTTTTGAAATATATTAATTTTCTCTCTATAAAAAGAATGGATAAATTTATTTTTGAAGGCCAATTTTACATTCACATAAACAATCTATCTAAGAATTAGGATTTAAAATTTAAACTTCTAAAACATCACATTATCACTATTTAAATTTACATGTTAATGAGTAATTTTATATGAGATGTAAACGCACACACACTAAAATAAATAATTGTGAAAAAGAAATCAAAACTACAATGAGAAAAAAAATGCAAGAATAAAAACTAAAAAAAAATCATATTAATATAATCAAAAGCAATATGGTGAAAATAATTTAATGAATACATATATTAATAAAAATTCATTATCATTATTAGCAACTTGTAAACAAATACAGCAATTCTAATTCTAAAAATATAATAATAAAAATAGAAAGACAAATAAAAAATTAAAAATGAGTTTGCAATGTCTTATAAAAATTATGGCAAATTATAATCATTATGTAAAATCGAAAGAAAATTAAAAATTCTTTAAAAATAAAAATATTAAATAAAATACATATATATTTAATGCATTTTAAATTATGAGAAAAACAATTACTAAAAAAAAAAAACAGTTCAAGAATAATGTCACATGCAAAAAAGTAAATGTTTGTCATCAGTCTATAAAATATATGTCTAAAAGATAAAGTAGATATTTTAAATAAGTATAAAATCATAGTACACATCTCAATTCACAAATGAGGAATACAAAACTAAATCAAGTTGTGAATAAGTCAAAAGAAGACATATTAAAAATAAAAGGAATATATATATACAAACAATTGATCAAACTAATTTAGATAAAATTTTAAATAAAGAAGAATTTTAATATGATTGAATAAATTCAAAGATAATATAAATAGGAAATAATTAGATACTAAGATGCTCACAAAAATTAAAATAAAACAATAATTATTACATTTAAAAAAAAAAAAACAACAACATTAATTATAAAATATATATATAATGAGACAGTTATGTGTCTCATGACATACAAACTAAATCAAGTTGTGAATAAGTCAAAAGAAGACATATTAAAAATAAAAGGAATATATATATACAAACAATTGACCAAACTAATTTAGATAAAATTTTAAATAAAGAAGAATTTTAATATGATTGAATAAATTCAAAGATAATATAAATAGGAAATAATTAAATACTAAGATGCTCACAAAAATTAAAATAAAACAATAATTATTACATTAAAAAAAAAAAAGAATATTAATCATAAAATATATATATAATGAGACAGTTATGTGTCTCATGACATACATCAACATAGTAGTCTGTGGGCGCATATATATATATATTGTAAAGCTAGCTGTTTAGACAAGCCCTTATTTAGCCACAACAGCAAATCAAACCCATTTAAAACATAAACTAGATAATAGATAGTTGGATATGCACTATCAATTGTTTTATAATGCAAACATAAAAGTTTGTTTTATTAAATCTTAAATTAAATAATGTCACAATGGAATAATTTATCTTTTTCAAAGTACAGTAAAATAAGATCATGTGATAAGATCTTTCATATATATACTAACAATAAGGTATTTGTCAATGTATTAGATGTCACGATTTATGACTTCAACTTAGTAGATATAGCCGTGACCTAATGTCAAGTCAATACCTAAGCAACTGAGTGTTAGAAAATGAGAGTAGAATTTTATTATGTAATTTTAATTTTAACTACAAGGCATTTAGTACACACAGCAATGAAAGAGGAAATAAAAAAGCTTGTGTACTAGGAAACGGAAACTAGGCATGGTATAAAAGCAAACCCAGTCCATTTCCATAGTCTTTTGTTATTTATCGAAAGATAGGATAACCACACCCAACCAATATCTCAAAATTGAATCTTAAAAAGCAAGGAAAGATGGACGATTTGTTTGAAAATCCCGTATCAGCCGTATAATTTTCACATTGCAAAAAGTTTAAAAAAATCGTAATTAACTTTTGAAATAAGGAAAGTTGAAAATTTCTAGCAGTTTAATGAAAGAATTGAACGATTTTGAGTTGACAATTCAAAATAAAAGACTGCGCTATTGTTCGAACGAGGAAAAATGAAAAGAGTACACCGCCAGCTTATATAGATAAATGCTAGAGTAAAATTATTTTTTTTATAGAATTTGCTAAATACCAATAACAAACTGAAGAAAATTAAATCTATTATAAAGTAAACCAATAACAAACTGAAGAAAATTAAATCTATTATAAAGTACTAAGCAATGTATTCTGGCTAAATAGTCACCATAGGACCTGAATGCTATTCTCCCAATGATAGGAGCATAATGATTTAATTCACTCATCTATAAAATGCCTAAAGAAATATCAAACATCCTATGTGAAATGTCTGAATAGATCCAGGAGAATAGCTGCTGCAGAAAATGGAAACATCATTAAAAAGCACATTGCTGAAAATTTGAACGATGGAGGAAGGACTTACCTAGAGTATAATGAAAAAGGTGATAGACTGTATCAATGAGAGACATTATCGCTAAATTAATGGACTTTAATCTGAATGATTTGAAAAAAAAAAAAGATTTATTATGTGTTAGATTTTTTTTTATATGTTTGTAAAAAAAATTTCTCATTTTATTTCTACACTTAGAAATTTCAATGAGCCTACACTTGGAAGAGTCCATATGCTTAAAAGCAACATAATAAAAGGAGAAAATTATTAACTTGGATATTTTTTTATGCAAATAAAGTTTTGGTCAGTTCCCTCTGTAGTGACTTCATATTTGGATCATTCTATATTAATTACATGCACTATTACAGGACAGGGTTCGTGTTCTCATTTTATTTCTACACTTAGAAATTGCAATGAGCCTACACTTGGAAGAGTCCATATGCTTAAAAGCAACATAATAAGAGGAGAAAATTATTAACTTGGATATTTTTTTATGCAAATAAAGTTTTGGTCAGTTCCCTCTGTAGTGACTTCATATTTGGATCATTCTATATTAATTACATGCACTATTACAGGACAGGGTTCGTGTTGTTTGTTTATTTTAACTAAGCCATTATATTTATTTTATTGTGTATGAATAACTAATCTTCTTATGTGGTTCTTTTTTGTCAACCATACCAACCATACTTAGGCAAGGAGACTCCAAGAAAATGGAACATTAATCATTGGAATTCAATGATGAGGCTATTATATATATATATGTTCGTGTAAGTTGTAAATTAGTCAGTTTCACGGTTAATGTAATCATGATTTTTTTTTATTAATTTATTTTGCTTTGTAAATAGTGAGTGCTGAGTTATGTATCTCTACCATGGGTATGGGTTAGAATAATGGATACTTTTAATCGATGATATGGTACAAATGCATACTTGATTCATATAACTGCATTTTTTATTATGTTAAATGAGTTTTAAATCTTTTTGTTATTGATAAAAGTAGTTAATTTGATTTAAAATTTAACTGGTCTCTAGTTTAACCTTTTCATGTTTATGCCTGCACAATGCGGACAATGATTTTCAAATTATAAACATCTGGGTTGAAGTTAAGATTAACAAAAATCTACGCAGGCTACACATGCACTTTTTATATCTTTTTTTTCAGCTTTTTCTCTACTTTCCAGAAAGGTAAATTTTATTTTTCTACGATAAAAAATAAAAATTTTATGATAAGGTGATCAAGTAGATTGAATTTTTTTTATCTTTATCTCATTTTTTTGATAGTTACTGGAGAAGAGTTCAGCGAAAAATATATTGGTAAAATGTTTTACTTTTTCAATTGTATTTTGAAGAATACATTATGCAGGATTAAAGTTAAATATTTTTATTTTTCTATATTTTTTTAATTATTATATGTGTTTTGTAATTATTATTTTATATTTTTTAATTATTGTTTTTTATATATATTTGCTAAAAAAAAAACCCCACAAAAAATGACTATTTGAAACTAACATACAAAAAAAAAAAAGATCGTGCATATTTTTATATAATGTGAGCTTGGGTGGATGGAGTGTTTGAATTAATTGATATGAGACAAAAATAAATATATTTTGGAAATATAATGACCTGATTTAGATTTTTCTATAATATTTTTGTCTGCATTTTAATAGTAAAAAATACACGCAAAAAGTAACAATTTTGACATTACATAAAGTTAGGCCGATTATAGGCTATTGCAATATAAATTTCAAAGCTGCATATTTTTTAATTATTATTTTATTCACATATATATATATTGTAACAGTCAGAAACGTGTGGATTCATTAACATAGTGCAGAATTTGACCACCACACAGAACTGCAGCACCATCTAGGTAGCCAAGCCATTCGTAGTACTATGTTTGAACATAGTTTATCAGTTCCACAATACAATCTACATAACAATGCATCTGATTCAACATTAGTAAATATTTCTTTAGGCATGGTGGTCAGGGATATGCAAGAGATTCATGATCGAATAAATAAAATGTAACGGCAGACATATAGTTTGAAATTATTTATTTAAAACATTTATAATAAATCATTTAACTAATAATATTTGGTAAGATTTAAAGTTTCAGTAGCGGGATTTTCCGATACTGTTATATATTAAAGAAATACATTTATTTATTTAGACATATTTTATATGAAATCATTTAACCAATAATACTTTATATTTAAATCTCAGTAGCGGTGTTTCCGATACTGTTATATTTATAGAGAAATACATTTATTTGGCTGACGTAATCTAGCTACCTAAAATTCTCGAGCAAGTATGAGCAAGTATTTCAAGAGCATGCTTTTGGGGATTTATACCTTTGCAATGCAAGAGTCTAAAGTAGGATTAATCATAGTGGCGAACATATATTTATTTGATTAAAGATATTTACTAATTGCTATGGGCCAACATTTATTTGAGAGTGAGTTATGTCACTAATGCAGAGACGGAGTTATACGTTGAACAATAAAGTTAATAAGAAGAAAACACGTGGTACGTTTAGAAATGTGATATGAGGGTGGCAGTATATTGAAACTGTGAAGCCGTGGATGAGTTTAGAATGGGCTGGCGTTTGCCATAAGCCCACAGAGATAAGGTGTCACATAAGCATAACCAAGGGCAAGTGGTTCGTGCCACGATTGCTTCTTGGCTGCATGACATTTGTCAAGCCCTACAGAACATTTATTGGTTTGCTTGTGGACGACTGGGATATTTAAATCCTAAAGAATCCGGAGTATCCAAGGCTTCTAATAGGTCATCGCGTCTCTAAAACATAACACATGTATAATTTATGGACTATTCTGCTAAGATTGAAATATATTTTTATAACTCGGCTCTACATTATCAACATTTAATAAAGAACGTTTGCAACTCTCAAAGAAATGTAATTTATGGAATTATTACTTAAAAAATTTAATAAAATATAAAAACAATAGGTAAGCTAGGTGGGTATTAATGACTAATATGTTAGCCATTTGTTAAGTAGTAGATCCCTGCATTACAATAAATGAAGCATTGAATATGTGTCGAGTTATATGAAAATATTAAGTTATTTATGGAAGTAAATATTAATGAAGATTTGACACGCATCCACTGTTTCAAGCAATCATAGATTTATACTTAGAAAATCATGAGCATGCTATAATTAGATAATAAAATGTAAATTTTAGAAATACGTACCCAAGAAAGATAGAATTAGGCAAGCTAGATTATTAAAGAAATTTACAGAAGGAATTAATTAAATTCAATTTTACAAATTATAGTTTTACAAATGAGAATTTTACAGTTTATAAATTATATAAAGAATGAGTTATAGCATGGTATTAGTAGAGTACTCTAGAGCTTGGGCACAGGTACCTGTTTTATGAGAAGTTTTCCGAATCAGTGGTCAATAGCAAATTGTTCATGATTCCAGCATTAGCAGTTCTTTCCAGCATTTAGGTGATTTAGTTATTTAAATAGCAGCAGCCGCTTTCTGATTGTGGGCAACAGATCCTTTTGGTTGATTTTATGGAGGGCAACAGGCGTAGGTTCGCGGCAAACAATCAACCATCTCCAGGGAGAATAGTCTTTGGCGCTTTCTACTCACGCATACTGTGACAAGTAAATCAATATATATATTTGAAGACTCTCAACTGATCGAGAGCACAGCTAAAGTTCAACTGCTGGTCTAGAAAGTTTAAAATGTCCTCCTTTCTTGATCTTATCTTTTACTTTTTGTTATATTTATTTTTGGATTCAATCATTTGCCCTGAGGATAATCAATACATTCTTATACGTTTAATTTATATAGAAAGCTGCTTTACTATTGTTCACATTTAATTTTACATTTACATTTTTGGTAATTACATTTTAGGGAATTTTTCTTTTTAATTAATCTATTATCTCTCACTGACCGTTACTTTTAAAATTTCAAATACAAAAGGGAACATACGATTATTTTTACTTTTAATTAAATATTACAATCTATTTCTAAAATTATTACTAAATGAAATTTAAACAAAGCAATAAATAACAAGCTTTATAATTTAAAATAAACGGTTAAAATTATATATTTTTATATACTAAAAAAAAATACAAATTACATTATTTTTATCTATTGCTTTAAATTTGTTATCGAAACGTGTGTGTGTTTTTGGTGGATTTTACATATATTTATCCATTTCTAATATTGCTATACACACAATTCGATACCAAAAGTTTAAATTTGGGTAGGATAGAATGGTGGGTGAGAGACGATAAAAAGAGACGATAAAAAAAGGTGAAACTTAAGATTCGAATATGAATCTTACTGTTTCAATATTTGATAAAAAATATAACGAAAAAAATACTATTGAAACATAAAAAAAGAAAAAAGCTCGTGATTGTGTATTTATATAACAAATTATTTTCATTTTTTGATATGATGTGAATTTGAGTGAATATTTGAATTAATTGATATGAGACAAAGATGAACATATTTTGGAAATATAATGACCTGATTTAGATTTTTCTATAATTTTTTGTCTGCATATTAATAATAGTAAAAAATAGGCAAATGGTAAAAGTAACGATTTTGACAGTATATATATGTAAACTACAAACTTATGTACTTCAAGTTTAACTCTATAATGAATTTAATAATTCATTTACTTTTTATTTTATTATTATATTTTGTATATATAGTGACTAGTTTAGTAGTACTTTTGGTAATAGTATGTATACTGAACCCCACCATTTGATGACACTGCTTTTCGCCCAATGCACATCAAAATACCGATTCACGGGCCGTTGGTTGCTTTACAGAATACTACAGCAAAAAAAAATTTTTTTTTCACTTTCTATACATAAAACTCATGTTTTTTTTCTTAATAAACAAACACTTTGTTTTTATATGGTGTAGGGGGGGAGTTGGTTTGCTTTTAAATTATCGACTTTTTTTTTTTGATTTTGAGCTTTTTTTTTTTTTGATTTTGAATTATCATTTTTTTACATAATACTAGGGAAATTTTTTTTTTTACCCCTTTCTATACATAAAACTCGTATGTTTTTTTTTCCTTTTTAATAAACAAACACTTTGTTTTTAGATGGTAGAGGGGGATTGGTTTGCTTTTAAATTATCGCCTTTTTTTGGATTTTGAGCTTCTTTTTTAAAGCCTTAAACAATTCAGTTCTAATAAACCAACATTTGATTTTTAGAGGGTAGGAGGAAGGTTGGTTTGAATTTTAATTCTTGTCTTTTAGTATCTTTTGCCGATGATGTACTGGAAACTTTGCATATTAATTTTAAATGTGTTTGAATATAGAATACATATAAAGAGATAGATTAACAAAATATATAAATTATTGGAGTGGGGTTGGTTTGCTTTTAAATTATCGACTTTTTTCCTTATCGACTTTTTATTGATTTTAAGTTTTTTTTGGAAAGCCTTATTAATAAATTAATTTTTAATAAACCAACAGTTGGTTTTTAGAGCATGGAGGGGAGTTGGTTTGATTTTTAATTATGGTCTTTTATTTTCTTATTGTGAGTTTTTTAAAATATTTATGCTACCGAAACCTTTATATGATAGCGAAAAGTTCTTTCTTTATTTTTTGCCTTTTTCAAAAAGCCTTAAACTTTGTTTTTAAAAAAAATATTTTTTTTAGGGGGGATGGGGAGTTACAGTTTGTTTGGCTCCAATAGGACATGAGCCTCAAAGCTGTAAGTAATGGAATTTTGGAGTCGTCCAACCAACTTTCCTTACACAGACCCCAGGTATGTTTGCAGAGTGGCAACGGAATTCCCCAGATCCTGTAGTTGACTAAAACCATGCTTCTCCCACAAACGCATAACTTCACATCTGGAAGGATGTTCTCATTCTGGAAAAACACAACAGCATCAACTTCTGTGGCCGGCAATTCATTCCCCTTCAGCCAATTTACAACACTTGCTGCTGATCTTTTACTGTTCTCGCATGGATTCACACGTAAATGTGCATTTGCACGTGAACTCGGCAGAACTCTGCTGAAAACCCTAACCTTTTCAGGTTGTGTGCAGTTCAAAATTGTAGGGAAGCATACATGTTCTCACAATTCTTAATATGTAATACTAAATACAATACACGTTCTCAAAATTTTTCCACAATGAATTTTTTTGATAGTTTTGCATCCTTCAAATACAGCTGCCATCAAATCAGACTGTAGTGAGAGTTGAATTGCGCTCACTTGAGGAATACTGTCACAAGCGAATGGGCATAGTATTTCATTACATAAATATAGGATACATCGCCCTCTAGGTGGCCTGATATGGATCAAACAACACTATTATAGTGTTAGCTGTAAGTTAGGCAGCTAAAATGGTATATTGATGTACATTGTGTGAAAAACGCCACCAAGCGGTCGGGTTCAGTATACATACTATTATTAACCATTTAGTATTTCATTCACTTTTTATTTTATTTTATTATTATACTTTGTATATATAGTGACTAGTTTAGTAGTACTTTTTAATAAACTACAAACTGCATTGAAGTTCTTTATTATAATATTCAAATTATATTAATTATTGATCAATGTTAACTACTTGATATAAGGGATGTTACTAGAAATGACTTATACATTGCAAACCCCTGTATGGAAATTCATTTTGAAGGGCTACTGAGAAAATTGATAGGTACTAATGTATTTATTCTATGAAGTTTTCAAGTGATGAATTACTTTAGGTAAGTGTTATTATATACTAATTTTTTAGAAATTTAATGAATCCAACTAATCTACTAACAAAAATATAATTTTAAGTTGTATGCATGATACTTTAGGATTTATGAAATAATATGAAAATAATTATTGGAAATATTAACTTTTATTCTTTTTTATATTACTTTGAAAACAATGACTATATATTTTTCAGTTTTATTACATTCTTTGGTGTTTAATCTTTAAAACAATATTTATTATGTAATTTTTTATTAATAAAACTTAAAATTATGATAAAATGTGTGGCTTAGCATAATTTTTTTAAATATTTAATATGGCTGCTTGAAAGTGAAAAGGTTAACAGAATCGTTCATACCTTTTCCACATATATAATGATAAAGTAATATTGGGTTGGATGCATCTCAAGTCAATCGGAACCTGCATAAAGGTGCGATAGTTGCTATGCAAAGTAAATTCACCTCCAAAGAGAGTCGAAGGTAATATTCTTCCTAAGTTTGAATACTGAGATGTAATGGAATCCAAAAGAGGGATGAATGGATGGACTAGCCTAAACTGTATCTGAATTTAAGGTATGAACTTAGAGCTAGCCCATTGGAGGTAGATATGATCATTAGTTAGGTACTTCATCATGTCATTCACAGCACCCTACCTGAAGACCTTAGGTCTGACCAAAGTGAGATGCAATCTCCCTCTTCCGGTGGACTATTACATTCTGGTGCCCAGACTTTAGAGGCATAAAATAGAAGTTTTTAGGGAGGTTCAGTCAATGGAGTGGTGAATCAACAAAAAAATACCCCTTTTGGAAATTTACTCTTTTCTCAAACTTTCCACAGTATACAACCCTGATGGATTTACTTGAATAACAAACAACCAATTGAAACATCCAATCATAAACAAATAAACCTCAAATGAAACATTGAATGCAAATCAACTGATGAGTATGAATTGATAAACTGAGACCATAAATAAATAAATAATAAGATATATTAAAATAGAAGCATCGCATGAATAAAAAGGTACAGGCTAAAAATAAAAAAGTAGGCATTAAAAAAACAACATATATAGAAACAAAATACAAAATACAGAAAAAAATTAAATATAAACGTGAAATGGTAAGGAGTAGCAAAAGGTCCTATGATGTATAATTATTTGCATTTATGAGGAAAAAAATAACTTTATACCTTACTGTCTAGAAAAGAAGTTTAATGATACTTAGAAGTGGGAAGCAATTGCACTGAGTAGCAATACTTATAAAGAGTTTTGCATGTTTTAATAAGTTATGAGCAAGCATAAGAAATGATCATGTGATGTTTATTGGCTTAATATAAAATGTTCTGAAGAACTGCAGAGTACCAGTTATAGCGAAGTGGAGGATGATACTATTAGTATCAGGGAAAAGTCTTTACGAATCCAAACACCTGGGAGGTCTATGACTAATGTTGGTCACCCTCATGTGGCAGACTGTGCAACAATTAGAACATCTGAAGCTGGAATAGTAGACTACAGAAGAAGAGGTGACCATGGCATGAATGTTCCAGATGATTATGAAAATGAGTCATAATATGAACAATAGCCTGAGCAGCCTAAAAGAGGAAATGAGTAATATGTAGGGAAGGTTGAACAGTGACATAAGTAGTCTAAGAGATGACAAGAACATTCCGAAGGAGGATTTGAGAGAAGATATGAGTAATATGGAAACAAAGTTGGACCATAGAATAACCAGTATAAAAAAAAAGAGATGAGTAATAGAATAAGTATAGAGGAGAATTTAAAAGTGAACATAGACAATGTGAGGGCAGACCTAAAAATGGAAGTAAAAGATGTTGAAACTAGGCTGTCTGGTGATATGGAGCAATTGTCAATAAAGATGAGTAATGTGCAAAGGGACAACTGTGAAATGAAACAAACACTGAGTGAGCTGAGAAGTGAGATAGATGAGAAAGATGTGAAGTGTCAGCAACGACTTAAAGAATTCAGATCTAGCATCATTGGGCAATTTAATATCCAATGCGATAAATTGTACAGGAGTCAGGAGACCTTTAGAGATGAGATGTGTGCAGATCAGAAGCTGGGAGCCAGGGTCCAAAGTCAGTTTAAGAATGTACACTCTAGGATGGACCAACTTCTCACACAACAGTGTCAAGGTAGAATTACATGATAAAGCACTGAAGACCCTAGGTAGAATTACATGATAAAGCACTGAAGACCCTAGGTCATCATCTTAAGCAACTCAAGGACAAGATAGCCTCAGTAGAAAGTGACCCAATCATCAGCAAAAATGCTCCAAAGAAGCTGATGAAAAATGCAACTGAAATGTGAGATCTGCTCAGCAGGATGGATGAAGCCATCAATCAGAGGTTTTCAATGATTGAGTCCCAGCTGTGCTAAAGGACACTAGCCACTGGAGTGTGACAAATCATGATCAAATTAAGGACTCAGAATAATAGGAAGGAGTGAAATGGTAGGGGGAATCACCTGGAGGTTGCATTCAAAGACCCTAAGAGAATGAGTAATCCTTGTGAAGAACCTACTTTCCCACGTCATATAATGCCATGGAAGATTACTATCTCAATTTTAATTTCAGGGGAATAGTCCCAAATACTTATAACATCGACCCCATGAATAAACACCACAGGAGACAATGTAGAGACCACCATTAAGGACACAAATGAAAGGTGTAATCTGATGGCAAGAGCCAAAAATACACTCTGATCCCAAAGCTTACAAATATAATAACACCCTTCAAAGCAGATTGATGCCAGCTAAAAAGGTCACCATAAAAGAAAACAATCACAACCATCGCATTAGTTTGGGAAGTCAGATGAAAGACTGTATGTCTGACCATCTCACATCTGATATGACATTTAAATTCCCTCCACCATGTAGATGATCCAAATAAAAGAAACTATTGGATCATAATAGTGAACAACACATCACAAACCATGAAACAGGAAGGTTCTCACTTCCATGAAGTATGCAATACTTATGAAGGTCCCTTCACATTCATTAGGTACATAAATGTTAATGTTTAAAAAGCAGATATAAAGGATGGATTTCAAGTATTGTGATCTGGAACATATAAATCGGACAACCCCAAAGGATGATATATAGTTAAAAAAAAACATATAAATATTGAAACAGGGCTGAGTTCGATCCCTGTTTAAAAAATAAACTATCCTATATATGCATCAATGTAGCCCAATTAATTAAGTGAATTTATTTATTTATTTTTCGTACATAAATTTATAACTAGATAAGGATTTAAGAAGTTGAAAATAAACAGGAGTAGGAGGTATGTGTGTGCTCTTTTGTTTTATGGAAACACATGTATATAGTACTGTATGGAATGAAAATGTTAATATTATTAAAATAAAAAATAAAAATACAGAGAAATATTTTTTTAATTCCAAGATGGAAGTAACAAAGTTTTATTCAGAAAAAATAAATAAAAAAAAGTATCAAAAAACACTTGATCTACATCTGAAGAATTTAAATTACGGAGATTTGTTTTAGATTCAAAAGAATTTTGATCAAAACAAAAGAAAAGTAAAAATATTTTTTGAGTTGCTAAAAGTTTTTAGCTATTATTTGGAAGAATGCGGATTTGAAAGACTGGAAAAATAGAAGAGAAATTTCTAGAACAGAAAGGGGGGGGGGACTATAAAAAAAAATGTTAAAGAATTGGGATTTTATTGCTAATTTTTAGTCGAGTGCTGTGGCCAAGAATTGATTGAAAATGTCTTGTAGAATTATGTGCAAGCTGGCTTAAGAAGGCGTAAGCATGTTGGGCTGCACAATCCCGTCCCATGAAGGTCTGAAGGTTGCTGCAAGAAGAGTGACCATTGAAGATGGAAACTAATTGCTCTAAAGCCTAAATTAAATCTTAAAGGAATGAAATCAACAAACAAGATCAAACAAGCATATAGGACAGCTGGAATGAATAATCCAATCTGATCGCCATTACATTGTGTGTAATAAATAAATTTAAAACGAATAAAATTTTTTACTTTTAGTAATCCGTTGTTTTCCCTGGGGAAGAAAAGTAATAAGTGCACATTCAACAATATACTATTTAGTGTTTCAAATAGTGTTTGTTCTTTTTTAATTCTTCACAAACTTTCCTTTATAAACTTTCTTTTCATGAATGATCTGCATAAACTTTTGTGAGAAATCTAAAATGACTTTTTCACACCATTATGAACCTGACATGTCTTACTTAACTAATTTCATACATATCTAGGCAGTGTGTGTATGCATGCGTTTTTTCCAGTAAGTTAAGAGCACAAAACCAAATATTTAATCATGGTATAAATAAAATATTGTACAAAATTTTAAATGAAGTATATGTTTGTTTGTATTATTTATTTAGATCTGGTTTTATAAAAGTATAAGGAATATAGAATATTTTATCAAACATATTTTAGTATAGTAAAAGCCCCCTCATAGATTTCCTTCGATTTGTTAATCACCCATCCTGAGTGAGCTAGTCAAGGGCTACTGTCTTATAGTTTCATATTGGTATTCCAGCTCTCCCAGTATAATTCTTATATTAATAATATAAGATTGGTGCTTGACATCATAAAATGACGTTCATAAATATACTGGGCAAAAAAATAGCAAATCTTTAAAGGTTTCATTTTATTACTTTTGTTGAATTCTTACAATCTAAAAAGGAGATTGTGTTCTACTAACAGTAATGCATTAATATAACTATAAATGCAGGGTTATTCATTTTAATCGTACTGAAATATTATTGATTCCCATAAAAATATATTGTATAGAAATAAAAAGAAAAATCTATATATGTGTACTGTTATACATATACGCAAGTATATAGATGAAAAACGGTGATCCCGTTACAATATATATAATTATCTAATCGATGATATCATGGAAAATATATCCAAAAGCGAGTAGGACATGAATTGATGCACCTATGTTTTCTTAAAACACAACTAATGGCCATCCAATTTAACATAGGAAATAGGCCAGCTAAGCAACTCGAAAATACAATGAAAACAATCAAGTATCTATTTACTTATATGCCCACAGAATGTGGGGAATGATTTTCAAATTATAAACATCCGGGTTCAGATTAAGATTAACAAAAATCTACATAGTCTACACATGTGCTTTTTACATCTTTGTTTCCATCTTTCTTTCTAGTTTCAGAAAAGGTAAGTTTTATTTTCCTATGATAAAAATAAACAATTTTATGATAATTTTTGTGATCAAGTAAATTAATTTTTTTTGTCTTTCTCTCATGTTTTTGATAGTTAATGGAAAAGTATTCAATGCGAAAAATATATCGGAAAAAAATAAAAGTTTTTACCAATGTATTTAGAAGACAATGTTATGGGGGCCTAATGGTGTTCATTTTTGTATTATATATTTTTTATTATTTGAATTTGTATTTGATAAAAAATATACAAAAAAATTATTTTTGAAACTAACAAAAAAAAAAGCTCGTGATTGTATAAATTTATATCGTGAATTATCTGCATTTTTTTGCTATGATGTGGGCTTGGGTCCAGTATTTGAATTAGATGATATGAGACAGATAAACATATTTTGCAAATATTATGATCAGATTTAATTTTTCTATAATGTCTTGTCTGCATTTTAATAATAATAAAAATATGCAAATGCTAAAATTAAAGATTTTGACAGTATATAAAATTAAGTTGATTATACACTACAGCAAAGTAAATTTCAAAGCTGCATAAGAGAGATGGCAGTTGATTAGCTATTACTAAATTTATGGTCATAGTAGCATAAAGCAATATAAGGCCTCAAAACATATAAAGATAGGATAAATAATAATACATAGCATTGACTCTAAATTACTAACTTATGTATCTCAAGCTTAACTTTATAATGAATTTAGTATTTCATTCACTTTTTATTTTATTTTGTATATAGTGACTATTTTAGTAGTACTTTTTAATAAATTACAAACTGTATTGAAGTTCTTTATTATAATATTCAAATTATATTAATTATTGATCAATATTAACTGCTTGTTATAAGATATATTGTTGTGGATGGCATATCCATTGCAAACATCTATATGGAAATAGTGTTATTATATACTAATTTTTTAGAAATTTTATGATGAATTCAACTAATCTACTAACAAAAATATAATTTTAAGTTGTATGCATGACAATTTTGAATTTATAAAATAATATGAAAATAATTATTAGAAATATTAACTTTTATTCTTTTTTTTCTTACTTTGAATATCAATGACTTTATTTTTTTCAGCTTAATTACATTCTTTGGTGTTTGATCTTTCAAACAATATATATTTACAATATATATTTATGTCATTTTTTATTAATAAAAGCTTAAAAGTTATGATAAAATTTGTGGTTTAGAATAATTTTTTAAATATTTATATGGCTGCTTTGCAAGTGAAGTTAAATATCCAGAAAGTGACAGAGAGAAACATACAGAAGACATATCAGCAATTATTAAATAAGGCTGACTAAAGGAACAAAAACAAAGAGAATGCTTACAACTTTAAGATATGCAATAAAGTATTCATCAAGATGCCCCATCTGAGAAAATAAATGGAAAGTAGATACCAAAAATTTTATTACCAATATGAAGGACTATTCACTATCATGAAAAAGTCATGTCCAAATGCATTTGGGATAGAAGTGTAAGGGGAAATTAAGGGAACATACATTGCCTGCATTTTAAAGCCATATTTTGGTCAAACACATACTTGATTTACACACAAGTTTATAGATAAACATAAGCTTTAGTTGAAAAGAGAAGACAAAAGGAGATGACAAGAGTCTACCCAAGTAAGTATGAAAGCAATTACTGGGGATACTTTTCAGCCATAGAGATCACGAATTGATGTACACAGAATAATGGACACTCCAATATTTCATTTAGTCCTTATAGAAATCCAGTAAGGCTCAAAAAGTAAGCAGGATAAAGGCTAATGAGTTTAACTATGTGCCAGCTGCAATAGAGTCACATTACTGGTTGAGTTTGAACCATATAACCATCATGATAACAAAAAAAGAGACCCATATATAGATCTCACTTTATTGTAATGCAAGTAATAAAATAAGAAATTGTAAAGAAGCATGAAGATAACTGAGAAAATATTAGGAGATAAAATATGTAAGCTTGTGGTTAAGACCTATAAAGGTCCCTACCTTCGCATTTTCACATGCATACTCTTGAGGTTTACAGCCTTAGTAAATATTACTTACGTAATCAATATACGTTTAAATAAATTTATATATATGTTTGTAAAATTTCTATTCTCATTTCATTTCTACACTTAGAAATTTCAACATGCCTACACTTGGAACAATTACACTACCTACTTAATGGATCAATGATCAGTACCAATCAACATTTGTTCAACCTTAAGACATATTTTTTTTCTAAGGACCCATATAACCAGGTCTTCAATTAGAGGAAGAGTTCCAAAAGTGGTTGATATCAACCTCCTCAGATGGTTTTAAACTTTCTAGGGTTCAATAGATTCAATAAAAAAATTGGGAGTCAATGATAGCAACAATAGACCCCCTTACTATTGTTATTGGTTTGTTATTTCAAAATATCTATGATTCCAATAGGTACCTAATTAAGAAGTAAAATAAAAAAATTTGATAAAAACGCATTACATACTAAACTTGCGAACGAAAAGGTAAAATATGTCATTAAAAGAATATGTAAGAATGCATGAAAATACATGTAGCACAAACATGTCTGCACATTGTCTTATCAAATGTGTCAAAGAAAGTGCGGACATGAAAAACATTGAACGTCCGCATTTGCTCACGGTGGAATGAGATCATATTCAATATTAGCAGAATCTATTAGTGTTGTACAGTCATACTTTCATAAATCACTATAAATTGTTTGTTTGAAGTGACATGTACTTATATATGATTTGAACTTTGGAATATAATTATTTTTTGAGGAGCAGTACTATGAAAAAGAAAATCAGAGGATATAGTTTACTAATTCGACTTTGAACAAAAATCTTCTGTTTCAAGTAAGTCTATACTTTTTTTTTTTTTTTTTTTATCACAGGGGCTGTGTAAAATTGTTTGTTAATAAAAGTTTTTATTTCTTACAATAATAATATGATTGAACCAAAAAAGAAATGCAGATAGTACAGCTTGGACTAATGAAGCTAGGATTTGTCCTGTCATTATCAAACAAACATTTACCAATATGCCTTATATGCGAAAAAGTCTTTAGACACTATGAAATCAAGCAGATCACTTGAACAGAATTCAGCCAGATAAAAAAGAAAAAGATTTGGCATACTTTCAATAAAATTCTGAAAAAAACTATGATAAATAATGTTTGTTTCATCATCAATGAAAAATGATGGATTAAGGGCATCCTACAACATATCCCTACTCATCGTGAAGTCTGGCAAGATGCACATCATAGGACAAACTGATTTTCTGGCTATCATATAGTTATCGAACACTACTCCACAAACTTGCATAAGATGTTATAAAAAGAATTCATTGGAGCAATAACACAGTTTAAAGATGTATTGATGAAATGAATCATGATGTAAAAAACCATTTGTGTAATCATTTGTAAAAAAAAACTCATCTTTTTACCTCCAATTGAACAAGTCAACATTACCTGGTAATAAAGCTTTGTTGCTGTCCTACATTCACTTTATTCAAGATCAGGAAGTGCATGAAGAGCTGCTTTTTTCTATAACTTTAGAAAGTAACACCAGAGGTGAATCGATTTTTAATTTAATGGAGACTTTTTCAGGGAAAAAAGTATTTCCAATGACAAATATAATATTTGTTGTGACAGATGGAGCACCAGCTATGGTTGATTGTTATCGTGGTTTTATAAGATACCTGAAACAACATGTACCTGAAATGCTTGCAGTTCACTGCATAGAAAACATTTAGTAGCCAAGAACTTCAGCAATAAATTGCATCAATCGCTTCTGTTTGTTATAACAGCTATGAACAAAATTTGATACAATACATATGAAGATTTCTAACTGGTTCTCCATACCAAAATCCACTGACTTTCAAAAGGTTTATGTTTAGCGAGATTTTTTGCATTTTTTCAATCTATTTTAGAGTTTTTGGAAGAAAGGATTCCAGTTTGATATATTTTAGAGTTTTTGGAAGAAAGGATTCCAGTTTGAAAGAAAATTTACTTAAGAGTAAAACAGATATTGCTTATTTAACAGGCTTATGTGGAAAATTTAATGATGTTAATTTACAACTGCAAGGAGACAATTTGAATCTCATCAATGCAAAATCAGTCATTATGGCTTTTGTTGCCAGATTAATGTATTTTAAACAAAATATTGCCAGATGTGAGTTTTCCAAGTTCCTCAACTTATTTAAGATAGACACAATCCAAGAAGAAAACAATGTGTATGTCAATCACTTGGAGGTTCTTCACTTAGATTTCTAAACAGATTTGAAGACATTCTATCATTGGAAATACCAGATTGGATAATAAACCAATACACTACAAGTGCAGAACTAAATATAATTTTGCAAGATGAGTAGAAAACCATCAGCATGAATGAGAATCTCAAGGTACAATTCAAACAAGATTATCAAGTTTTCACTGCTACAAAATATTCCACTTCTGTACACAGCTCTATGGACTGTTGTAGAAAAGTATTTGTTGACATTTCTATCATTATATCTGGTAGAGAGAGGCTTCAGTATAGTCTTAAACCTGCTTCAGAACAGACATTGATTGCATATCACTGAACGTGGAGATTTGAGAATGCAACTCACAAATTTAAAATAGACATAGATAAATTGTTGATTGATCACCAGATGCACCCATCTCATTAAATTCAGTTTTCCAAAACTAATTTATTTGGTATTATTTTTATAATTCTGATTTAAATCTTTCATTGTTGTAATTTTGTTGAGGTTTAATTCTGTTTGAATATGTTGATTTTTTCAGTTCATTTTTATGTTTAATAAAGTGATTTCAATATTTGTGATTATTTTGAATTTACATATTTATTTCATAAATGTCAAAAATTAAAAAAAAAACTACTCATATTTAAAAACTTTACTCATATTTTTTTGCTTTAATTTTCGTTAGTACAGATTTCGATATTAAATGTGGCACAAGATAATGCCATATTCCATAGTCCTTTTATCTTTTTCAATTATTAATTACAAGTGATTAATTAAAATGAAAAGTTTGATATCTAATGAAAAAGAAAATTGAGTGCTGTACAAAAGTATTTGGTAAAGGGATCTGCAGCTGAAAATAGTTTGGGAACTCTTGAGTTAGAGAATGGGCAGTTAGGACTCTCAATCTAGCCACTTGCCTTCTGAAGAAAGTGATATATGTCTCTCCAGTTTTATATTTTTCCTGCAAGACTTGATAGATTTTACTTCTCTGATAGTCTTCAGCCCAGTAATGCCTCTATAACTTTCAAAAGTACTAGACTTGGTGAATAAAAAAGTTCACTCGTGCCTGAGATACACATTGTAAGTGGTTGCATACTAATGCCATCTTACCTTCTTCTTACATCATGTTTAATTTAAAATACTTTTCTAAGCTACTTAAATGTTTGATAGGCACTTCCTCGCCTGGCCCTCATTATGAGGTTCTGAGTTCACTTTGGCCTCTTCTTTAACAAGTGTGCTGTTTTCCATTTCCCATCCATCAATTTGATCCTATTTGAACTTCATTTACCAATTCCAATTACTTTAAACTTGGGTTTTCATTTTTCTTTACCTCTTCGTAGTAAATATCTATTATTTCCAGATGAGCAATAATTTCTTCACATGCTTTTTGACTTGGAAATTCATATTTTTTTTATTTCTGTGTTAATTTCCTGCTGAATCTTTGATACTTTGCAATTATTCTATTACTTCTTTCATTTATAAATTCCAATGATCTACCCTCAACTATTTGATTTAATTTTTCATCTTTTTCTTCAAATCTATCCTGCATTTGATTCATAACAATTTTCTATTTTTTTTGTCCTGTTCCTTCTTATCTTCATCCATTTTTATAATCATTGTCTAATTACTTTCTTCTCTTTTCTGCTCCATTTTGTCTAACATCTTTTGAGTGCTATTTTCTTGTCTATTGTTTGGATATTATAAATAGCTTTGTGTATATTCTGGTTTATTATTTTATCTGTTTATCTTTTCTGACCTATTTACTCCATTTTAATCCACATCATTTGATTATAATTTTCCATTTTTCTTAACAGTATTTCTTTTCTTTGCTGATTACTTTCTTTCTTTCTGAAGAAAGCATCTGACTTTGCAGACTGCTTTCTCCAATTTTGTTTAAAAGTATCTGAACTTTTTTTTTTTTTACTTTCCTCTTCTCTTTGTTGATTCATTTGTTTAAATCTATCTTCTAATTTTTTTTTTTTTTTGACTATTCATACACATTATACTACTTGGGATATATTCTCTCTTCTTTGTTTCTTCACTTGATTGCTGATTTTTTTCTTCTCTAATCATATTTTCCGTCATCTTTTTAAGTTTGCTTGTGTCAGCACATGCAACCTTCCATCTTAGCTAATACTATTACTATTGTCACTCCTAATCTGCCTTTCTTTAAACCTGCCTGCCTCAATATCTGGCTTTATTTGTCTAATTTATTTATCTTGCTTTACTCTCCATTTCTGTCCTGTTCATGAATGTGTGACTGATTTCTTATTCACCATTATTTTTATTTATTTATTTTATTTCTAATTCATATGCATATATTAAAACAAATTCATATAACAAAACATTTGTCAAAAATTTTCTTAGAGACATGATCAACAGATAACAACAAAAAACTGCATAGTGATAGGTAATTAAAGAACAGAGTCCAATCAATTATAAGGGTTGGGAAAGAGGTTGAGTCTTACTGAATCTGCCATACAGGGCACCATCAGGCCATTTTAACCTGGAAAAATTTATATAGTAGCAAATACACAAGTTAAAGATACAACCTTGACCGTTAGCCCTTGGTACTAACTCAAGGAGTAGCAGAGGTTTAAAACACATTTATTAAACTATATTTTTAATAAAGATTAAAAAAAATAAACTAGATTGCTGTCAGTACTAATAACACAAAAAATTTTATTTACATATATATAACAACAAATTTGAAAATTAAATTACTAAAAAAATGCTTTATATTTCATTATTTATTTATTTATTTTTTACTTTAATTTTAATCTTAGAATGTTGAGCACAGAAGGCTACCTAGACTACACACTTAAGATTTTCGAAACCTTTGATTCCAGGCCACAAGCTCGGAGTCAAACCAACGCTCGCTTCTTGACATATAGATGCAATCAATGCAATATGAAGATGTTAGCATAAAACCACGCTGTCAGGAATGTGCATCTGGAGCATGATATTATTTAAATGATATGATGCTTGTCCAATACAGGAATGGGCGTCTGTCTGTCGAAGGAAATATGTATGTAAAATATCAAAGAGACGGGTTACATATGGAGGGAGAGCAGAACTTTTGCTGAAATAGTCCCTATCCATCGACCTAAAGGGAATCAATGTCACAGGAAATACATCTGTGTACATTGCAACACAATGACTACACTTTTGGGCCATGCACTCAGTTGGGCACCTTGCACTGTATGCTAAACATGCTTCACATTCCATTGATATAAACATCTATATATCCCTCCACCAGCATCGACACAACCACGAACAAATAGTCCAAAATCAAAACCCTCTTAAACTAACATATACTTAAAGGAGTCTAAGCAACCATCTGCACACAACTTAAATTTAAGTCAATTTAATAATTTAATTTATTAAAAAAAATATTTAGTTTAGGGTATTTAACTTATTTTAAAATCACACATTGTATTCAACTTATTTTTACATCAAATAATATATTTGACCTATTTTTAAAATCTAATACTGCACAAATAATAATATGTGTTCACTTTTATTTTTAAATTTAAGTTTGCAATCGCAAACTCCTACCCTATTACAAACAGATCTTATACTAATCATAAGTAAAAAAATATATACATATTTTAAAAAGATTAAATTTAAATTTTAGATAAGACTTTTAAAATTGCAAAGTTTATAAAATAAAGTTCAGATTTGATCAGGAGAGAAAATCTATAGTTCATATTTAAAGAAAAATAAAGTTCGGAGATTTTAAATTAAAGAGAGTTTATAGTTCATTTTTATCCTTTATAATTTATATTTTCCTTTCTCCGGGCTCATTCCTTCGCGCTGAAGATCTGAATTTACGCAAGGGCCATTTCTTGCAGACAATGATGATTTATGAAGACTTACGACGCTTTATGAAGACGGTTCCAGTGGTTCGATCCTGGGATCCATGGAAATGGAAGCTGCCTTCGGCCGACCAGTCCAAGGGAAGTATGATTAAACAGATTACATTTTTGGTAACAGTGACAATAATTCTTAAGTTTCTTTTCAGCAACGGCAAACGAATTCAAAAATTTGAATTTTCTAATTAATTATTTCTTTTGAATTTTTTTCTTTTATAGTCCTGAAGGGTCTTATCTAGAAATGCACGGATCCATCTGACATATTTCATATATGTATTTCATTGGTTCATTGGTTTTGTGGCTAAGTAGATTTTTCCACTGTGGGCAGTGCATATCTCTTGGGCGAGAAAAGCAAGTCTTTTGTTTTTATCTCTTGACTCTTATCTATTTCATAGTAATCTTTTTAATGATCATTTTGCCCCAAGGATCTGTTTGTAATTTTATTTTTGTTAAAAACTCTCTTCGTTATTTTTAAGATTAAAAGGTCATTTTAATTATATTTATTTAAAGATTAGAATCTTTGCTTCGATTCTATAATTTTTTTAAGCTTATTTTATTTCAATATTTAAATGAAACTTATTAATAAATTAATAACTCATTATTTGTGCATTTTGAACGTCTGTGCATTTAATTCATTATTAGATATCTACAAAAAAAATTTAAGTCCCAAAATTTAAATGTAACGTTGATATATCTCGTTACACAATGGACTATAAGAATACAATGTAGCATGAACATCAGAAGGTCTATCTAAATTTAGATACTATAAGATGCCTACAACCCAAAATAAAAATAACAATGCAAAATCTCTGCAAAGCCCTGCTCCTTTAGATTTTAGGGACTGATAAATGTAAAGTTTTAAAACTTTGCTTACCCATAAATATAACATTAAATTTTAATCTTGCTCATTTTCTGATGCTTAGAGGCTGATATTCATGGCAGGACAACATTAACTGATCCTAATAAACAACCAGAAACAAAAAACTCAAAAGTGAATTAGTATAATGTTGAAGTAGAAGACTCAATAGAATTGCATGAAAACCTTGCATCCTCAAGCCAATAACAAAGCTTTCCATCATCAGTACCTAAAGTATAGTTAACAAATTTCCAACAATCAAAAGCTCAATCCAATCTCCAAAAAATCATACTTTAATTTTCTATGCTCCTTTAAATATATACTCTTTTTAAATATATATTCACATCACTAATTTTTATAATTTATGATCAAATTATAATTTAATCAAAAGCTCAATTCAATCTCCAAAAAATCATACTTTAATTTTCTATGCTCCTTTAAATATATAATCTTTTTAAATATATATTCACATCACTAATTTTCATAATTTATGATCAAATTATAATTTAGTCATCATCTGTTAGCTTATCACATCTTCCACAATAATACATTTTTAGAAATTAATTCTGCATCAAAATAGTTTCCTTCTCAGATGTAATTATATTTGAGCTTCAAGTTTTGGCTCTTTTGTATATTGACCACCAGAACTTGATCACATCATCAGACCATATTAAGTCATTTTTCTTTAGTGATTATCACAACTGGTCATCATCAGACCCAGTTGGGTTGCTATTTCTAATAATATAGAATTCAAGAGTAACATAGAGTGATGTCAAAAACACATCATCATCCCCATTAAATACATAAAAATAAATATAAAATGAATGAACATATAAAAGAAATGAGCATGTGATCAGTAGTGGTACAAAACCATACAAATAGTTACAACAAAGACACTTATAAGCTGTATTACCAGCAATACACAAGAATAACACATTCAACAACCAACATTCTTTCTTGTGATTAGATCTAAGGAGATACATTTTAAACAGATTGCTTATCTAGCCACTGCCAAACTTGAGACAAAATATAATAATCAACTGGATGTTCATACTTTAATGTTAATCCACAACTCATAATAATAAAATTCTGATACTGAAGCATGCTGATCATTATCAATGCTCTGATCATATGGTACCATTAGTGTACAGGCCACTATAATTTAATTTCTAATACAAAAACAAACTGTAGTGAATGGACTTTAAAGGTGATGCCTTTGCATGATCCAGAGTTATTATCTGAATGTTCAAACATAATCACAAACCCTTACATCCACTGACCATTATTGCTCTGAACTAGCTCAGAAAGCAATGACACTACTAAGGAAACTATGATTGTCAACAAGAGAAATATAAGTATAATAGCTTGCCCTATTTTATCTTACATAATTTTACTGGGATAATTTAAAAATCCCTAAAACATTAAGTTGCAATGAAATCAAGTCATAAACATTGCCAATTCATAGAACAGATAGCTGGATAAATAAAACCATTAACACTATATTATTTTTAGACCAATTATTTAATAAACTAATTAATAAAAAATGACATGATAATACAAATTTATCCATTTTTATCACAAAATGTAATTTCATATTAAAAGATACTTAAGCGGTTGATTTTTATCCATTAAATTAGTCAACTTTTAACTTTCAGTAAGTCATTTCCTATTTAATAATTAAAGCTGAAAAACAACTTTTAACAATAAAAAATAAAAAAAAATTTAAATTAACTAAAAACCATTATATGATTTTGGAGGGAAAATCAAATGAATGAAAAAAAAAATGTTTGAAAAGAAAATGTTACATTAATATTGTTCATTATGACTAAATATTATTTATAAAAAATACCTAATTAAAGATGAAATTTTTAACTTAGCTGATATACTTCTTATAATTGTGGAGGGGAAATAATATATAAGAGAAAAAAAATGTCTCCATGAAACAAAAAAAAAATTAATAACATTATTCATTATTACAAATTATTACTTAATTTTAAAACTGATCTATAAATTTAAATATACACGTTAAACTACTTTTTTACAACGGATTTATTTTTCTTTGAAATATTTCAGGTTAATTGGTAATTTTATTTTTTTCTATGTTGCTTTTCTTCTTCTAGGCATCTCCATTAAGACTTACTTGCAGGCTAATGCAAACAGTAAATTTCCTCCATTTTGCAATATAAAATATTTTCTAGATTAATACATAGAAATAATTTATCAATTTTTTCCTTTCTAATAATTTTTGAGATCAGGCTATCATATAGGGACAGAGACACTTATGAAGTATTCTTCTCTTTTACATTTTTTCCAGTGAAGCCTTTTGTTCATTTTGGAACACATTTTTTCAAAGCTATACTTCAGCTTTCTCCCAGAATTGAGTTAAGAAAGACTTCTACTATCCTCTCCAACAGCTGGATCAAAAATGATCCCTTCTTATAAGATACTGAGGTCTTCTGATTCACCAATTTCTGTGTCCAACTAATCAAATGCTGTTTCCCACATGACCAAATTAAACCTGATTAGGTCTATTTTACAAAAACAATGTTAAATTATTTCCCTCCTTTTTTAATTAAAAAAAATTATAATCATAGTTTTGAAATTCCTCTTTAGTTTTATTATAACAAAAATAAGATAATCATTTAATTACTCTTGATTTGATATACATTGCTTATAGTTTTGGAAAGAGATAAGGACACACACAAAAAAAACCAATTCTAACCAATTAAACAAAAATTTAACAAAAAATTAAAATCTTATTTTTTTTCTTAACTTTATTTATTTATCACTCTAAGAGGTTTAAATTAAAATTGTTCAATAAACTAAAATAGTACTGGTAGATAATTAAAATTACTAAAGAGAGAGAACAAAAGAGATTATTTTCTATTTTTTATAATCATTTATTACATTATAACACATTTCAAATATTCACTTTATGTTTAAAAAAAATATTTGAAAATTCTCATATTATCATTTGATGAAAAAAAGATAAAACATTCAATTAAATCAAATTCTTATTTTATAGAGTATATGAGCACAAACTTTCACATGACCCAGCACTCTCCACTCTATCCCATAACACTGACACACTTGAGCACATATATGTTGAAAAGATAAACAATCACCAATATATGTATTTCATGCTAAACCAGCAATCATCAGTTGATCCAGACTACCACCTCCACACAGATATGCCATAAGTGCCAGATATATATTAAGATAGCTAATCCCCATACCCCAATGGATAGGCTTCAATCTACACACTCAGACTCTTCAGCCATCCATCCATCCAATTGAAAATCTGATGATGGAATGCTCAAAGCCACCCTGAGGCTGAGATTCTTGTCACACCCATGTTGACATAAGATCAATCTGACCTCTCATGTACAGGACATAATCCATTTAATACATATACAAGGGATGGGCAGACATCTCTACTATGTAATAACTGAAACACAGGCTTATTATATACCTGTCTATATATGTAATATATATGGTATATGAATACAGACTTTCACACAACCCAGCACTCTCCACTCTATCTCATAACACTGACACACTTTAGCACATATATGTTGAAAAGATAATCACCAATATATGTATTTCATGCTAAACCAGCAATCATCAGTTGGACCAGACTACCATCTCCACACATATATGTCATAAGTGCCCAGATATATATTAAGACAGCCAATCCCCACACCCCAATGGACAGGCTTCAATCTACTCCACAGCTCCGACTCTTCAGCCATCCATCCAATTAAAAATCTGATGATGGAATGCTCAAAGGCACCCTGAGTTGAGATTCTTGTCACACCCATGTTGACCTAAGATCAATCTGACCCCTCATGTACAGAACAATCAATTTAATACATATACAAGGGATGGGAAGACATCTCTACTATGTAATAAATGACACACGGGCTTATTATATACCTGTATCTATATATGTAATATATAGGGTATATGAGCACAGACTTTCACATTGACCCAGCACTCTCCGACTTGCGCATATATATGTTGAAAAGATAAACAATCACCAATATACATTTCATGCTAAACCAGCAATCATCAGTTGGTCCAGACTACAATAATCACACATATATGCCATAAGTGCCCAGATATATATTAAGACAGCCACTCCCCATGTTGATCTTAGGTCAATATGGGTGTGACAAAAATCTCGACCTAGGGTGGCTTTGAGCATTTTCATCATCAGATTTTCAATTGGATGGATGGCTGAAGAGTCGGAGTGTGGAGTAGATTGAAGCCTGTACAGTGGGGTATGGGGACTGGCTATCTTAATATATATCTGGGCACTTATGGCATATATGTGTGGAGATGGTAGTCTGGACCAACTGATGATTGCTGGTTTAGCATGAAATATGTATATTGGTGATTGTTTATCTTTTCAACATATATGTGCTCAAGTGTGTCAGTGTTATGGGATAGAGTGGAGAGTGCTGGGTCGTGTGAATGTCTGTGCTCATATACTCTATATATTACATATATAGACACAGGTATATAATAAGCCTGTGTTTCAGTTATTCTTATTTTAAAAAAAATATATGTGAAAATTAAATTTATTATTTTCCTTTTAATTAAATAATACCAAATTTAAGAAGCTTGTAATGGGCATAGACCCGAGTTAGCCACTGTCTACAATATTACAATATATATATATATATTGAGGAGAAATGAAGATATTGGATATGTATATAATAGATAAAAGATGTGGTAAATGAATGTGTATTTATATAAAAGTTAAAATTTACTAATTAGAAAATAGTTATTGATTTGGAAACCATTCACTCACTGTAAACTAACATATTTTTTTAGATGTATTTAAAACATTCATTCCATCATACATTCTTAAAATGTGATTAAAGATGTTTTTAAAAAACTGATCTCCAAAATGCATTTCAAGTTAAACTAGCATTCTTTAGTTGCCTCAGTATCAATCCTATACATATCTTCAGAATTTGTTCAATATTCATCAAATTATTGCAATCTAACTGTATCTGTGAAACTTTCTGCACTCACAACTTTGACATCATCCACCTCAGATAAACACATTAATAATCAAATTAATCACATATTAGGCTAACTCACCGAACCTTCTGTGTTTAATGTAATGGTACAATGTCAGACAATGGGGCATAAGGTTTACAAATTGATTCCAGATCTGATATTTACAGTGCTAAAACTTTTTACAAACTCATGAGCAATAAAACTATTTGATTGTTATTGCACTACAAATTAGATATAAAAAAAAGAAATAAAATTAGATTTATTATTCCATATGTTTATGTTTAATTAAAGGCAGATATATTAATTTTTATTTGGCTTTAAATTTTATATATGTTTTAAAAATGTTATGATAATTTGTAGGTTTATAAGTGATTAATAATAATCATTCATATATAAATCAGAAATAGATGGTATTGAAGTTGTAAGTGCAGGTTTGATACGTGTAAATCGTAATAATTTGATATTGATAAATTCTGAACAAATTATTAAAAAAATGTATAAGAGATTATGACCTAGGGCAAATAAAGAATGTTGTTTCAGCATGAAAATCTTGAGGATCAGTTATTTTTGATTCATCTTTATTCATGTTTCAAAAATATATGATGGAGAGGCCTTTAAAATATATCCAAAAAAATATATTAAATATGAAAAAAGAGACAGTTTGTGTTTAATTAAAAACAGAGATATTAATTTTTAACTAGATTTAAAGTTTATATCTGGGGACAGAATAATATAAACTTTAGTCTAACAAAGGATTAGTAATAATCATTAATGTATTTAAGTGAAATGGATAATGTCAAAGTTGTAAGAGCAGAAAGTTTGACAATTACAAATCAAATTGTAATAATTAATATTCAATGTTTGCTTTAACTAATAATTAAACATTTTTCAAAAAAGCATTAGCACATAATATTGCAATAAATCTTTGTTTTCTTTTTTTAAAAACTTACTAATATATGTGTGTACCCTCTATACACTATAGCATTTCCAAATAATTTGTTTATCAATATTTTACTTAATAAATTATCTACTTCAATAAAATTAAATATAAATCATGTTAAACAAAAATATAATTATCTACAATGATAAAATTAATTTCAAATAATAGAAACTTCACTTATCAGCACCATTTAATTCTTTCAGCTTATTGCATATAAGCAAGAAAAGACTTCTCTTTCTCATTTACTCCAGTCATCTATTGAAAGCTTAAGTAATCAGTAATTTACCAGATGGTAAGACAATTTAATCCTCATCCTCAAGTCAGTACAAAACCCTAAGGATTTTTTGAATCAGCTACTAATTTGAAATTAAGAAAAAAAAGATGACTCTCAGATGCATAAATGCAATATTCCAGCTTTGATGCCAAAATCCTTATTGATAAAGACAAAAATCAAAAACTGATTGAGAATTAAAATTAATGATCATCTGGCAAGCCAATGATTATTCAATCTTACAACAGATGGTGTTAGAGAAAGAAACCTATTCTGGTTTGAAAACTTAGTTTCTTACAAATATATAATTGCACTACAATAAATCCTAGATCATACAATCAGTACAAAAATTTATATAAAATAAAAAATTCATATAACATTACAATACTATTAAAAAAAATTTTTTTTTTACTAAAATTCTTCCAAAACCATGGTTGTATCTATTAAAATAGACCTTTCAAAAAAATTTATTAAATATATTTAATTATAGTAATAATAATTTTTCCAAAAAATAAATGATTAACAGTTTTTATTTTTTAAAAAAGATTTTTTTTCCTAATAGTTCTTTACCATTAAAATTTATTTTTTTATACATGTTTTAATCATTTTTAAGACAATGAATAAATCAAGCACAAATAAAGTTAACAAAACAATTTTATAAAGTAATTTCATACTATATAAAGTGAAAGTAACGTAGCTATTAAATAAATCAATGCAGAGCACAGGCTTCTCTAATAGACCTTCACAGAGGAACAGCAAAAGATAAATCATCGCCAGACTTGTAATGATTTGAATGTTATGAGTAACTAGTTACTGACCATTACTGTATGACTAGATAGTTTTGCTATGAACAATTATCTGAATAATAAATTCAAAGCTCAATTACTCTGCTGAATGCCAATTTAAAGCAATAAGCATGAAAGTAAATAGTTTAATTACACTATAAATTCCTTTATCATCATCATTTTCAACTATTACCAATTCATGGTGGGATAAAGATCTCTCCAAGTTTAATCCATTTCATTGAATCTCTAGCAACTTTTCTCCACATCACACCAACAAACATCTTTATTTCATCCATGCACATCATGTGGTTTCTTTCTATGTCTTTTGCAATCTCTGAATACCTTGTTTAACCTTTGAACTGTTCATGTATTATTATCATTTCACCAATATGTCCAGCTGACTTCACTTCAGTCTCTTAATTCTTTCAATGATGTCAGTAATACCTGTTTGTTCTCTCACTGATGTATTTTGCTTTTAATCCCTTATTATTTCTAACATACATCTCTGTACTTTAGTGAATGGACTGAAGTATCAGTATTATTTTTCTATTAAGAGTCCAAATCTAGATCCACAAGTAAAAATAGGTAAAATACATGTATTAAAAATCTTCCTTTTCAACACATAAGCGTATTTCCATTTAATATTAAGTTATTTCTACCACAAGCATTCTATTCTAAGTTTAACTCTATGATTTTCATCCATTATTTTCATGCACATTAATAATCTGATTAATGTATTGTAGTTGCTAACTTTTAATTCATTATTATTAATTTTTATTTTCTTTTGAAAAAATCCATTGAACATTACTTTAATCTGTTTAATATTTAGCTTTAATTCTATTTTCCTACTTTCATCTGATATCTCTTGCAACAGTTCCTAAAGCCCTGAAGGATTATTTGCAAAAATAATTATATCATTTTCAAAATCTAGATGACTTAAAATAATCATGTACTTTTACTTCCTTAGCTTCTCAACATTGCTGTAAAAAGGTTGAGATATGAAGCTATAACGTTAATCTTCTTAGTATAATTATCTAATTTAAATATTGCTGTCACAGAAAAATATTCTTCCGAATACAACAATATTCTATATCTATGTCTTAATAATCCAATGCTTTAATCATTGAAGAATTGCTTATAAAGTGAAATGACTTAATAAATATACAAATCCAAAAAATAATGGCAATTCATATTCATTGGCCTTTTCTATTTTACATCCAATTTGTTTTTTTTTTTTTGGATAGTTAAAATGCAAACTTCATTGTAGAAAAGTTGGAATTATCTTGGTAAAATGTATGAAATTGATGAAAGACTGATGGGTCTGTCATTTCTAATATCTTTTTTATCACTTTTTTTTAAATATTAACATTACTGCATTCTTTAAATCATCTGCAACATTTTTATCATTTAGATATTTGGTATATAACTTTGCCAACAATGTTTTTATCTGAAGCCTTTTCCTTCTACCCAGACTTAATTGCATGTTTCATTCTTCATTTAGAATGGACAATTCAGAATAATAAGTATGGGAATACTTTGTTTTATTATTCTTCATTGCCATCTAATTCTTTATAAAACTCTACCGCACATTTCAACTGTGGCTTATGACTATTAATTTTCTATAACCTTGTTCTTTTTATTATGGAAGATAATAAATGGTAAAGCCCATGGTAGCTATACTTTTATTTGAATACACATTGATGGTTACCAATAAATAAAAAAAAAAACAATCATGAATAACAGATCAATATGCTTTTACTATCTTTATTTAATATGATTTTTTTTTCTAAATTTATTAAAAAAAAACACAAAAGTGTACAAAACTGGATGTAAAATACAAGTTATCATTTAAGTAATGCAAGCGTTAAAGATATTATAAATTATATTGATTTTATGACAAAGCACACACATGCATGTACATACACATTCATATATATATATGGGTATGTGTGTAATTTTGATATAGCTCATATCTCTGTCTTAACAATTAATTATAATTGCTAACGACATCAACCAAACCGCTAAAAATAACAAATTAATAATATTACTTTATTCCCTTTTACCAATAAAGCGTCAATATTGCTTTTATTATATTGAAAGTAAGACGATTTTCGCCATATACGTATGCTATCTTTCATTTAATTATCGGAAGTAGAAAGTAATAAATATAACTTCATTTGTTAAGTTTATTAAATAAAAATAAACTAATAAAAAGCTCTCTAACAATAGCGATATTTTCCCTGAATACTGTATTAAGAAAAAAACTTACTTCACATCAAACATAAGTTTTTCCAACATCCTAGACTGTTTTAATAACATTTGAACGCCTTTCACACGATAATACGATCTATTAAATTGTTGAGAGAGTGCTAGCCGACGAAATACATAAAACGCCATTTTAAGGTTTAAGACAGCAGCAAATGTTTACTAATACTTAGTTATAAAGCCAGTTTAAAAATTAAAATACTAGTATAATATTGATACATACTTTTTACCAAAATATTTGTATTTTATTTTTATTTATTTATACTAATAAAAATATTTAAAATAATTATACCAAATTAAAAATAGAATTACCATTTACCACGGTACCACATTCGTGTTTTTCTGTTTAGATTTAATGCTCATTAAATTATTCTTTTGGTTGTTATTTATCAATTAAAAAAATTATAATAAAATAATGTCTCTTCGGGTACTAAGAAAGCTTTACGGTGATGATCGATTAAAAAGTGATATTGATACTAACTTGCTCAAATCAAACAGCGACGAGGAAAATATTTCCGATGGATCGGAAAAATCTTTGGATACTTCTCAAACTGCAAAAAATAAAAAAGCTAGAAAAAATCGAAAACAGCATTTGGAACAATCTGATAATCCATTTGCACTGGTAGTGTATGCTTTTAGTAGTATGAAATTTTACTAATTTTTATTTAAAATTGATTTTAAGATGCAAAAGCTTTTAATTCCCATATGAAGTTTTATCTGTTTTTGGATTTGACCACGTGTATATGCAACATGCTGTATGTATAATTGTGTATCTCGTAATAAAGTCAATTATATTGGTTGAAAATTTGAAGTTTGAATGCATATATTTGAATATATATGCATTTTCTTCATTACATGGATTTAAACTTATTTTAAAAACACTTGTCATATTAATTGTCACCAAATCTAAAAGTCAGTCATTCTATATTTTTACTATAACAAAACTATTACTATGTTAATAATTCTTTATTTAATAAAATTGCTATATTTTTACTTTTTTTTTTTTTTAAAATATATATATACAAATCTATATATGTACACAATGGAATAAATTAAACTAATTTTCTCGTAATTTATCAAAATATTTGTTGAGTTGAATAAAGTGCTTCATATAATTTAACATAATGATAGCTTGACTGACTTAAAAGATAAAGATGCCTGAATAAAAACTTCATCTTTTTATTATTTTGGTTCTCTCACATGATGCCTGAACAAGAACTATTTGATAATTTTTAATGAAGAATATGACATTTTTGCATTATTAATTTTTTTTTCTTAACTATTGATCATAGCAATAATACTGTATGAAGACTGTGTGGGTTGAAGTATGCTTGTGCTTCTTTAATGTATTATTTATTTATCAGAATCAATTAGTGAATTTTTTCTATTAGAATAAGATAGTTATTCTAAATCAAATTCTCAGGGGTTTTTTGCAGCTTCTTTTTTAATAAGTTTTAGTTGATAGTAACTTAGTGAGTAACTATGTTTACCAGGATTTATATTCTGGTTAAGTTTTATGATTTAATTGTTTAATATTTTCTTTTTGCTATTTTCCTGATGGATAACTAGAAATTTATATAAAGAAAAATATGTATTAGTTTTTTTATATTTCTGTCAATCAAATTAGCTTTAGCTATTTATAATACCGGAAATTTCCATATGGTATTTTTTAATCATTTTTTTTTCTTCCGTTTTTTTATTTTTAATAGGATGATATTTCTAGGTTTAATGTGTAATAATTTTGTCAGCAATGTAAATTTTGTAATTCATTTTCATAATGTTAAAATATTTTTGGGCCTTCAATATTGTATAAGTTTTGAATTTTTTTAAAAAAATTTAGATATGATTTTCTTATTGTTTATAGAAATAGAATTATGTCTATTTTCCAAATTATTAAGTAATGGCTTTTTTTTTTTTTAAAGAAATCACTGTAATTTGTATATCTGTTTCATAATATGCATTTGTTTTATGACTTTTCCAAAATTAGAATTATCTCCTGGAATAGAGGCTGATATGACAAATTTCCATGCATCATGTCTAAGCAGATATATGATTTCACTTTTTGTGGTAGATATTAATTGATTTCTTCTGCAAAAATTTAATTTTTATTCAATACGCTACATATTGATTATTTGCCATTATTTATTTATTTTTTGCTTAGAAACATTATCCAGATTTAAAAATAAATATTTAATCATTGTTCAGAATTTTAAATTAAAATCATTATTTTTAATATGTGTTCTAATAAGGAATCATCTCATATTTGCTAATCTATTTTTAATTCTAAGATATTATGTGACTACTAACATGAATTTGTCTTTGTGATAGAATTAGTAGAATCAATTTGCACTGAATTTTATGTCAAAATAAATTTGTAATGATAAATTAGCTAAAGTTTATTAAAAATAATATAAAATAACAATTCGTGTCAATTGTTAATACAGAGTTTAATATAAATAAATAAAAACAAATAATATTTCCAAGTGCTTTCAACTCTTACGAGTCCTTATCAAGGCAGTGTAAACAATTCTATTTTCTCCTAGGTGATGAATCTAACATTTCATTGTATTGGCCAGGAACAACTAATCGGAAAGCTGGTTAATTTTGAATTCATAGCACAAGATGAATTTTGTGTAATATATGATTCTTTAATCTTGCGTTTTTTATCATGTGTTTCATTCATTAATATTGTAAAATCCTTTGGACTACATATATGGCCTGTATTATTTTGGTGAACATAAAAAGCTGAATAAACTGTATCATCTTCTCTTGCTCTATTATAAGTATATTTATGTTGTTGAAGGCGATATTTAATATTTGTTTTGGTTTCTCCAACATATATTGCCCTACAATTTATTTGTGGGCATCTAATAGAGTATACAACACTGCTTTTATCCTCCTTATTTATTATTTCCTTAGAATTATTTATTAACCTATTAAGGTTAGGTGGAGTTCTCCATGCTAATCGAAAATCTTGACTTAAAACTTTTATTATATTTTTATTAATATTGGGAATAAAAGCTAATGACATCCATGGTGTATTATTCTGGATAACATAAGTGATATTTTATCTAAATATGAAATTCCGGATAACATAAGTGAAATTTTATCTAAATATGAAATTCCGGATAACATAAGTGAAATTTTATCATTTGGGCCTAGATATGTATATAGTTCATGGAAAAATGCAAAGGCTGAAGTAATTGCAGATGTGGAAGCAGCATAAGCAGCATACAACGGTATTATTACTAAAGAAAATGTTATTAAAGTTATTTCTCCGAAAATTAATGCATTATCTAATAAATTGAATTATAGTAAACAGCAGGCTTTGAAAGATGTTAAATTATTTTTAAATAATAACCAGCTGATTTGTTCTAAGGAAGATAAATCACATAGATTTGTATTAATGGATAAAGATACATATGAAATTAAACTTAAACAACAAATAGAGAAATTGAATTTTATTAGAATTAAAAATTATAATATAAAGGCTATGAAAGATAAGTTTGTTTCAAAGATTTTAAGAGCACGTGGTAAAATGTTTCTTACTAATAAAGAATATAGGGAAGTTTATCCATCAGCAACTTTTATTCCGCAAATGTTTGCGAATGTAAAAACACATAAGCTTAATGCTCCTTTAAGATTAATGATGGATTTTACAAGGGCATATTATCAAAAGCTAGCAAAAATTTTAGTTAAGTGGATTTTAGATTTTGTTGGGTTTGGAAAATATACATTAAAATCGTCATTTGATTGTGTTACTATACTTAATAAAACAGCTATAATTAAGGAGTATGAGTTTGTTTCATTGGATGTGGTGGAATTATATGGATCAGTGGATCGATCTGCATCTATTACAATTTTGAGAGATAAATTGTGTGCTAAAGAAATGCCACAGGATAAAATATCTTTCATTATAGATGTTTTAATTTGGATAAGCAATGATATTGTTGCAGCACATGGTAGTAACTTATATAGAATGGAAAAAGGATGGCCAATGGGTTTGGCTGTAAGTGGATTATTAAGTAATTTGTTTGTAGATAATATAGAACAGCGAATTGTGCATCCCATATTAGTAAGAAATGAGAACACATTATATTGTAGATATGTGGATGATGTTTTGATATATGGGCTACCAGACATTATAAAGCAAATTTTTGATAGTTTGCAGAACCAAGATGGTTTAGTTTGGACAATAGAAAGAGAAGACAATTCTAGTATTAAATACCTAGATTTGCAAATATCAAGGGTAGATGATAAATTAGTATATAAAATGGTTGTAAAACATATAGATAATAGAGGTTACATTCATCCAACATCTAATGTTCCTTTAGTACACAAATTAGCTGGTTTTAGAGCTTTTTTAACACGTAATCAACGACTGTGTTCAAATGAAATGTTTATGAAAGATAATATAAAATGTTATATGCAAGATTTAATACAAGTGGGTTATAATAAACAAATGCTATTATCTACTGTATTGAAGCATTATAAACAACGTCATAATAGTGACCATATAAATATGAATAATAAACCATGGATGTCATTAGCTTTTATTCCCAATATTAATAAAAATATAATAAAAGTTTTAAGTCAAGATTTTCGATTAGCATGGAGAACTCCACCTAACCTTAATAGGTTAATAAATAATTCTAAGGAAATAATAAATAAGGAGGATAAAAGCAGTGTTGTATACTCTATTAGATGCCCACAAATAAATTGTAGTGCAATATATGTTGGAGAAACCAAAACAAATATTAAATATCGCCTTCAACAACATAAATATACTTATAATAGAGCAAGAGAAGATGATACAGTTTATTCAGCTTTTTATGTTCACCAAAATAATACAGGCCATATATGTAGTCCAAAGGATTTTACAATATTAATGAATGAAACACATGATAAAAAACGCAAGATTAAAGAATCATATATTATACAAAATTCATCTTGTGCTATGAATTCAAAATTAACCAGCTTTCCGATTAGTTGTTCCTGGCCAATACAATGAAATGTTAGATTCATCACCTAGGAGAAAATAGAATTGTTTACACTGCCTTGATAAGGACTCGTAAGAGTTGAAAGCGCTTGGAAATATTATTTGTTTTTATTTATTTATATTAAACTCTGTATTAACAATTGACACGAATTGTTATTTTATATTATTTTTATATTATATACAGAAGTATTATTTATTTATTTCTAAAGTTTATTAGTGAATGATATAGAGTTTTAGGTTAAGATCTGATTCAAACTAGACTTTAAATATGTTCATCTACTACACACCCTTATCCAGATTGAACTTCCTGATTTAAAAGAGAATAAAATTCATATGCATATACATGGATATATATGTTATTAGTACATACACTTATTAAGAAAATCTGAACTAAATTACATACATTAATATTTATGTCATTTACAAAAAAAAAGTATGTGTTTTGAAATTTTAGTTTGTTAATCAAGAAGTAAAAAATAAAAAAAAACATAATATTTAAAATTTTCCTTTTGCATTTACTTTATATTACATCCATACATCTTTCTAACTTTTAATCCTTTATTTACCATATATATAACTCATAATAAAATTTTATTGTTCATGAAAGTTATACTAAAACTAATAATGATCTGTTTATATCTTTTATACCATTGAAATTTTCATTCAGAAACACTTTTATATGTTCTCTTTTAATGCCAGATACATTTTTCCACACGCACATATACTCTATCAGGAATACACTTTTCTTTTTATTTATCTATTGACTCTGACTTAATCTTGTCCAACTATTATGACAGCCACACATAAATATTTTATTTTTCTTATTAGATATAAGTACTTTGGACTGGCTTGGATATATAGAAAGACAAGTAAAGAAGAGAGTGGAAGCGCTTGAGAAATTTGCACTATCTCAATTTAATTTTCAATACCGTCTGCACTTTGTAAAAATTTTATTTAAATTACGTATTAAACTAATATGGTGTTTTCCTTGAGTTCATTTACCATTTTTTTTCTTTCATTTTTCCAATATTTCATTCTAATATAATGACTCTAAGATATTTTCTGAAAACTATTAAATTGTTGATTTCACCGGTAGAGACAACTTTTTTTTACTCCTGCATTTTAACAAAAACTTTATAATAAATATAATTTTAAATTCTTAAGTAGATCATAATCAATTACTTTTTAAATAATAAGAGTATTTTAAATAATTTAAGCAACTTTTAGAAACAAACCAAGTTACTTTATCCTCCATTCTGTAATTTTTTTTATATATCTTAATTTTTCCTTTGATTTTTTCTCCCTTAAAAACATCATCTGCTAGCTGTTAATTTATTCCAAATTGCGCTCTTGCATTGGTCAATTCTTCTACTCACTTGTTACATGTAGTTTAACTATTTTTAAAACAAACATCTCTTTAAAATATTTAGGTACTGTTTTATTAGTTGGTGTCAGCGACTTGATGGCGTTTTTTATATGCAAAAACACATAAATATGCCATTTACGTGACCACCGGCCTTATTTATATGCAAAAGCACAGAAAGAGGCCGTTTTGATGCCATTCTGATAGCCTGCCTGCTGCTTTGTGTTATGTACTTTATCCCAATGCCCAAAGTTCTCTACAGTATTGTGTGAGGGTGTATGGACTTCAGCCTGCCACAATTCTTCAAATATGCATGTCAATGTAATTAGTTTACAAGTCATTTGAAATACTATTACCTCCTAACAATTATAAAACCATCGCCCCACTTCCCTACTTAATGTGCAACCTTCAAAAATTTCAGAAAGAATATGTCCAAGCAAGATTTGGACCAGCTCATGTGAAAAGTCACATTTGCACAAGAACACATCCGTGATAAATAAAATGGCTGAATTGAATTGTGGCAACTGTTATCCACGGAAGCCAGTGCGGTTGTATTTTGGAGGTGGATGAGACTTTTTTTAGCCGGAGGAAAAACCATTAGGGCAGAATGCTTTCTCAGTAGTGGATCTTCGAAGGACTGTGCCTGGAGACAGGTGAATGCTTTGCCACAGCTGTTCTGTTGGGCTCTGCGATCAGCCTTATGCAAGCCATACACAACACTGTGAAGCCTGGCTCGAGTATCTACATAGACTGCTGGAAGGAATACTAAACCTCTGAGCTGGAGGCTGCAGGCTTCCAGCACATGACCATCAGATGTGTTTTGGGCAGTGATGATATCCAACCGGTTCACGCGAACCGGTTCTTAAAATAAAAAAAAATTAGAGAACCGGTAATTAAATTATCCGAAAATAAATTTTATTATTTTTATCCTAAAAAAAAGTTGAATTAACAAATTAAACAATAATCTAGAACATTATTTGTATTTTTTTTTTTTTGTTATATCTAATGTAGCAATGATTCTTTTTGAATTTATTAGGTTCAAAATGATTTTACCAGAATAATTCGACTATACGACATTCCACTTGGAACGTGTGATATGTGCGGAGAAATTTGAGTGATTAAGAATTATTCTGCAAATAATAATTCACAACAGTTTTGTTTTAAATAATTAAATCCATTGTTTATCGCATTCAAATTAGTTTCTTTAAAAGTATACAAATAAAAAGTGTTATTTTATTACTGATAAATGAATCTATATTTAATTTTTACGCAAGGTAAAAAAGAAATTAATTAACTATTAGTTTACTTACATTTAACAGAGGCGTTATTAAAATTAAAAATTAGAAATAAATTCAGCACAAATGTATTTATGTATTTGATGAAATTTACTCTTGCTGAAATTATTTTACTTTAAAGATAAAATAACTTCATTCAAAAGAACATATCATTGTGAAAATAAATAGTAACATAAAACCATTGTTCCCGTGATTTTGTTATGCCAATGTTGTTTTAAATATTTATTTAACTTTTATTTTTTATTTAAATATTTTATTTCTTCACTTACATATTTATCATGCAGGATTTGTTTTTATTTGATTAGTAAATTTAATGGATGACCATCTGTAATAAGTTTATAGTACATTATTTTCATTTAGTTTGCTATATCTGGTATAACAGTGTGTCTTTTTTTATCAATGAGTTCAACATATTTTTTTCTAGAATAACTTGGCAAGAAGATGGTTCATCAAATGGCATGACTCGTTTTCAAATATTCCCCCCCCTCCTTTTTTTTAAAAAATTTTTACTATTTTATTTAAGTTTTATGATCTGTTACCACTCATTTGTATTAAAAATCAATTAATTAGATGCTTTTTTTTTCTAAGGCCAATGTAACATGAAAATATAATAAAAATAAACCCTTCACAAGAAATGAAACGAAAATACCAAACAATATTGGATTTCTTCATAAAAGATCCAAAAACTGATACAGAATCGAAAAGGATAGTAAAGGATGATATTTTGAATCAAGTTTTGTTTTCTGTTTCTTCTGATATAACAGAAAATTATGTTGACAACACAAATAAGCTGTCCAGTTGCAAAAGTACATAAGATGCATATAAAATAAATGTAGATAGTGACCTTCCTGACTGCTGGAATATGAAATAAGCCAATGAATTCAAAGAAAAATATTGTGGTTTACTTATTATTGGGAAAAAGCTTGAGTGTGATATCTATACCAAAATCGAGTCAATAAAAGTAAAGTCAGCTCATGTGTCAAAAGATTGGAGAAGATGTAATATTGTTCCAAGTGGCAAAAATAAAATGATTCAACAAGCCTCTCTTCAAAAAAAAATAAAGGAACACTTTTCATCAAAGTGTGTTGCAATTAAAAGAAAGTGCAAAAAATGCAATTTCCAAATCTATAGACAAAGCTCATGAAAAGTTTATGAGCTCCATTTGTAAAATTTTCAATATGGTTTGCACTTTAGCAAAACTAAACTGACAATTTTCTGATATTGAACATTTGAGAGAATTACAAAAAAAGAATGGGTTAGCTATGGAGTGGGACTCCATTCTCGATTTGCGGCTGTCAAAATTGTTGAACATATTGCAAAATACATTAAAAATAAAGTGTTTAGAAAAATAATAGATCAGAATTTAAAGACATGTTATAATTAATGAGGTATCAACAATATCATACAAGGCAGTCCTTATCATTTTTATTAAGGTTGAAGATATAGATTTTTTACCAACGATTTTTGTAGATTTAATGGAATTACAAAACAAAGATGCTGAAACCATTTACACTGCTCTACTACAAAGTCTGCATTTAGTAGGATTTGATAATCCATACTTAAAGAATAATTTGATTGGATTTTGTTCAGATGGAGCAAGTATGATCCTGGAATGGTAGTCAGGAGTGAATGTTAAAATAAAAAATCACTATCCTGAGTTTATTATTTGCCATTTTTTGAGTCATCGCCTTCAGCTTCTGCTGGAGGATTCTACCAAAGACATAAAGCAAATGAATCACTTTAAAGCATTTATTGATGAAATATACAAAATCTTCCATCAGTTTAATAAAAACAAATGGCACTGAATAAAATTTCAACCAATTTGGGAATTGAAATTCTAAAAATTGGTAGAGTTTTTGACCCAAGATGGGCAGCATGCAGTCAAAGATCAGCAGTTGCAACATGGCGAGCCTATCCAACACTGTATTATTTTTTTTCTACTAATAAGAAATTTTCTGGAATGGCTAAACATCTTGCCAACAAATATTTTATGAGAGAACTGGCTTTAATAATCGATATACTAGAAGAAATGTCTTTGTTGGCAGATGCTCTTCAAGGAAGAATTGTAAATATATTGCATACTGAACAATTGATTAAGAGAACAATTAAATCATTTGATTATCAGAGAGATGAGTGGTACTTACAAAAAATAATAAATGAAACTAGCTCTTCTAAGGAATTCCTGCATATTAATTTTGTTGAAGACAACAAATGTGTGAGTCTTCCCCATCAAAAAGTACTGAATGTAGTGACAACAAATATGACATTAAGATTAATGGATTGTAATAGCATAAGTAGTGATATTCAAGATAGAAATCATAAAATTCATCAATTACTTAAAATTGTGAATTCAGATGCTTGGAATCTGAAAGAAGTTATAGTTCCCTGGAAAAAATTTGAAGAGAAATTACCAGATTTTTACAAAGTATTTCCTCATGAGATTTCAGTTAATTATTTCCATGATTATGTTGAAAATGTTATGAAAAATCACCAGAAACATGTTGTACCTGAAACTATCCAAAGAGTTAAAAATATAATTAAAACCATTGTTGTGAATTCCGCAGAGGCTGAATGAAGGTTTTATGTGATGAACGCAATTTATTCAGATAAAAGAAATCATCTTGAATTGAAAAATGTGGCAAATCTTCTAGTAATAAATTAAATAGGTCTTCCATTAGATTGTTGGGACTGCAGTGACTTAGTTCAAGTATGGCTAAGAAATCACAACACAGCTGATGATGCTAAAGTCAAAAAGCATCATTGACCTGAAGAGACGTGATGCAAATAGAATGTCAATATGGAAATATCTTACCAAATAAATAAGTTTTGTTCCAATTATAAAAATGGTTTAATTCTTTTTCATTCCATAAATGAGATTGCAAAGTACATCATAGTGTGCATGTGCACTGTTGCACTTTTTTGTGTATGGGGGGGGGGGGGGGTCATGCAAAATTTTTGAGAAATCGCCAAAAACATTTAGCTATGAAACCAAGAAGTGATTTGCTTCCATGGCTTAGAAAGCAGGAAAATAAACAGAATAGGTTCTTAAATACAACCTACCTTTAGAGAACCGGTTCTTGGAAATTTGGGATATCATCACTGGTTTCGGGCCATAGTAGTGGAGATGAGTGTGAAAAAAAAGTAGGATATTTTTTTTTGTTAGTATTGCCTACATTAATTGGTCTGTTGTTATTGTTATTGTTGTTTCTAAGTTTAACTGAATTTTGTTCTTGGTATCTTTGAAAGTTTATTGATCCAGCCTATGTCGTTTTTGAAATTGTTTCCAATCAATAAACATATCGACGTTAGTTATTTCTTTAGTATTTATTTCTTAATATAATTTTTTTTCAATTATTTAATTTAATTAATTAATTTATTTAATAGTTTAGTATTTCTTTCATAATATGACTTGTTTTAATTTTGGTCAAAGGAAAATCAGCAAAATTAATTTTTCTGCCTTCAGCCCACTCACGTTATATTTCTGTGTTTTTGCATAGCATCAATGCCATCAAGCAGCTGACACTGGCTAATAGAACAATATCAATATTTACTAGTAACAAAAAAAAAAACAATACCTTTTATGAACTTAATAAAACTACAATTACAATCATTTTAATTTTATTTTTATACAGACTAAATCTGAGATTAATTTTATAACCCTATTATCATAACATTAATGAAATAAATATTTCTTTGTTTACTTTAAAGTAAATTAAGATTTCACAGGAAATAGTCATTGCTTTATAATATTAGATGCGTACAGACATGATTATCTATCTATATAACACATTTTTATTTAGAAGATTAGATTTGAACACTATAATTTTAAATATTATCAAACAGTTACTTATTATCAAATATTATTAATTTATATTTTATTATTTTATCTTTTATATACTTTTGAAAATAAATATTTTACCGAGGATTTATCTCGGGTTCAAATTCTAATCCAACTAAATGATCTTTATTTTTCTTAGTTTAATAAACAAATATTTTTGACTTTATAAAATTTAGAATTATAAACTTTAAAATTTATTTCCAATTTATTTTCTAATGGGAGTGTACCAATAAAAAGGGCACAATGTTCCCTCACTTCATTTAATTTTAAATTTTGTAATGTGTTCACTAAAAAAAAAAAAAAATTATACTTATCTCTACTGTCTCACTTCCTAAAACAATCAATCAATCAAAATTCTTTTTAAACAAGGCAAAACTCTCCATACAGTAGTGTCACCCTATGCCAACCAGAGTAATCAATGGATGCCAGAAGGCTTGTGCATAAAATCCCTATCTAATGCATAGTCATCCAATATCTCCAGACTAGTTTTTGGCTTGTGGCCTTCGTCAGTGAGGAGCTTTGGATCTGAGAGCACTGCACCTAGATCTTAGGATCTAATGCAACCCTTCAGCAAACACCTTTTATGTCTACTTAACTATAAAACTATGAGAATGAAATTGAAAACACAAAAATATTTTCAATCTAAACTCAATAGCTTGTATAGTCATATGGGTCTGAACTCAGTTCAGCACCCATACATTTTGGTGTCTTTGGCTCTTTAATAACCATAGCCACCACTATCCTATTAGGAAGGATTGGTGTTAAACCATTAAGCATCACATGATCACCATCTCTTATACTAGCACATAATTGTTTATAAACAAAGCAAAACTCTCCATACAATAGTGCCACCCTGTGCCAACCAGAGTACTCTTGGAATCAAATATTCTATCTATTAATTTACCCTTATAAAACTCATGAACTCTAAAATACCACAATATTTAAAATGATGAACTTTTCTACCATATAAATTTTTTATAACTTCTGCTTTACATTCTAACAATAAGGAATGAGGGTTCGTACATTATATGTTCCCCTAATACCTTCTGAAGTTGAAAATACGAAAGCATTTTCTCCTATTTTTTCTACAATTTTGTAAGGAACACATAAACAAAGACCTTCCTAATCTTACATTATGTTATCAATAGCTTTGCCCCTTTTTCTCTCCAAAATAGCAGTAACTCCACTTATTGATGCCTGACTCTCCTGAATTAAAAGCTTATTCAACTTTGAGACAATTCCCTTTTTTACACCAAAATATTGTTCCTTACTCATAACTTTATGAAGCATCTTAGCTTTACATTTTATATCATTAACATGGTAATTCATTTTATCTTGAATATCTCTAGATATCTTATCTGCATTAATTTCACTAACTTGTAATGTATCTAAAATTTTATAACCTGTTTAATAGTTTATTTATCAACTAAAATTAGGATTTATTAAATTAAATATGGTAGACTACATCTAACTAATCTTACCATTTAAGTTTCCGATAAAGAGAAAGCATTAAGTCTTTTCAATCTGACAGCTGTTTTAACACCATTATTACTATGATATTTTTCTGGTATCAACTGATATCGGATATAACCTTGCTTGGCAGATCCCCAAAAACTAATTAATACTATACATTTGAAATCTCCATATGTAATAGGTTTTTCAACTAGCAACTGCCACCAATCTTTTGCATCAACATATAAATACTTATTAAATATGGTCAATTTTTCCTTTTTGGACTAGGAACACAAAGACAACAGCTCCTCTAAATTTACTACAAATTCTAAAGGCTTTTGTATATAGTCCCCTTTCAATGGTTTTATTTTCATAAACCTTATGTTCATGGAATTATCCATCCTTAATTTTTCTTCAACTGATCGGCAAACTTTAACATATTCTACTTCCTGATGCATACTTAAATTCTCTCTATAGTTATTTATAACATTCTTCGTGCATTTCATTCTAGCACAGTTTTTATTATCAAATCTGTTTTTTAAAATTTTATTATAATATTTCCTTCCTAAATCTTTTAAATCTTTCAATCTGTCACAATTACTCACTTGAATCATTTTAATTTTAGAATAAATGTCTAGTATTTGACTATCCAACTTTACTTTATTAAAGAAACTACTTATATAATTCTTTTGTTTTTTTCTCACTTGATTAAAGTTTATGACACCCATTTCTTTTTGACTATTATTCTTTTCACTTATCTTTTTATTTTTCTCTATTCGATCTATTAAGTCTATTTTCTTAAAATTTTCTCCACTTAGATATCTGTACTTTTGATCTTCATTTTTATTAGATCCTGTAATCTTTAATTTCTCTTTTACAAATTCTTCAACTTTGACTTTGGAAACCTGAACAAATTCCTTAATTTTTCCTTTAATATTTTTTTTTTCCTTTAAGTTCCTTGAATTATTTCCTCTCTTAATTCATCCATAACTTTTTCTTTTACAGTAAATCTTTCATTTCTCATAAGTTTTATCTAAATCTCCTCTTATTGATGCAATTTTTTGCTGATCTTTTAATTTCAAAAGCTTTTATTTATGAAAAATAATGTTTACATACTTATAACAGACAGGAAAAAATTATGTTTTACACATCATCAACAGTTTGGGACCATTTGCATATTGATCTTCTGATAAATAATAGTATACTGATGTAGCTTTTCTGTTCACCTATCAGCATTGATGCAAAATGAATCTATTCATCTTTTGCTTAGCCACTAATGATTCATTGGATCTGGTATATTAAGTAACTTCCACATTTCATTATACATGAATTTTGATGCAATGATAAAGTCTCTGTTTTTTACTTTCCTAATAATGTTCATGAAAAGACTGACTGGTTCAGGGACAGGCACTGTGAACAATAGCTTACATCTGACATTCCATATAGCATGTACAATAAAGATGGAAAGTCTAATAATAGGAAACTGTTTAGTTTGTAAGGCTTCCCTTATAGACATGATTTTGTAGTAATCCACCCTTAAGTTTTGGTATATGGCTAAATTTATTTTATTGAGCCCAGGGCATGAGTATATTATATGGTTGAATGACTCTTCTTGCCTTTTACATATTTGACAAAAAGGGTCTATCTTATTGTAGAATCTTTTGAAATGAAGGAATTTATTTGTGGGCATGGCTTCTAAGTTTATTTTAATAATGAGATTAAGGTATTTAGGCTCAAGAGTGAGAAATTTAAAAATTGTTGTTAATTTGTAGTTGGTGAAGCCAAGATTTGGAGCAATTGTGGGATAATTCAGATTAATTATACTGTACGCCTTCCAGATGGTAATTTTTGATTTTTGTAATTTTTGATCTATAGTTAAATGCTGGTTAAGCGTCCAGAGCAGTTGATCCAGCCAGCACATTTTACAAGGCGGAGGATGGTCTGTAGGTTGAATTGAATCACTGAAAGTTATTGATTCATGTTTTTTCATCAGATTAATAATTAATGTAAAAGATTTTTGAAAAATAATTGCATCAATGGAGTGGAAGGACATCCCATTGTATCTACGATGTACTTGCATTCTGGACATGCTAATTGATGTGGTGCTGTCCTTCCAGAAAAGTTTGGAGCATAAGCTGTTAATCTTTTTGGAAAAGGCTTTTGAAATGGTAATGATCGTCAGATAGTATGCAATTCTCGACATGACTTTCATGTTGAGAAGTGCCACCTTTCCTTGTAATGACAAATATACTTTCGAGAGAGTTTGAATTATTTTAGAGGTAGAATCTATTAGAGTATTTTGTATCTGTCTTGACATTGATGATTGAGAAAGGTAAATAGGAAAGCCCAGAAATTCTTGTGGCTTGGCGAGAAATCTTGAGGTTATTGTTTTTCCCGAAAGAATTTTCCACGAAGAGGATTTCTTGGGGTTGAATTTAAGATGAGATGACAATGAGAAATTGTCTATTATTTGGTAGAGCTTTGGTAGGAATTTTTGGGATGGAAGAATAACCAAGATATCATCCATATATGCGAATACCTTGAGTGATCTCTTAATTCTGGGTATGTATATTCCTGGGAATGAATTTTCTATGTTTTTTAGAAGCGGATTTAAATAACAGATGAACAGCAGGGTGCTGAGTGGGGAACCTTGTGGAATGGAAATATCAGGTTGGAAACCGTTAGTTATAGCATCCATTCAAGGCGATGTGAATTTGTCTTTTGTTAAGCAGATTTTTTATGATCTGGGTAATTTGAGAGGGAATGTTGATTTCACTTAATAGAGCAAGAAGTTTGAGAATATTGACAGAGTCAAACACCTCTGATATGTCGAGTTGAATTGCAATAGGCTTGGACATTTGCTTGGATCTAACATAATCAAAAAGTGTCCTAACTTCACCAATTGCCATCAAAGGCGAAGATCCTTTCTTAGCATATTGTGACTGAACAATGTGGTTAAGAATTGCCTGCTGTATTTTTTCCTTTATTACTCATTCAATTACTTTGAGCAAAATGGGAGTCATGGAGATAGGTCTTATGTTGTTGATATTGGTAGAATCTTTATTTTTCTTTATGTATGGTACTAGTGCTATTGGGTACAGATTGGGTATTTGTCTTTTCCCAGTAGCAAGGTGGTCTACCATACCCATCATAATCGGGATTGCAAAATTACTAAGGTGTGATATTAGGAAATTTTGATATGGCATGCATCCCTGGATGAACACTGACTGGAAGAGCAGAAAGTCTGTCCTGCAGATCAGAATATGTAATTCCATGGTTAATAGCATCAGTGTGAGTCTGCCATTACATTTGGTTGTAGTTTGGTTATTTTGTAGACGGTTTTTAAAGTGCTGACTTATGTATTCAATCATACATGCACCGGATATGCTGCTTCTATCTATTACCAGTGATGTAAGTGTAAGCAGTTTTTTTGATAGCACCCTTCACCCACCGCAGATAACTTCTGGTCCAGCAATGCTGGGCTGTGAGATAATTTTGTGCTCGTTTGATGGAAATGTATTTGGCGATGGCAACCTGCTTAACGTTATATTGATGTTTAAGTTCCAAAAGCTGAGCTGTATGTTCCGGTTCAGCATGGCAGCCTTTTATTTTTAGATGAATATCATCTAGTTCTTTAATCAGAGTCGATGGGCCTTTTCTTTTTTTGGGAAGTGTGCAATCAAAGTTTGTAAAATTCCAATGAATGCAAACTAAGCCTCTTCAGGGGGTCTGTTTAACAGGTCAATCTTATGGAAAAGAATGTATGCTTCGGAAGCAATAGTTTCCGTGATTGATGCTTTAGTTAGGAATCTGAGTGAATGGTTAAGATTGAATGTAGCATAGTTGCTAAGCTGTATGGTTGAAGTAATAGCATGATGGTCTGAGAAGGCAACTGGTTGAAGCATGATCTCCAGACCATGGTGTAGTTCAGCTGTATAGAAAACCAAATCTATCAGTGTTTGATATCTATGTGTGTAGAATGAATAGGCATTTTGTGGAAGAAATCCACGGCCATTTATAAATTTTCTATTTAGCAAGTGGAGGTATTTAAAAGTAAATTGGTCATATGACATGTTGAAATCTCCCATGAGAATGGTTGGTGCACTATTGTTGGCAGTCACAATGTTAATTGTGTTAATGATTCAGATGAAATTGGAGTGGTTGTTTGGGGAGTATATGTAAATTGCATTAATGTTACTACTTCCATATGTCAGTTGATGCTTATAATGTTCTTGTCCTGATATGTAATTTTGAATTTATTTGGGGGATGCTTGTCATTAATAAGAACACCAATTCCCTCTGAAGCAGTGAGGTTAATTGAAAGGTATGCATAACCAAGTTTACTAAGCTTGGAAATGATGTGAGGATTGGAGTTCACATGAAATTTAGTTTCTCCAAAGAACATGATGTGAGGAGAAGAGGAGAGGAACCAATGTTTAATTGCCTGAACTTGAAGCATAGAATTGATTCTTCTTATATTAACCCCAATAATAAGGCAAAATAAATTAGACATTAATGGATAATGAATTGGATTCTACCGCTAGATGATGGATTTCCAGGTGAATAATGACAGGGTGCGGATGAAGCGGGTCATCCATAACATCTTTGTTATTTTCTTCTAACTTCTCTTTTTATTGTTTTCTTCTAACTTTTCATTCAAAGATTTATAATTTTCTGTTAAAGATTTAGTGTTTTCTTCTAACTTTTCATTCATTTTCATTAGCAACGCATATATATCATTCAAATTTTTCTCTTTTCCAACATTAATGATTTACTTTTCACCTTCTACCTTAAGTAGAGTACTTTCTCCTATCCTTTCATCTTTCATAAGATCACATTTTTCTTCTTCCATTCCTACTTCCATCTCCAACATCTCTTTAAGATCCAGTTCTTGAACAGAAGAAAGGTTTTTTTTGTTTTCAATTCTATATATCTCAAATTCTTTTTCTAAACTAAAAGCAATATATTAATTTTTTGAGAATAAATTCAATTTCATTAAAAAAAAAAAATCTCTACTAGGCTATTTTCAACACTCACTAATTCCCTAAAATAACTTATTAAATCAATTATATCCTTCTATTATATTTATTATTATATTCTGCAAAATTATATTCTACAAAATTGCATATTTTCTTTTTCCTCCATCATCATCACAAACACCACATTAACTGATAATGCATAAACTATGTCTATTTTTTTAAGATTTATCTAATGATCACATAGCCATATTACACTGTACTTTAATTAATGTTCTATCAAGGATCAAATTCCCAAAGTAACGCATTAGGCCTTTTCCTATTTAAGTAAATCATTATAATCGATGATTAGTCAAGACATGCATACGGGCATCAAAAGGATGTATGTATAACCTGTACTCTGTCAATAGGACGATGACCCCTAGAAACTATGACAAATCTCTAAATTAGGCTATACGGCTATTTTATCTAGGTACAATTTGATACTCCTAATTCAAAATTATATTTAATTTATATTAGCAATTATGAGACCCACTTATACAAGATCATATACCTTTAACATTAAACAAATGGCATAAGCATACCAAGATAATCCCTTCTTATTTCTAACAATAATATTAAAATAAATATAATAAAACATTTATAATCATTAACCTTAAGTTAAATTAATGAATATGATTAAACTCATTCTATTGTATATTTATCCTTTATTATTATTACTTTAATAAGTTTAAAATTAATAATAACCATAATAATATTATACTAAGGAGATCTCAGGATTATCATTGATTTTTGATTCACTATTTATTCCACTTGTAGTTTTACTTAAATCTGTAGATAGTGTCTTAATTAAGAAAAGACTCATAATCTTAATCTATAATTAAAATTATATTACTACTTTATATTATGTTCTCAAATATTTAATAATAACTAACTATTGTTATATAACTTGTAATTATAATTTATAACTCCAAATAATAAGTAATTTACACTCTGATTTTTTATGAATAAATATAATTCTAATAAATTTGCAATATATTTTATCAATGATGTATGTGATCAAGGCAACTTGCATTAATTTAAGATCCCATTTAAGAAATGTTTCCCAAATAATTGTTATACAATTTCTTGTACTGAATTATTTTCTCATTCAAATCTCAAATATGTTTTTGTTAATGAGTGAGTATATTACAATTAAGACTCTTTGAAGATGGTGTAGTGATGATGATCCAAATAAAAGAAATGCAACTTTAAATAGTTAGTTTAACTTTTAAACATTAATTTTACTAATATTATCTACAAGCTCTTTCAATAATTATTTTAAACTACTAAGTAACTTAATAAATAACAATATTAATATTATATAACAATATAATACAATAACATATATAAATATTTGAACATTTCTATCCCCCTTAATTACAATTAGATATTAAAAATTAAAAACTCCCTTCTCATAAAATATGGTGGTATTGTTATATTTAACTTTATTTCTAATATAACAAAATCATGTATTAATTAAATAATCATTCCCGTTTTTTATGGATTTGATTTACACTCATTACCCCTTATAGATAATGCTTCAAAATGTAAGAAGATTTAAAATATGGGTTATTGTTTTATTTCTTAACTAAAATAATCTCATTGTAAAATTATGAATTATTACATATTTATCTGTTTTTATATTTTATGACATTCACCATTTGATTTCTCTTTTTACTTTGCACTGAGAAGATAGTAATACATACTTATGAAATCATTAATTTGTTTGTTGAAATCACACTCAATTTTTCTGTTACCTTATTAAACTCTATAATGGAATACAAAAGATGAAACTTTTATACTATACTTTCTCAAATGTGACAACTTATCTCCTCCCGAACTAATTTCAATTTACAATTTAGGATGCTATACTAAAGGTTAATAGGCCTCTCTTTGATACACCCTAAAAATAAATCCTTATCTTTATTTTATCTAAACATCTTAGTTATTACCTTTCTATTTCCAATGTATACCTGTTTCATACATTTCTTATAAATAATAGCCTATAAAGAATTATAAACTAGAATTAGTTATGACTCTATTACAATTACATTAAAGCATTAATAGTTAAACATAACATCAAACTTTAAATATCATATATATTCGAACACTGACATATATCTTCATATAATACACATGTAACTACTTTTATGTGTATATTTCACTAGCTCATTATTTATATTCATTTATTCTAATTATCTAACAATCAAAACTTTAAACAATTAAATATATAGATAAATCAAATTAATTAATTTTTTTATCTACTGACTTATCCATCCATTATTGATAACGATTATTTTAAAGTATAAAATTAAACTATATACACATATATTACAAGTTTTTTTATTTTAAAAAATACAAGTTCATCTTCAAAAAATTAATCATTAATGGTATTCCAATCGTTTCTTCAGACTAGTTATGCATCAACATTCCTCTCGCTTGTGCTCCTTTTGTTCTCATAAGAAAATCATAAACTTCTACAATTCCAATGTAAACAGATTATTGACAATTTCTCGGAGTTTTTTTTTTTTGTGACATTCCTCTCGCTTCTGCTTCTTTTGTTCTCATAAGAAAATCATAAACTTCTACAATTCCCATGTAAACAGATTATTGAGAATTTCTCGGGTTTTTTTTTTTTTGTGACAATCAAAGATTATCTTGAACTTGCATACTGTATTTTATTCAGATACTTCTCACATTTATTATGATATCCATATTCACCGGTCTACTACTATAATTCAGTCATCTCATTATTTCTTATGTACTCTTTGTCAATGTTATCATTTAAAATAGAGCATTTTACATTTCTTTAAATATAAACAGTCATTATCTTCAATATACATTTTATATTCTCAAATAAGCTAATATTTATTCCATTAATTTATTCAACTCTTTCTCCCATACATATTTATTCTTTATTAGTTGTCTTTAGTAATTATTTAATTATTTACACTTATCTTATTTTTTCATTTACAGTTTAACTAATAAATAATTCTTTCATTTTCCATGCAGACCACTATGATTTATTACAAGTATAAATATAATCTTCATTTAAAATTTTTCTTTTGTATTTCCCTTGTATTACATCCATACATCCTTCTAAATTTTAATCTTTCATTTACCATATATATAACTCATCATAAAATTTTATTATATATGAGTTATACTAAAACTAATGACGATCTATTTATATCTTTTATACCATTGAAATTTTCATTCAGCTACACTTTATATGTTCTTTTTTAATACTAGGAACACTTTTCCATACGCACATATTTCCATTATTATTCATTACTAATTTAGTTTTAATTATCCTTAAAAATTTATACTTAACTCTGTCAGGAATACTTTTCTTTTTATTTATCCATTGATTCCAACTTAGTCCAATTAGTGTGATAGCCACACATAAATATTTCATCTTGCTTATTAATTAAATTATGTATTAAACTAATACTTAGTGTTTTCCTTGAGTTCACTTACTTTACAGTACTTTGTTGTAAATTTACCATTTTTTCCTTTCATTCCTTCAATATTTTTTTCTAATATAATGACTCTTAAGATATTTTCCAAAAACTATTAAATTGTTGAGTTCATCAGTAGAGACTTAACTTTCTTTTACTCCTACATTTTAACAAAAATTTTATATATAGTTTTAAATTCTTAAGTAGTTCATAATCAATTACTTTTTTAAAAAAAATAAGAAAATTTAAAATATTGCTTTTAATAACTTCTTTCATATACACTTTAATACAATAATTTTTTTAATAAAACTTTATTTTCCTGACAGTTTCTACTGTCCAGCAGTCTTCATCAGAGCTTTCTCAAACTTCCTCTGCTAGGAGATGAACAATTGAAACTGTCAGGAAAATAAAGAAGTTTTATTAAAAAATTTTTTTGCATTAAAGTGTATATGAAAGAAGTTATTATAAGCAATATATATGAATATATGAAGAAATGCAAAGAAAGTAAAGGAGAAGAATAAGAGTATATACTTCTAATAATAAGATTTAAAATAATTTAAGCAGAGACAAACCAAGTTAATTTTTTCTCCGATCTGTTATCTTTTTTATATCTTAATTTTCCCTCCGATTTTTTTTCTCTTAAAACATTGTCTGCTGTCTGTTAATTTATTCCAAATTGCACTCTCCCATTGGTTAATTCTTCTACTCACTAGTTACATGTAGTTTAACTATTTTTAAAACAAATATATCTTTAAAATATTTACTAGTAATTAAAAAAACAATACCTTTTATGAACTTAATAAAACTATAATTTAAATCATTTTAATTTTATTTTTATACAGACTAAATCCAAGATTAAATTATAATTCTTTTATCATAATATTGATAAAATAAATATTAATTATTTATTATTATTTTTTTAAAGTAAATTAAAATTTCACTGGAAATAGTCATTGCTTTATAATATTAGATGTGCACAGATATGATTATCTATCTATATAACACATTTTTATTTAGAAGATTAGATTTGAATTTCACTATAATTTTAAATATTATCAAATGATTACTTATCAAATATTATTATTATTTTATATTTTACTATTTTATCTTTTATATACTTTTGAAAATAAATATTTTACTCAGGCTTTATAGCATTTATATTTAAATTAACTAATCTCAGGTTCAAACCCTAATCCAATTAAATGACATTTATTTTTTTTAGTTTAATAAACAAATATTTTTGACTTTATATAATTTAGTATTATAAACTTTAAAATTTATTTCCAATTTATTTTCTGATTGAGTGTACCAATAAAAAGGGCACAATATATATTGTATCGGGTCGAACCGCTGAAACCACTTACTTATACGTATATATAAGTTTTGGCCGGTTTCAAACTCCTTCATAATACATTTATAATCTTATAAATGTTACATGAACGAACCGGCACATTCGAGCAAAATGGGAGATCTTATTGATAGCTTTAACTATCAACAATGGCCCATCTCGGCTGCTAGATTCAAACCCCTATTATCCAAATACTTTATTTGTTTCGGGGTAAACCCCGGGGCACCAGCTAGTCTGATGACTAACATATTTGGGCAGTAGGCTCATAATCCAGCGCTCGAAACATTCCCTAAAACTAGCTCAGTCTAATTTTAATTCAATAACAAAATTATACAAAATGAGTGGTGGAAAGAATTAATAAAAGGTTGGTAAAAAGAATTGACCGACAAATAAAGTTTAAGTTTAAAGACATTTTATTTTAATTAATATTAATTAAGTTTAAAGATAATTTATTACCCACCATTAACTGACCAAATTTAAACATCTTTATAAATCTAATTAACACACACACATTTTTAAAGTAACACATTATAACATATAACTGGTGAAAAGCATAAATATGTGACATCGTTAAATTATCTCACATTCACACACACGCACATCAATAGTTCATTTTATGCATGCTTAAGAGTTCAAATTACTTTACTCGGTAGGATTGACGAATTACAGCGGTGGCTACTACGTATAAATGATAATAAATAAATGTTTATCTAGGATTTTTGGAACGTGGCTATTGCTTGTTGTTGGCTACTTCTGCTGCTTCTGATGGATTATATCTAACCGGTTAGATTTGGACATTTCTTGAAGAGATTTTATGCGAATCCATTGGTTTTATCCTTGAAGACAGTTGAACATTTGACGGAGGATTTCTGAGTTGTTATGCAGACATTATTTCACAGGCAGGTTTTGATGATCTTGTTGGACAAAAAGGCTGAAGCACGAGCATATATTTCCAAAAGCTGCTCAACAATGCATTTAGTTTCTGAATATATAATAGAAACTGCACTGTTATCTGAACGGAAACAAGACTGTCACTGCAAACTAGACTGAAAAAAACTCCGATAAAAATCTGGCTATTTATATCTGCAAAGTGTTTTTGTTTTAATATCCTCCGGCAAATGTGTGTTGTCGAAATTTCTTTAGTAATTAATCCTATGACAACGTGTTTTTGAAGATTGTTTAATTAGTAGTAGCTTTCATAAACATGTTGTCTTTATATCTTTAATTAGTAGCCCACCGCTGGTGTGGTTTTTTAAAATCTTTATTTAACTTAATAGCCATCACTGTGTTTTCCAAATATAATTTCTTTTTTAACTTTCATTTATATATATATATTTTAATATTATTCTAACACGCATACATTTAGTTTTATTCGCACGCACATATATAATTTATTATAATAAACTGGGATGAAAAGAGATTTATATTATTATTTTTTTATTATTATTTACTTTTAGGAATACTAATTAGGAAAAACTTTACTTCCTTTTATAAAACATTTAGTTTAACTTTAATAAAAACCCCTTCCCACTTTTAATCAATTATTTTTCAACTTTTATTTCAATTCTTTTATGGAAGATTTATTTTATTTTAATAATTTTTTTAGACAAAATTATTTTATATACATGTGCCAAATTGGCCTTGGCACAATATATATGCTATTATTGCTAATTTATATAAAATTTAAATATGAAAATTAATTAGGGAGGATAGACCATTTTTTGAGAGGGGAATGCATGATTCTTTTCTATTGATAAATACTTATATTCATTGTTTTTTTTATATATAGATTTTTTGAAAGAGACTAGAAATTAAATTTGCTTAAGTTATTTTAATTTATCTTAATATTAAAGTAATTTCTTAAATTATGCATATGTTTTGTTAAGTTAGTTAATATTCTAGTTAAAGTATGAAAATTTATATATATTTTTAATAAATAACTTTGTTTATTTAATTGCGTTGATTAAATTTAAATTGGGGGGTTCTATTTATTTTTAAATGATATAAAATAACAGTAAAGTAAATATTTCAAAGTATTTTATAAATGGTGCAGTTCCTAGGGTTGAAAAAAATGTAGGGATTACTGTTTTTGCTGGAGTTTTATTTCTCAGTATGAGCATATTAATTCATAATCTTTAGATTTTAAGAATCTTAGAATTGGTATATAGATAGTTGAACAAAAATTTTTTTTTAGTAATGAATAAGAGGTTAATTATTGTAGACTTTTATAAAGAAGATGAATAAATTGTTGAAGGATGTCAACTTTATTATTCTGATGATAAAAGCAGATTTAGTTGAATAGGTATTGGCTTAGGACTAAGAATTAGAAAATTTTATAAGTCATAATCTTACAAAGGCTAGATTGGAGATAATGAATATTGTTCCAAGAGATATAGTAATTATACAGATGGATAAACTTTCAAGCCTAATGATAATATGGAGATCATGTTATAGAGAAATTGAAAAAGTAATAAAAAATGAAATCAAAATATATTGGATAATGGTAAGAGATTAAAATGGTATATAAGAGAAGAGGAGATTAAAAATTATGGATTTGAGATATTAAATAAGATTAATGAAATGCAGATACATTTTTAAACATAGGGTAAGAGTCAATATACAATTTAAAAATTCGGGATGAATTTATATATGAAAAGGTCCAAGTGATAACAGATTTTATTTTGATTTTATATTAATTTAGAATACTGTAGGAACAACTTGAAAAATGCATGTACACATTGTAAAGTTCTACTGGTTTTAATTACAATTTAATATTGATAAAAATTAAATTTAAAAGTATAAGAAGCTTTAAATTAAAACAGAACAAAACAGCAACAAATCGATTAAAGGAAGCTATAAGGAACATTATTTAAGAAAATCTTTAGAAGTTTCAGCATAAATATTTAGATTTTAAGAAGTGTAAATGAATTAAGAAAAATCATTAAATTAACAATAAAAAATGATAAAATATGTATATTGAAGAAAGTAGAAATATATATAAGCAAGTTTTACAGAGATTAAAGAGTTGTCATGTGATTAGAAAAAGAATTTAGAAATATAGAGGAATAGTGAAAAAAAAAAAAAAGATGAGTTGGGAGCTAGATTTTATTTAATATATATTAGAATAAAGCTATTTGGGAAATAAAAGCAAGGCCACAAGGAAGTACAATTAAAATGAAGAGCATATATTATTAGTATAAATAATATTTAAATGGTTTATATAATAGAAATAATAAGAATTCATCTTTTATTAATTAAATTATATAAAAATGAAATAGGTTGATTAATAATGGTGGATTAAATTATATAAAAATGAAGTAGGTTGATTAATAATGGATAAGAATGTAAAACCTTTAGCTAAGATGAAGACTGGCAATGCATAGAAAATTAGTGAATTTCTAATTGAACATCTGAATGCTACTATAGACAGTTAGTTGATATTTGTAATATAGTTTATATTTTAGAATAATGCATGATAGATTTTTATCAGCTTTGATTTCTGAACAATAAATTAAATTTCACAACTAAGGTATTGACTGTGCTAAATGTGTATATATGTAACAAAATACATAGATTTCTATCTAAAAGCAGTTTGGATTTGCTGTTAGAATGATGAGATTATTATTGGGCAATATATAGGAAAAAAAGTTAATATTTTTTATTTGATAGATCTTGAAAACACATTTATTAAAAGAACTTGATTTCCTTGGGGGATGTTTTGAAAAAGAAATAGATTTAGAGGAAAGGTGATTTCTAGAAAATTGTACTTAAGCGAAATAATATTTCTTAGTTTTTTCACAAAACAAATAGTTATATGAAAAAGTTATATAAATAAGTGGTGTTTGTTTTTTTTCTTTTTTGTGGGGTTTTTTTGGCAATAATTATTCATATGACTTCATAAATGAATTAATTGGATAAGATAAATTATTATTAGGGGATAAGCAAAAAAAGTCATCATATGACATATAATAATTATGGCAGAAATCATAAATATTTATTTAGGTTTGATGAAATTAATAGAAAGTTTGGAATGAAAATAAAATACAACTAAAAATGTAAATAAAGATTATTTAAAAAAGGTTATTGATGACAAACAGGTACTGATATAGCATATTAATATTTTTAAATGCTGAAAAAGTTGATTAATTAATGATATAAATTCAGCAATGGCAAAAATATTAAAATAAAATTTATAACCAGTCAACAATTTTAATATCTTTCAAAGATTATGTAACTATTGAATTTGAATTTGAATAAGAATCTTGAAAAAATTTTTTTTATCTAGTAGGTAGCTTTTTACAGAGCACAGACATGGAAAATTGAAAAGAAAAGAAAAAGATTGGTGTCTATTAAATATGTGAATTTGGATGACAATGGAAAAATAAAATTAGCAGTTCTAACGTTAAAAGTAAGAAGTGGAAAGAAAAAAGTTATTTATTGAGGAAATTGTGACATGAAAAAGAAATTAAAGCTTGCATATGTTAGAGATTTAAAAAAAAATGAAAGTTATGTAGGAGGGATCTGTACTGAGTAAGCTGGAATTAGAATGTGAAAAATATTAATTTATTTTTGAGATAGAAATACCAAGTTTTTAAAGAGAAGAACAAAGAATGCAAAAGTTTGAAAAAAAAAGAAAATTACTTAATGAGAAAACTAAAGTCTCACATCTATATACTACTTTTATTATTGCAAGTCCATATGATACATCCATTATTAAATGTGCTCTTAACCAGTTTAATTAAAATTCCCATGGCAGCATTATTTGAAATATAGAACAAGAAAAAAAAAACAAAATTGTCTTGGTTTATATGAAAAATCAGGTTTTTATTTCTTTTTCAGTATAGAAGTTTTAAATTTCTATAGTTTCTTCAGAAAAGACTTGCATGGGTAAATGATGTGCATTTTATTTAGCAAAGAAAGAAACAAAAACATAATAAGGAAAATACAATTAAACAATGTTAAGTGTACTGAATAGTCTCTTTAACAACTTTCACCCTCAAAGGCTGTGATTATTTTTTAAGGTTAGTAGAAATATCAATTTTATTCATTTTAATAAATTCTATATAGGTATTGAAGTCAGCATTGCCATCAATCATAACAGTATATAGCTATTGCACTATAGCAGTTTCACAATTAACATCATATCAATAGTTGAATCAACTAATGTCATCAGTTTCTTTCAAACTAATATAGATCTTATGATGTATTATATTAATCTGGCTTAAATCTTTCACATTCTCTCAAAATCTTTTACAATTATTTTTTATCGTGTAAACAAAATTAATTGATTTTCTGTATTTTCTCTTGCTAATTAACTAATGAGCATCTATATTATTGTGGATACTTCAACTGTCTATATGCTTATTTTTAGTATGTTTAAACAGTAAGTTAAATACAATTTCTTTTATTATTTCTTTGATAAATATATCTTTGCAATGTATGACAATTTATTAAGAAACATGAACTTTTTCTCAGTAGTTTATTATTTCTCACATTTAGTTTTAATTTTTTATTCTTTAAATGTCATGAAAACTTCAACAGAATGTTGGACAGCTTGTAAATTTATTATGAATTTTAACATACTCTTCTACTGAAGAGGACTCCTACTATAAAAAAGTGGTATATCTATACTATGTTTTTTTTTAAGAATATTGGTTATGAAATGTCAGATATACAAATATTCATTTTTCTATTTCATACATACTTCTTATATGATAAAGCTACTGCTCTCTTCATTGTTATATAATTTTATTATAAAGATTGATTATGATGAGTTAGAAGAAGTTAACAGCTACAAATACCTTGGTCAGATTATTAATACAGATGGAAGCATAATGGATGAAATTAATCATAGAATTAAACTTGGTTGGAATGCTTTTGGTAGAAATAACTTTATACTAAAGGGAAATATACCTATGTGTTTGAAAAGAAAGGTTTTTAATAAATATGTTTTACCAGTTCTTATTTATGGATCTTAGACTTGGACACTTAATAGAAGAGCAATACAGAGACTTCAGACCACTCAAAGAAATATGGAGAGATGCATGTTGAGAGTAACAAGAAGAGATCGAAAACTCAATATATGGGTAAGAGAACAAATGTGTTACTGACCTCATTGAAAAAATTAAAAGACAAGTGGAGTTGGGATGGACATATTGCTAGAAGAGCTGATAATAGATGGATAACTGAAATCTTAAACTGGATTCCAAGAGATTGTAAAAGACCCAGAAAGAGACCACATGTGAGATGGATGGGTGAAATAAGAAAGTGTGCAGGGATGATGTGGAGAAGAGAAGCTAAAGATCAGAGAAGATGGATTGAACTTCTAGAGACCATCTTCCTTTAGTGGATTGATAATGGTTGTTGATGATGATATGAATGTTAGAGTATTTTTAATTATTTATATTTTTAAAAAATCTGATATTGTAATACACTAGATTTAAAATCTATATTTAAGATGGGAACATGATATTATTTATAGCTTAATAAATGACTAATAATAGTTAGTCATGTATTTATGTGAACTGGATGGTATCAAAGATGAAAGTTTGACACAAATCAAATTATTAATAATGAACTTTTCATCTTATTTCTACAAATAGTAAAGAGTAAGTTTTAGTAATATAACAACGATTAAAGAATTTATAACAATATTAATGTTTAACAAATTTTTTTTTATTGATATACCAAAACTGAAAATTTTAAAAGGGATTTTATTTGAAGAGTATTTTTTATTATTATTATAAATTAGCACTTTTTAAAATTATTATAAGATTGCTATTGGTTAATTAATGCATTTTTTTTAATTCTTAGTTTGAAAAAAAATTTTGAATTTTATTAATCCATTATAAATTATGCAGGATTTTGCATTAAATTTGATTAATGTACTATAGTCTGTAGAAGCAGCAATTATTATGTAGAAACAAAATCAGTTATTTTTGTAATTATTGTATGTTCATTTTGGTTTAATGATTTTTATAAAAAAATGAAATCTATATAATAAGGAGTGTATAGATTCTAGCATTTATTTTCAATTTAATTAAAATTTTGAATAATGAAATGCTTGTGAATGAATATTTCAGAATAAGAAAAATTATGAATTATTATTTTTATCCAAAAGAAATACATTATTGAAATGACATTCAATAGCTTATCACAACTTAACCTCAGCCCAATTTATAGATAACACTTTTGGAAGTTTTTGTTTATATTGATATAATATTACATATTTAAGCAATAAGTTACATTAAGTTTATATAATTTATTATTTTGTTAAATAGTATACTAAACAATCAGGGCACAATTTCATACCCGCTAACCCCGTTATTTTATGCTCAGAACCAAACGACTACAGGAGAAAGATAAAAGAGGCATTCTACATTAACAGAGACATCCATGCAATCAACAGAAGAGACACGTGCTTCGACATTTCGAAAAAATGGGCTACTTAACAGTAACTCATTTGAATATTCTCATTTACATATATCAAGTACATTTTCACGAAGGCTATGAGTATGAGGCACGGTTCCTCGAAAACGTTCAGCCAAATTTATTACTAACTATATTTTTCTCTAATAATTTACAATTAAGTATTTTTCATTTTTACAAATAAGGAGAAATTAAAACCACATTTATAACACATATATAACATATTGTGACATGTATTTTGTAATAAGATTTATTTTAAATCAATTCCATGCAAGTGTATGAACTAGGAAAGCAAACTAATTTTATTACTAGTCATACTAAACAATAGAATTTTATTTTATTGAAGATAATTAAGTGTAAATAGTTTACATCATAAAATATGTTTATAATAATTATGAAGTTAAGTTATAAAGATAGTTTAATGCATATAGCATGTTACGATGTGTAATATTGTATTCTATCTATCTATTAAAGGGTATCTTTTTCTAATATTAAATTATTTACTAATTGAATTTAGGTCTGAGAATTATTTTAAAACATAAAGAAACCTTTAAAATACAGACAGCCTTTGACTTTCATAAATTTGATTTTTGTAAATATGACTTTCATAAACAATTTTTTGCATATATATAAAATACAACTATTAAAAAAAAGTGTCATCACAGTTCTCATTTTTTATAGGTCTCTTACTATATAAATATCTCTTATATTATGCTTATTTTTATTTATTAAAAAATATTTTTATACTTTACATCACTGTAATAAATTAATAAATATTTAGCCATTTAAAAAACAGAAAAGGCTTTCATTGATTTAAATATTTTTATTCTAGCTTAACTTTTTCAATACTGCTAGTATTATAATCATAGCTTTATACACTTAATTTCGCTAAAATCTCATATGTATTTGTTTATTGTTTATAGGATTTGCATAAAATTGAATTTGTTGTTTTATTTATATTTACATCTATCTAAAAGATGTTAGAGAGTCCATTTTTTGGATAGAGGGATCCTAGCTTGTCTTTGGCTATAGTCCATGTCTCCTTCACCTTTCTCTGTTGTCTCTCTCAATGCATATAATGTCTGCTTTAGAAACATCAAATTTTGACCTGACTGTAGGTTGTGCTCAAAAATATCGATGAGTATTCACTGCTTCTTTTTTTCCTGTGGTATAAGTAATTGTGTTGGGTCCATCTTATGGATAGGTTTGCCATAGTTTCTCTGTAGTATGCATTTGTGCAATTTGATTATTTGCATGCTATTTTATATACTACTTGATGTGCAACATCCTTAGTTAACTTATTTAAAGAAGGAAGCAACTGGAAAGTTGTTATATTTATATGCACATATATTTCTTAATTTCTGGATGATCTTTGATATGTAAGGTAGATTAGTCCATTTTTTCCCCTCAGACTGGAGTCCTACCAGATTCTTAACTTTGCTGTAGAATTTTTCTTTTATAGCATTAATTTTTGTGAAGTCATATGTAAAATTTGAAGTCCCAAAAAAGATTACTTATGCAAACTGAGACCCATTCATTAATATTTGTTATTAAATTTCACTAATAACAAGTATTATTGAAATTCAACAACTGTCCTTGGAGGGGTGGGGGATAATTTTGTTAAATGGTTTAAAAATATATTTAAAGATTATTTTACTGTAAATACCACAATGATTATCATTGATACTGATGCAATATGAATAAAAATAGAATTTAAATGAATGCTTTAAAGCATCTGAAAATAACATTGTTATAAAAAAAAGAAAAAGGATAATTACTTGAATTTCAAATATAATACCAATAATTCTTTATTTTCAGAAATAGCTGCAGTTGTTTTTATATATAAAAAAATATTTAGTTATTTATAGGAAGGTCATAAAGCTATAAGTAAAATATAATAAATACTAAAATTTAAAGTGATTGCTCTAAGGATCAGTCATTTCATCAAATTGTTATTTTTCACAAATAAAATTTTATGATTATTTACATATAAGTTTAAGTTCTCTTCATGAAGGCAGGTTACTCTAATTAGACAATAAGATATGACTGACTAATAATAATTGATGATCATTGGTAATACCACAGCTTGCCACCTCCATATTAATGATATTCAACAATTATTTCCCCTTTTTGAGATACTTTTATTAATATGGCTAAAATCAGTTTTTCAAAAGAATTAATACAATAATCAGATATCTGAAACAAGTAGTATATATATCTCAAGGTAATGATGGCATTGTTAGGATGCATTCTTTGAAAATAATTTAAATCTAATACAAATACTAATCATTTATCTCAAGAATTTTTAATAAATTTAATAATTAATGGAAGCAAGCTTTAAACTATAATTGTAGCCATATTGAAAAGAATAGAAAAATAATAATTTTATTCTTTCTAAAATATAATTTATTGTACATTGAAAGAATACTTGTTTATCTAACATAACTCTATCAAAATATAAGGTATATTGCCATTACTGAATATTTTACATCCCTGTTTAGTATTCTTAAAAATTTCTGGACGTTTCTTTAAGTAAATCTTGTTTTCAACATTTCTTAAAATATTTTGATGTAACAATTGTAGGACAAATTATGCAGAAATATGTTAATGTTAAGTGGATATACCGATAAGTCAGTTCAGAATGAGTTGTGAAGTTATTGATTTATTAAATATTTTAAAATTTATCAAAGATTAAGACCACTAATTTGGAATTATATGATGTAACCAACTTCAAAATCTGATAATGGTTATACATTATAATAATATTACTGATGGTCATTATAATTTTTTTCCAGTGATCTGTATAATGATTTAGTATCTTGAACCCCAGGATATTTGAGCTTAGTCTTTCCAACTGATGCAAGCATTTAAAATAGTGTAAAGAATTAATTAGAATATTTTTAAAAGAAGGAAGAAAAAAAACTTGACAAAAACAGATAATGATTACGTTTCTTTAATGTCTTTGCTATAAATTTTTTATTTATTTATTAAAGGCCATTCAATTGCTTCACTTTATTCACAATAACCAAATTCTAATAGTATGAATACTGAAGCCTACCGTCTGATAGTGCTCTTTTTTGCCCAATTCACATCAATATACCGATTCACTGGCCGTTTGTTTGTTTATATAATATTATGGTAAAAGATTTTATTTTTTTTCAACCGGTTTTTATTATTTTTTCATCGGTGATGGTAAGCCACCAAAGTTTTTTTTTATTACATAATATTACGGTAAAAGTTTTTTTTTTTTTTCAACTGGTTTTTAATTTTTTTTTGGCAGTGACGGTAAACCACCAAAGTTTTTTTTTTATTATTCCACCCGGGTTTTTTTTGTTTTTAATAAACAAATGCTTTGTTTTTAGATGGTCTAGGGGTATTGGTTTGTTTGTAAATTAATGACTAACTGTCCGTAGGTTTCTTTACATAATATTACTTACGGTAAACCAAATTTTTTTTTCATACGGTTTTTTTTTTTTTTTGGTTCTGTTTTTTTAAAGAAACAAACACTTTTTTAGATGGTGTGGGGGTGTTGGCTTGCTTTTAAATTATCAATTAATGCTCTGTCAGTTTGTTTACACAAAAATACGGTAACAAACACTTTGTTGTTTTTAGATGGTGGAGGGGGGGGTTGGTTGTTTGCTTTTAACTTATCTTTTTTTTTTTGTTGATGTTTTGATTTGCTGAAAGACTTCAACAATTCGGTACTTTTGAATAAACCAACACTTGGTTTTTTTAGAGGGTGGAGGGGAGAGGGGTTGTTTTGATTTTGAATTGTCATCTTTTTTTTTTTTGTTAATTTATTACGAGGCTTTTTTTTTGTTTCAAATCTTTACGCTACAGAAAGCTTTATATGATAGCGAAAAGTTCTTCCTTAATTTTTTGGGCCTTTAATTTTAAAAAAAGACATAAACAGTTCGTTTTTAAAGAACACTTTTTTTTTAAGCCGGGGGAGGTGGGGTGGCAGGGAAGGTTTGTTTTGATTTTTAATTATCGACTTCTTTTTGGATTTTCTTTTTGAACATTTTATTATGTTACCGCACAGTTCTTTATTATTATTATTTTTTTTTTTGGTGGGGCCTTTTGAATAAACTCTTAAACACTTCTTTTTTTTTTTTGGTATAATAAAATATTACCTACTTTAACTGTTAATGAAACTTATCAAATATTACCTACCTACTTTATAATCATGTGAACAACAAAAACAACAACAAGTTTCCCCATAAAATAATTTATTGAATCAAAAAGAAACGAAACTTTGGACAAGTTGTGAAGCAAAACAAGTAAAAAAAAACACCACCATTTACGGGGGCATAAAAAACAGCAGCCAAAAGTAACACGCAAATAAAATAACAGGGAAGCCTCAAAGCTGTAAGTAACGGGATTTTGGAGCCTTCAACCAACAACTTCCCTTACGCAGACCTACATAGGTACACTTGCAGGAGTTTCTCTTTCTGGGAAAACATATTGTGTGTCCACTTGTGTGGCCGGCCGGCAATTCACTCAGCTTCGACCAATTCGGACAACTTGCAGACGACATTTGACAGTTCTCGCATGGATTCACGCGTAAACAGGTATTTGCGTGCGAAATTGGAAAAAAACTCTGCTGAAAAGAACCTTTTCAAGTTGTGTGCAGTTCAAAAGCATAGGGAAGCATGTGTGATGACATGACAATTCTTAATATGGAATACTAATTCCACTACGCTTTCTAAAAAATTTCCGACAATGAATTTTTGCAGAGTTTCATCTCTTTCAAATACAGCCACCATCAAATCAGACCGTAGCAAGAGTTCAAGAGCGCTCACTTGACGAATACTGTCGCAATGCAATGGTCATAGTATTTTGTTACATAATCGTAGAATACATTGCCCTCAGGCGGCCTGTTATGGCTCAAAAAACACCTTTTGCACTGTCAGCCATAAGTTAAGGCCGCTAAAACGATATATTGATGTTCATTTTATGAAAAACAGCGCCATCAGATGGAAGAGTTCGGTTTTCATACTATTACCAACAAAATATTTTTAGAGATGAAATTAAAGTAAATGAAATAAAATTTGACTATTACCTAATTACTATGCTATAATAGTATTGTTAACTATGTGCTAAATATTAAATCAAAAAGGAATTGTTAATTTTGCTTTATTCTTTCAAAATATCTATATTGTGATTATAAACTTAAATTCATATTTACTTTTGTTCATTAGTAATACATTCCAGAGGAAGTGCTAGGTCTTGTTGATGTTTCAGGTCTTGTTTATGAATCTCTTTTCAATAACAAATAATTGATTTTTATTTTTCCAACAGTCACTGTCTTGATTCTCTGTATTTCTGCAGAGATTCATCAAATAATTACTTTATATAAAAATTTTCTGAATAATCATAGCATTTGATATTAATTTTTTTGAAAATTAATAAATCTATTGAAGGAAAATATATTGCAAAACTAACCTAAAAAAAAAAACTTGACTAATAAAAAAATAATAAAATAATCAGGATTGTCTTGAGTAAAAAAAAAAACACTTTTATCTTATATTTGATAGTATAATGAATGTGATACAGGAAATAGATAATTCTAGAATTAGATAAGGAAGTGAATGTTTTGACATTTTTTTGCAAAACTTCACAATTGAATCTGATAATAGTGATCTGAAAGAACAAAACCATTGACCCAACATTAAATGTAATAACTGGAAATAAAAATAGTAACATTTTGATGTTAAAATTAAAAAACTCCAATTCAGGAAAGTATAATTCTTCTAGATAGAAAAAAATATTTTGCTTATAGATAAAATCTCTTAGAATGTGACATGTATGCTTAAATGCACATACATATGTATGTATAAACTTATAGAGAGAAAAAGTTATAAGTTAAATAAATTAAAGAATTTAAAAGACTGATTCTTTTAAAATTAGTATGTAAAAGATTTATAACTTTATGATTAGAAAAAGATTATTTTCTAAAATGAACAATAGTCTAATTAAATAGAGTAGAATGCATCATTAATGAAATAAAACAATTAAAGGAATTTGAGTTAGATTTTCTTTATAAGATAAATGACAAGCTATAAAAATAACTGTTTAATTAAAGAAAGATAATATGTAAATTCTTGTATGGAGATTAAAATGAAAAATTATCTGAGCAGATGGACAGAGTACTAGCCAATTAATTGAAGGGATTTAAAACAATGAATGCCTCAATACTAATGGGATGAACAAGAGGACACTCGATTCTTAGAGCTTCATCTGTGTACACGGACATATATGTTGGAGCAGAATGTCTCCCTTAGCACAGTGACTTCAAGTGTGGAGATCTGGCCTCTGAACATGAGAACAGTCAGCTAGGATTCTTACAGATCATACTAACCTAAATTATTATTTATATATGCCTTCAAGCCTTATGTTAATGTTTGAATACACCTAGATCTCATTTTATGCGGATTATTTTAATGCAATTTTGAAGTTATGTGATTCATGTTTTTTAATATCTTTTTATGTGGGTTTTCTTTTATGCGATAAAAAAGTTCATATTTCACTATATTTATTAGATATCAAGAAATTTAAATTATTAATAACTTATTTTGACTTGAAATACTTTTTTTTCTCAAAAATATAACATTATATTAGCAGCTAATGTGAATATGGCCTGAAGCTGTATTTAGAATCTTAGCTTCTATGTAAATAACCTACTTATACTAATGAGTAAATAATAATAATAGATTTATACTTGCATATAAAAATATTGCAATAAATATTCAAAAATTTTAAACTTTTAAAACGTATTTTGTTAGATATAACAGAAATAATAAAATTTTTTAGATTTTAAAAATAAATAATGAAGGTTTTATTGATTTTGTAAACTGAAAATAATATTTCTAATGATAATGTATAATCTTTTTGTTTTGATTGCGATCTCATTTTTTTTAATATAGAAACAAAATGTGAACATTTAAAATTTATTTCAGTAGTAAACAAAAAAAGACAAATTTATTATTTTCTGATACGAAAAATCAGTTAACAAAGAAAAACATCAGAAAATGCTGAAATGTAAGAGTTTCCTGCAATGAACAATCTCTTAAATTCCAACGAGAGCTAAATAGTTATATGTCTGGATATCGCGACCTTTATAAACAATGAGTAAAATCATCATGCCAAAGTTTAATCACCGATTACATTGTTGACAGAAAACCATTAACACAGCACAAGACTGAAAGTGGCGCTAGTTGTACTTAACAGTTCACAAATAAACGCATATTGTCAAATAGCGGTAATGATTAAAATACGTATGAAAAAATGTAAAATTAAATATTGTAGTTAATAAAAAAAGTAAAGAAAGTTTGTCTTGTATTAATTTTTTTTAAATATTTGAATTTTTTTATTAGTCATACTTTATTTCCCTATTTTTTTAATGCGAATTTTAAAGTAATTTTTCCTTGTAACTTTGCTTTTATGCGATCTCTGAAAATTACAGAACCTATCCCCCATTTTTCAAGATAAGTTAAGTCTATTTTTGTGCGATTTTTTTAATGCAGGTTTTCTGTGGAACCTATCTACTGCATAAAACGAGACCCAGGTATATATATATAAATAGTTAAGGATCATAAGGAAAGGATTATCTAAATATTAACTGTTAATATTGATTTGTACTTGTGGGAAGTGCACTCTTAGATTAGCTAGACATAACAGAATGTTACACATGCCCTAAATTTTTAAGCTCTGTTGAAACTAACATTTAATCAAGATAATATTAATTGTTAATCAAAATCATGTAGTAAACCAAATAATTAAATTATTCACTATGAATACTTTGGAAAGTCAACAGATTGATAAATCTACAAAATTATCTGACAATCTGAAAGATGATTTTCTAAGACAATATATTATTGAGAGTCCACCTTCTAAAATTTTTACAAAATTAAATGCCTATTGGGGGAAGTCTTCAATGTACCTGGGATCAACCTAATTAAAGGCATAAATGAGAGTGCCTGTGCATCTTTAGCAAAGAAATTTTCATAAAACAGTTAAGCCATTTAGCTTATTAATTTAAGAATTTATTATATTCATTCCCTAAGAGTATGGTATAATTTACTCATAATGAAATGATATAATTCATTCACAATGTGTAGAATTTTTAAAGAATATTTTATTGTGAATGGATTTTTTTTTATTGTATAAAATGGCACTTTTTCACCATTCTTAAATGTAAGGTTATTTAGTTCCCAACTAATTATTTTTGTGAATCTTTTTATGTATATAATTGGGAAACTATGAGAAAGTGTGTAATAATATATTTTTGAATGAGTTTATTAATTATAATAATACTTTATAATTAATTATTAAAAGAAAAGCCTCACATTTATTTGTATTTTAAAGATGGATTCATTTGAAAGTAAATATCTGAAAATGACAAATTCTTTTATTTGTTTAATTATTTTATTATAATATTAGCCTGGGTGTGTGTGTTTATAATTAATAAAAAATGAGAATACTAAAATATATAATCATAAACCTAAAGTCAGACATATGCAATGTATATAACTGTTCAGACATGTTGACTTGGGGTTAAAAAACCTTAGGGTATTTTATATTTCAAGTTTTTGACTTTGGTAGTAAAGTTAAAGGTGATTACTAGATACATAATAACTGCATTATTTTTAACTTACAATTCTAAATTTCATTAATAAAGCTAGAAACCAATCTGTGAATGGGAGTTTAAATGCACTGATAATTAGTAATCATTAATTTTTCAAACTCATTACAAATGAAATTTTTTATTTATCTTTAGTTAATTAACTAGCTATTTTTAAATATTTGCTAAATGTGTTTGCATGTTCTTAATTCTAAGATAATTTTAATTTTATCCTAGAAAAATTCTAAGATAATTTTGAAGTTATCTAATTATTTAATGTATAGGATGATTTCTATGATATTACTAACCAGATATCTTAGTACTACATAAAGCAATTTAACCTTGCATATGTATATAATTATTTTAAGTGATTTAAATAAAACTATAGTCATATCTCATTTTCTTAATATATATATAAAGTGGCTTTAACATAATAAATTAAATGAACAAAACATTTTAAAATAAAACTTTTTTTAAAAAAAATTAATTAATAGAAAAATGTTTAAAGCAATTGATTACTAAGTAAAATAAGTTATTTAATTTTAACTTATTTAAAAATTAATTAAACTAATATTTTATTATATTCCCATGTAATTGTATTAGTCAAATTTTATTTATAGTTTTACTTTTTATAATGAGTTAGCAAGCAGAGAAAATGTAGAATACTAAAGTTATTCAATTAAGTCATCATAGAAAAGGTATGTAAATTAAAGCTGTGAAAAAAATTATGTATTAAATAATGAAAAAAAAAAAGTAAATAAAAGATTAGATGCTTAGATACATTAGATTTTATATAAAACTCAAGTCATGATGTGTGATATTGATAGATATATTGTATTTAACATGTTAATGTATAAAGAAATAATAGTTTTTTCAGAAATTGTGAATTTTTTGCCAAGATAATGAAAATATTATAAAGCAATAATGATTAAAATTAATATTTATTGTAATATAAAGGAAAATCAGAAGATCCAATGAATTTTTATGGAGGAAGCTAAAATTGTGAACAATAATTTGAATTATTGAGTATGAAATTTATAAGTACTTTAAATATAGTTTTATGTAATTAAATATTATTGAAATTTATGTATACTTTGAAAAATTGGATATTAGGAAACAAATTTAGTTTATTAGTCAACTAAATATTTTTTTATTTTACTAATTTTTGAGCAGGTAATTTTAAGATTTAAAGTTCAATTTTATACACTTTATTTTTTTATAACCAAGATATAAAAAATGTATAATTGTAATGAAGTTATTTTCTTTTGTATTCAATTTATTAATTAAATGAGTCATTGATACAAAAATTGTCTGAAAAATATGTAAATCGTCTGGTAAACAATATGTAGCATTATTTTTGCTTTCAAGTAAACACAAATTGCCATATAGGAGAGATCAATAAGTATAAAAAGAGAAAAAACAAAACTAGTTATTTTTTTTATTAATAATAATAGTAGTTTCACTTAGTTCAAATCTGCTGCAATAGTAATAGAACCTGTTGAAGGTGAAATTCATTGTAGTCACTATTATTTGCAGATAATTTGTCCCAAAAGAAGAAGGTCACTGCTAGAAAAGAAAAGCAACAGTAAAAAACTATAAGTTACTATTAATATTTTTTAATTTTAGATATGAGGAAATTATTCAACACTGATGTAAATTATTAAATGATATGCCTATTTGCAAATATTAATTGAGTTATTATTGCTATCTAGAAATAAAATGGTAGATATAAAGTCTAAATATGTTTTATAACATATCTACAATCTTTCCTACATGATAAAATATGACCATTAGTCTACCAATAGAAGTTGTGTAGAAAACTGAAAGTCAGCCAACATAGCAATATAATAATGATATTGTGAATGAAATTAAATCTATAAGTAAGAAATTTCAGCAAAAACTTCAGATGTAGAAAACACCAACATTTGACAAAGAAAAACATTCAAAGTAGAATGTTTGACCTACCTAAGAAGAAAGTTATTTTAAATATTATCAAAAGTTTATTTCTTAAAATTAAATTGTGCACAGTAAAAATAATAAAGATAAAATTGGTAAGAACTTCATTTTTATTATATAATTTAGCTAAAATATTTCAATATGCTAGCATTTAATTGATGATAGATAAATTAATATTTAAATTTTTTGTCATGATCTTTTCTTTTCTCTTGTAAAATTTTATAATGTTATCATTGTGCAGTATTTTTTATATAATATTTTTAATTGTGAGATAGTAGTATACTATTTAATTTTACATTTTAAGAAAATATCTCAATTACTGTTTGTGTATAATTAACAAATGATTATGAGCTGTATGTACATACATCTTTGTAGAGATTGAAATGGGCTAAATAAGTTATTAACCCAGCCAAAGCTATATATAAATAGGCACAGTATGCAAGGTTAATTTGTTTATTTATAGATATATTATAGATATACTCCTTAAATAAGGGTGATTTAATGTATTTGTATTGGAAATGCAGTATAATTTTGTACATATTTTAAATTTTTTTGACATTTTCATAATTAGTTATTTCATCCAATTGTATTTTAAAATTAGATAATATTATTTATGTCCATTCTTTATTCAATTCTCTATCTGATTGCACAACATAAAGTTTATTTATACTTGTGGTTGTGTATCTTTGTGCAGAAAAGAGTTTAAATGTTTCCAAATTGTATAGATCATAAGTAACTTATTAGGATAGAAAAAATATTTAAGGAGTAATAAAGATAACTAAGCCAGTCCTTTAAATCCAGGAAGTGGTAGGAGAAGATTTAGAAGCATTCTTACTTTCAAAACAAATAAAGCTGCATGTATTTAGTCCACATTGTTTTATTACCATGAATAATTACTGTTAGAAATTATATCAAATTATATTAATTAATTTTAATGAGTGATTTTTATTATCCAACTGCTGATCAATATTGCATTGGATGAGTTTAATTTTTATTTTTTATGTTTAAATAGGAAGATGTCAGCAAAGTTTATAATTAGTTTCCATCAGATATATTGTGATTTATCATTGTGTGCACTGTGAAATAATTATTTTTAGCCAGGGAGCAAAACAAGGGTAAACAAACACAAAAATCTTTTCTATCAATCATTCTTTCAGCTTGATAAATAATGCCTTTTTTTTTTTACTTTTCAGATTTCCTTCACTGTTTGCATATTAAAAAGACTATTTTTCCTTTTTACGTTTTATTGTACATATGTCAATATATAAAAATATAAATAGATAGTTGATTGGCTATGGTGTTAATAGTATATTATTAACATTATTTCTCTGTGAATTGTTCACTCATTTGTCACAATACAGCTATGATGCTGTTTTTTCAAAATCACTTAAATACAGCAAATGAAGACTTTCTGCACATGCAAAGAACATAAAGCTAATGTACTAAATGAAATAACTTAGATCATTATTTTCTGAAGTGTAATATTGTAAATGCTCTTCAGCAGAAGACTTCGTGTTAAAAAGTCTGAGTTCTGAGATGAAAAAGTCATTTTCAAAAATGCTATTAGATGTAAATCTAAACTGAATACTGATATTTTATTTATAACTGACAATATCTTATGCAATCTAAATATTATTAAGCTTAACGATGAATGAATGGATCACTCTCAGTTTCCCAAGGACTGTTCTCAGGGAACAATGAATGGAAAAATACAATTAAAAATGTATAGACTTGATCAGTTAATTTGAAAAATTCGATATAGAAATATCAATATGAATGATTAGAAAATTCAATAATCTTTACGGTTTGACCTGATTTGAAAGACATTGTTGTCAAAATTCTAATACTTACTGCTTTTAATAACAATCATCTTCATAATATTAAACAATTTTATAATCATTTTTTTATATAATAAACAAAAAAATTAAAATTTTAAACTTGAACATCAACAAGTCAAAGTGATAAATAAAATAAACTGGAGTAATGACTTTTGTCACATATAATGGATTTTGGAAGAATTTTCAACCAAAATCTGTTATAACTAACATTGTGTGAAATATTGGTTAGTTGAATACTCAATTGGTGCAACTAAATAAAACTAACTTAGAAATAATGTTATCTATATATGGTTCTGTTGGTCGGATGTACAACAAATCTATAGAGGTATCCTTTTTGGTTAAAACAGTAAATAATAAAAATGTGTACTAAGTATCAGTTTCAATGAAACTCAGTAATGTACAAAAGATATGTTCATATGTTATCAGATTTCATCATGAAGATAGAGTTTGCAGAAATTTAATTTAGAATGGTGCAAGAAACAATTCTTAACATCCTGTTCACCATTTCCATGAATGTGTGGAACATTTTATTTAAAATAATGCTACTTGATTATGAACCTTAAGTTTTTGTTGTTCTCTCTTGGGTATATTGCTTCATAATGTAATACTAAAAAAATTATGCTGTAACCAGGTATCCAAGACAATTTTCATTAGTAAGACAAAGTCTGCAGACAAAATTATTCCTGCAGTTTTAATCATCTACAAAGCTAGCATAATTTCTGTACTAATAAATATATATTTACATTTCATTATAAAGAAAGTCTATATGCAGGCCTCATGGACAGCTGGACTTTTAAGTGAGAATTCAAATATCATCTTGGATGCTGCACATAATAGAGATATATCAAAATTAATCATTTAATCTATAAAATTTATTTCTGAAGTTGTCTGTATTATGTGCCGCAGTAAGTGCAAAGTGAGTCTTCTCAACCTGAGACAATTATAAATGCAGTAAAAATTATTACCTAAAATAAAATATTTTTCAACAATGATATATTTGCACATTGTAAATATAGTATTAATGGAATCTATAATAAAATAATCTAAAATAAGTGGATTTGTTTATATTCTTAAGTTGGATTATAGTAATATATTTATTCTTACCGAAAAGATCTTTCACTTCTTGTCATATATTATCATTAAATGAGAGGTTTCCATTTTTATAAAATATACATTTCTTGAGAATTGCTTTACAGATATTTTAAAACTTGCATTATTTAATGGGTAGTATTTCATTGTTCAGTGTCTTAAAGGTGATTTTATAGTTATGAATTCATTATTGATTAATGTTTATATATATATCAATAAAAATAATAAATATAATGGTAATCAACATTTATATACAATATTTAAATCTACAGAAGTACTTACGGTTAATTTGAGTCATCAACTCAAATCCCATGAATCCCGAACTTTAATGTTAGCAGCTTGTCTATTAATTAAATTCATTTTATTCCTATTTATTAAAATTGTCTCCTTAATTTTTCTTTTGATTTCTCTCTTCATGAAGAATCTTAACACTTTCAATATCAAACTTAAATTTATATTTACATGCTCTGTCATGATTCAAGAAAACTGAAGTAGTCATTAAATCACTATTATTTTTACCTTTCACATGGTTATATAATAATATTTTTAAAATGCTAAAAATAAAGCCTTAATAAATAATGTATACTATAAGATATATTAATTCATGTGTTATATGTCCTCGTATTTTTGCAAATATAAAGTTACATAAAGAAGGTAATCCTTTGTCAATTATGATTGATTTTGTTGGTTCATTTATGCATCGGACTTCTAAATATATTGGTAAGCTGTTATAAGAATTTTTAGGGTTTGGGGAAAATAATATTACTTCATTTTTTGACTTTGCAGATATAATTAAAAATATAGTGATTAATGAGAATGATGTTATTGCTTCATCAGATGTAACAGAAATGTATGGTTCTATTGATAGAGTGGATTCTAGAAAAATAATTGAACATGCATTAAAAAGTAAAGGTGTTTATAAATATGTGATAAAATTTATTATTGATTTTTTAAATTTTTTTGGTGATGACATTGATGCTTCTTTTGAAGATGGATGTTATAAAATGTCTAAAGATTGGCCTATAGGTTTGTCTGTTGTTGCACAAGTTTGCAATTTTGTTTTGTCTACATATTAAAGTAGTATTTTAGATATGTGTGTTTTTAAAGATATTGAAATTTATAAAAGCTATGTGGATGTTGTTTTTGTTTGTGGAAATACCAATACTATAAATTTGCTTGTAGAGGAGTTAAATAATTTGAATCGTTCGAAATGGACTATTGAAAAGGAACAGGACAAAAGTATTAAGTATTTGGATTTAATTATTATAGGAGGTAATAATATGTTAAGTTATAAATTAATAATCAAACCATTGCAAAAAAGGGGATATATAAATTGTAAATCAAAAGTATCAATTATGCATAAGATAGCAAGTGTTAGATCTTTTTTGTTTCATAATTAAAAATTATATCATTACCAGTGTGATAAATTAAAAAATATTGAGATATTTGCCAAGGAATTGCTTGAAATTAATTATAAGATGGAACAGATAAACAATTCTTTATGTCAATTTAAAAAGTTATAATGGTTTAAATGAATTGAAGATTGATAGTAAAAAAATGTATATCTATTCCATTTATTTCAAATGCTCAAATGAAATTTTAAGGTTATATATAAGAATGTGTTTAATGTTTCATTTTGTGTTACAAATAATGTTAATAAATTAGTGAATAATTCTAAAAATGTTATATATGTCAAGCAGAAAAGTAATGTGGTGTATCAAATTTTTTGTGGATTTATGTTATCATATATAGGTGAATCGAGATGCAGTATTGAAAAAAGATTAAAGGCACATTAATTGCTATATAAGCATGTGAAAAGTAAAAATAATAGTGACTTAATGACTGCTTCTGTTTTCTTGGGTCATGAAAGAATATGTAAATATAAATTTAAGTTTGATATTGAAAGTGTTAAGCTTCTTCATGAAGAGAGAAACCATAATAAAAGAAAAATTAAGGAGGCAATTTTAATAAATAGAAATAAAATGAATTTAATTCATAGACAAGCTGCTAACATCAAAATTCAGAATTCATGATGTTTGTTTTCATTTTGTTATTTGAATTTAAGGGCAGTTGAGGCAGGTTAAGGAATTAACTGAAAGTACTTCGGCATATTTAAAGACTGTATATAAAGGTTAATTACCATTATATTTATTATTTTTATTGTTGATAGTTTTTTTTTAATTAATGGACATTTTATTTGTATTATATATATGTAACTAATTATACTTAAATAATGTGATCTCTGTGCTTTAATCATTTCTTTGATCATAAGAGCTATCTCAATGAAATCTTAATTCATAATGCATTCCATCATATTATTTTACAATCAGACAGAATGTGACATTTTTTTTTCTATCTAATTGGTAGTCAAATTACAAATATTCTAATTTAGTCCAATATTATTCATTCCATGATCATTCTTCTTGATTAACCTGGATGAAATTCAAATCTTTCTTAAATATTACCTTTCACGATCTTGTGTTTCATTTGTTCATTAACCAACACATTTAATTCTATTATAATATGATTCAGTTTTCAATTCATACATATTGAGATTATTCTTATAAGTGTAAAAGAAGAATTCAACATTTGAGTTGCTCAATATTTCTATCTTTTTGCTGGTATATATAAATTAATTGTTTAATTTTGCAAAAGTAAAATTTCTTTATACTGTTAAAGAAGATAATCTCTCTAGATGAATTGTTGATGCAGTAACTTTAAGTATCTCAAAACTGATACTACAGTCCAATAAAAATATGAAGTTCTGCTATAATTTAAATAATACGTTTAGAAAGAAAAAAATGTCAAAATTTTTAAGTTCTAATTAAATGCGATATCTGAATTATTTTATTTTTTAGGAAGAATGGGCTGTATGATAGCACCATAACTATAAAATTATAATAATCAATTATATTTTGAAGATATTTACTAACTTTCATTGGTATAAATATAATATTCTGCATAAAAAGGGCTTGCATCCCAAAGCAGTCATAAATCTTGAAAAAATTATAATTTTCCCCAAAGCTCTCTCAAGTTTATTATGACATTATGAGTAAAAAAAGTCACATCTTGTTTATTCAAGACACTACCTTATGCATGTCAACATATATTATTTAATAGCTGATTCTTTTTTTAAGTCTGCTTTTGATATGATTGATTGGAATTGTTTGGTTACATCATTATATCAACCATCCCTCTTAACATTAGAAATTATCTGGTCATTCATATGTTAATATTAACAGTTACATGAGGCATGTTTCCCTTAATTATGTCTGGAATAAATATTGTTCATTACTCTCTATTAACAGTTTGTGTTGACTCATTTATCAAAATATTAAAGTAGGTTATTAATTATCTTCTCATTTTCTATATTGTGAATATCATTGCAGATTTTTCATAAAGGCTCTCCATACAGTAGCACCACTCAATGCAAGCCTGAGTAATCAATGGATGCAGGAAGGTCCTGCATCTACTCTGGCTTGCAAAGTGGTGCTACTGTATGGAGAGTTTTGCCTCTGAAAAACACTTTGTGTGAACATAAAGAATGATGATCATGTGACCATTGCAGATGATGCATTGCCAATTTTTTTCAGTATATGCATAGTAATTAACATTTAATTCAGTTTTAACAGTTTATAGTCTCATAATTAAATTAGCTAAATCTTTTTTTCTGACAATTGGTTATTTGTTGAAAGATATCTTACTACTTTCCACTCCAGTTTGTGTTTGACTTTATTTAGTCAAAATGAGCCATCTTTGGGATAAGATATTATCACGATCAACCTATTTTTGTTGTCATTCCATGTCATTGTCTTGCATGGTTTAATGCAATGGTAGAAAGGCACACTTTGGAGCTCAAGCTTTTCTCTGTCATTTCCAGTGTTCACACATAAACTGTTCAATTATTTTATTTAAATGATCCAATATTTTAACAATTTTGAATCTGATTAATATGATTTTTTTCCAAATCTGATTCTTCAATTTTATTATAAGAAATAATAAAAAATCCCAAATTTTTAAATTTAGCTAATATAATTTTAAAATTTCCCGAAAATCACAATTTTGTATTTATATGCACTTATTGAATGATGATTCGAGCTGGAATTAAAACAAAAGGTTATAAAAAGAACTAAATTATAGTTATATTTTAGGATTTCGTATGATTTCAGTTTATAATATCAAGATTATTTATTAAAATTTCTCACAAACTTAAATTTATTTATTTATTTTTTACAAAAAAAAAAAGAAAACATACTCATGAATGTATATATCTTGAAATTACTCTGAAAAGTTTCATTATGGGATTGCAAAGGGATCTTGTATTTTTATTATTATTAAATATTATATAGATAAAAATACAAATTATTTATACCAGATTTCAAATTATTTTCTTTAAAAATAGAAAAACTTTCTAAATATATGTGAATAAGAAAATGATTTTAAAATCAAGATTGAGTTGTATTTCTATGCAATAGCTCTGGTAAAGGAGTTACAGTAAAGAAATGTGAGATGGTGTGGGGAAAACCATGCAAAAGACTCACAGCAAAGATAAGTCTCCAGCATACTTCTGAAGAGAAAATTGTGACACCTTTTCAGCTGTTTACTTGGAATAAATCTAATATTGACTATAGCAGGGCGGGCAAATAGCAGACAGAGGGCCACATGCGACCCGCTAAGAGTTTTTATGTGGCCCACCAAGACAATCGGAAAAATCTGCCTTGAACTGAGATTTTTTTCCCATGGCGACCGAATATTCATCTCATATTTTCCACTAGGATGGCCACATCAATACCCATGTGCAGTGTAGATACGATGTGCAGTGCTTTTCCAGTTGATCTGGTTAATTTCAATTTTGTCTCTGCATTAGCAAATAAATATATACATTTTCAACTTTAGTGAAATCATGAACTCTCCGAAAAAATGTAAAATCAGTAATGAATGTCGTGTGTTTAATGAAGTATGGACAAACAAATATTTCTTTGGTAATACAGGGAATAAAACTGTGTTTATTGTGTCATGAAAAAAAGGTGGGCCCTCAATTAACCTTCGCTTCCACAAAGTGGCCCTCCGCCAACCTCTGCAGCCCATTTTCTTTAATAAAAAAACAGCACTTAGAAAAAAAAAAATACATAAAAAGTGTTCTTAGATGTAAAACTAATATGAGGCACTGGAGATTTTCACTTTTTTTCCTGCATAAAGTAAAATACTAAATGATAAAGCTATTTTCAAAGATTAGGAATCGTGTAAATTTTTATTGTTAGGAGAAGCTTTCAAACATTCTCAAAGTAGCAGAAGTTAAAGAATATGTAACATGTGAATACAGTCATTATTGGTGCCTTGTGTCAGTGGGCTGCTTCTTCATTTTTGTATCCAAGGGACATTAATGAAATAGTTGAAGTAGTTATATCCTAAATTCTTAATTCTATAAATTTCAAGTATTCTACTAATTATACTTATTACCTTTGTAAATAAGAGGATGCAGCAACCACAATTCTTCAAAATTATCTTGCAAAGAATAACTGAGATTGTTCACATAAAAAATCATTACTTAAAATTTTTTTGTGTTAAGAATATTTCATATATAAAAAATTCAATAGAATTACTTTCTTCCTTTTTCTTATTAAAAACTTTATTTATTTACATGAACCCACCTTATAACTCCAATACATTATTCTAAACAAAAGACATGAAGACAAAAATGAAAGTTATCGTATGCTTGATTTTCATGTTTGTATAATATTTTTAAAAAATAAAAAATATTTTTTTTATGTTTTCGCATTGAAACTTTCCACAACTGATGACAAGATTTATATATATATTTGAGCTTTTTTTTTTGAACATTTTTAAATTTTCAGTTTTTGAAAAATTTCCAGTAATCTTAAAACCAAGACATGTTACATTTCACATGAAAGCTTATAAAATAAGCTACAATTTAATAATTTCGTAACTTTCTATCTCAATTCCAGCTTGAGTGATTATTTCTTGTATAATAGTGATATGAGCACAAAATTATTATTTTTTGGAGATTTCAAACAATTGTAGCTCAAAAATGTTATAAATGAAAAATTTAGAAATTTGGATTTTTTTTTTACTATTTTTTTTGGTAAATTGTATTTGAGAAAAATTGAAGTTGTCACATTTTTCGATTGGATCACTCAATAGGGAATAATCGCACATTATAGTACACAGTTAATTTTTATAATTATTGCCATCCTGTTAATAAGATGATTTAAGACATTTATATGGAGTCCTGCACATTTATTATCGTTGAATATATCTGCTTGACCTGCTTTGTCATGGACTCGTATCATATTTACAATAACTAAAATCTTTTTGCCAATTTTGACTAATCCATAGTTTAGATTAGTGCTAATTAATTTTTAATTCAACTTCTTTATTCCATTTGCTCCCCCCCCCTCCCTTTTTAAGAGTCTGGTATCTTCTGGATGTTTTGAGCCTTAATATTTCAATGTAACAGCTGTTTTATACCGCATTATTAATTTTAAAAACAACATATTTCACAAAATGTATGCATAACAGGCTTATTTTTGTTTAATTTTTTCAACTTTGTCTTTCTCATTAAAGTTTTTCTAATTAATCATTTCAGATTCAACTTGAATCCAATACTGTAATTGGCAGAAAGCAAAATGAAACTTGGAATCATGTATTATCTATGTTAACCACTAATGCAATTAATATCATTTATACTTTATTAAAAAGTATGTAAAAGCAGATATTCTACTTGTCAAAAAAAAAAAGAACATAAAAGTTAATAGAAATATCTGCAATGTAAAATTTGCATTATGTCTTGTAGTCAGCATTGAATTGCAAAAAACAATGCTATCCAAAACTATGTTCAATGTTGAATAAGTAGAACATTTCTAACTGAATAATGATTTTGTGGAAACTACCTATATTATTAATGATCTCTGAACTTTGAAACTATTAATGGAACTTTCTCCAAAGAAAATATTCTTTTGTATCTAGACATATTGATAATTAATTAAATGATAAAATCTATAATCAAGTGAATAATATTTTATTAATATATGACTTCAATTGATAATTATTAAAATCCTGCTATTGTATAACCTAAACACCTCCCTTAATTGTAAATGCAAAAAAAAATTAAGAATTTTTTCTTTGTAAATAATCTCTATTTATATGTACTTATCTTGTAAATAGATTTTATTATAATTTCACGTTAAAATATATAAGAATAAAATATGTACAGATAATAAGATTGAACTTTGATTAAACAATGTATTTATAATTATTGACATTGATAATAGCTTGGCATTGGTTGTGGATCATTGAAACATAACTTCTTTTGTGTTAAGAGCTTTATGGTAAAATATTTAACTGTTTTTGAAAATTGTTCCAGACATAATTAGATTCAAGATATATATATATTTTAAACTAAGTTCACTAATTTACAATTAAATCATTAATAAAATTAAATTGCAAATCCATTACCAATGGTTCCTTGTTAAGGCAGATTTCTCAAATGCAAAATAACATAACACAAATATATAGTTTGCATTTGAGAAGTCTGCATGGAACAAGGAAACTATTGGTAGTGAATTTGCAATTTAATTTGGCTAGAAATTTAATTGTGATTAATGCACTTCATTTATTTTATTGTTTACTTTAGTCTTTGGCATTTGATGTTTTATATTTATATGTTACATGAATTATTCTTAAATACTATTATTATATCACATGGTTCAGTTTGAATTATCAGTTGTAATTGGTGGTTGTCTAATTGCATCATAGTTGAAAGTTTATTCTAGTTTGTAAATGGATATTGCCATTATAATTTCATTGTTTACACATACCAACACATATATGAATAGACATAAACATTGAAAGCTTTAATGAGATTTTCTATTTATTTATTTATTTTTATGATGTAATCAAGCAAGAAATCAAGCACTTAAAAACTAGTCTATCATTCAACAATAGGTTTTATTTGTCCATGAAAATGTTCTGATTGTATATATTTATAATTTTTTTATTTTCAGTTGAATACTGAAGATCATTCTTTATCAGAAAAAGAGGAGGAAAAGGAAGATATTAAAAATGATCTTGGGAAAGAAAATAATACTGAAATTATTAACAAAGAAGTAAGAGAACATAAAAGTGAATGTTGTAGTACTAAGAAGAAGAAAAAGAAAAAACATAAAAGCCCTAAAGTAGTTGAAGTTACTGCAAAGAAAAATGATCCTGTAAGTATATTAATCAGTTTTACCAAATTATTAAAAGCTTTTTGTTTTTTAGTGTCATGTAAATTAAGCTTTATTATTATTATTATTATTATTTTACAATTAAACAATATTAAAGATCAAATATATTATCAAATTGTGATGTGATATTTTGATTCTTACTACTTTTTGCATATAGTTTATACTCCTGAGTTGTTTAGAAGAGATTCCATCCATCTTCTAAAGAAAAATAAACCAATCACATTTATTGTTTAATTGTTTCCCAGATATTTGTTATATAGTAACACCCTATAAATAAGGAAAAAATAATCATTGATAACTACTATTACTTTGGATATTTGTGTACATGGATAAATCAAGAAGATTGAACAAATGGACTTATCTTTATATATTTAATGTTGATTTTTCTCTTCATTTGTATTTGTAATTTAAATTTAATTTATTTGTCTGCCTAATGAAGTGGTTTCTTTCTTCTTAGTAACCTAAAGCTGAGTGCATTTTCAGTAAATATGTTCTAAAGCAAATATATACCTATCTATATAGGTGAATATTTTGTACTGTTAATACAAAAAAATATTTTGTGTGGGTCTATATAAAGATTGAATTAGATATATATGTACTTGCCTACACACATCATATACATGCAGATATTTTCTTCGGAATATATAAATTTAATTAATTATTTAAAAATAAATATTTTATACATTTTATTTTTTTATACTTTATTTTTAGTTTTAAGTGCAATAATTATTCTATATAATAGCAATAATTCCATTTATCTGTGTGGGTTTTAATTAATGAAATTGCATATAATTTTTAATTAATGTACTTCAGTGATAATTTTACACTTTTATTATTTATTTTTTATTTGTAAATATATCATTAATTTCATTATAAATGTTTTTTTTTATTATTACTGTTGTTGATGTTTTGTATGGAAATTGCAATATTTTTTCTTTTAAATAAATATATAGGAAATAAAATAATTTATCTTTTTATTTTATTAATTAAAATTTTGATATTCATATATCATTCTCATTTAATGGTTAAAAGTTTACAATGGAAATATGAATATCCATGCAGATAAATTAATTTTTTTATTAATAATTTATGATCATTTCTTTAATTAAGAAGTTTTAATGATAATAAAAATGTGATTATATTTCATAAGTCAGAAAACAAATAAGTTATTTTGAAAATTTTTCTTAGAAAATTGTTTAATTATATATAAATGTTTTTATTCCTAGATAGAAATGGTTAAATATTTATATGGTAATCTTAAAACAGAAACTATCCAATGTAAATACATTCTAATGCAGTATAATTCATTACTTTTTTATACTGTAGTGACCATATTTTTTTTTAATAATATTCTTATTGCATTGTCAAACTATGCTTATTTGGTAGTTTGTTTTATACGATATTTGTTTGCAATTTGTTATAAATATTATAGTATTATATTTTGATAATTGTTATAAGTTTTGATAAATTTAGATTCATATTCTAGATATTACTTAATAGCCTGCATTACTTTATGCCTATTAAAATATATTCTCACGGAGTATAAAAGTTGGATTTTACATAACTATTTGTGAGAAGTTTTTCAATATTAACATTGAATTATTACTATTTTTACTTTTTGTATTACATTTAACATACATCAATTTATTTTGTCATGATTTGTTACAATATTTCATCATTTTGATACCCTGCACAGTTTATAGTGTTCAACTTGGGATCATGAGGTTCGAAGGATCAATTCTGGTGCTCAAATTTCTTATTAACTCTCATTTTTTTTGATAATAATATAACGTTGATTTTGAGTCACTATCAAAGTGTTTTACAACATACAGCTTAAAAATATGTTTTGCTTTCTACAATTATAACATTGTTTATTGCTTTCACCATTTAGCCTGACCCTTATAAAGTATCTACATTATTATTATTTTTTTTTTAAATAAAAACTTATTTATTTTTTTAAATTTTTTTTTGATATTTGAAATATCTTCAGTTATTTTATTTTCAATATAGTTAATTATCTTCATATGATTTTGCTATTTTGAAATAACTTATAAAAACTTCTTTCAGGCAGATTGTCTATAGTTTTAACTGTATCTTTTATCTTTTTATGTGTCTTTCTTTTGCTTTTTTAATTTATGTAATCTTTTTCAAATTCATAACTCAATCGATTAATGAAAGTCTAATTATCATAATAAATTTTCAACCATTATCGATCCACTGCAGGATGAAGAGCTCTCCAAGTCCAATCCATCTTCTCCAGTCTCTAGTCTCTTTTCTCCACATCACTCCAGCACACTTCCTTATTTCATCCATCCATCCATCTCACATGTGGTCTCTTTCTATGTCTTTTGCAATTTCTTGGAATCTAGTTTAAGATTTTATTTTTCATCTATTATCATCTTTATTAGCAACATGTTTAGCCCAACTCCACTTTAGTCTCTTAATTTTTTTCAATGATATCAGTAATACCTGTTTATTCTCTCACCCATGTATTTTGTTTTTAATCTCTTCTTGTTACTCCTAACATGCATCTTTCCATACTTGTTTGAGTGTTCTGAAGTTTCTGTAATACTCTTCTGTTAAGTGTCCAAATCTCAGATTCATGTATTAAAAACATTCCTTTTCAAACACATAGGTATATATTTTTTTAATATTAAGTTATTTAATATTAATTATATTTTCTACCAGTGCTTTCTTAATATGGAATATCTTTTGCTAAGTTAAATATAAGTATATTTTGCATGGGAATTTGTACATAAAGTTAATATGAATACATGAATCGAAAAACAATATCATAGTCTTTTAAATATCATCAGATATCTAATTTTTAAATGTAGATCAAATTGTAATGCTTTTAATTTCTTTTTTCTTTTTTTTTCCTGTTTGAAAAATTGCAATACTTTTTTCTGTGATGGGTCTCTTATTTAAGTAACTTTTAATCAGAAAAGAAAGATATTGGACAAAATTGTCATTTTTTAAAAATCGACATTAACTTTTACACTATGCTTTTAATTTCTTTTGTACACAATATTTTGCAGCATTAAAAATAAATTTTATATAATTTTTGAAAATAATTTTTTATATTTAATGTTTTCTTGTTGAAGATCAGCGATCAATATAGAAAGATTTTTATAAACATTTAACACAATTGATCATCTCACTTATGGTTTACCTTTTTTTAAAAAGATTATAATTCAAACCATTCAGTATATCCATAAAATATAAAACTTATGTTAATATTATATGACTTCATACAATTGTCTATGTTCATCGTTTCTTTGTTGGAGATTGTTAACTTATTTAATTATAATAACAGCCTTATAATTTAATTTAAAAGATTTTTAATATTGATATTAATTCTTCTTATGCTCCATAAGTAATGCTTTATTACATATTAAATACTTATAATTTTAGCACATATATTTTGCTCAAAAAAGAAATTCATGAAATCTATAAAAAAAAAAAAAAATTCTGAAAAATCACAAGGTTGTGTTGCAATCATATATATTTCAAATTCTTTCAGCACTTTGAAGTATTATCTTAATATAATAAAAAAAAATGCAAAAAGTTATATAATTTAAAATAAAAAAAATTAGATCATGTGATAGTTTATTAGTTTAATTATCACAAATGACATTTTAAAAAGATTGCTAGTTTCTATGGACTTTAGTTTTTACTATGCAAAATTATCAAAACCTTAGCAATTTTATTATAAAATATATATTAATGACTTTTATTGTTGATTGACATCAAAGAGTGATAAATTCATTTTTACTTAATATCTTTATAAAATAAAAATTGGTTTTTTTTTTTTGAAAGGTTGCGATTTAACATATGAATTTTTGTAAGAGTAATAACAGGACATCAGTATTTTGTTCAAGATTTTCTTTTTTTTTCATATGTCAAATGCATTGACCGGGAAGTGAACCTGGGCCCGCTGCTTGGAAGGCAGTTATGCTAACCACTACAATTCTTGAACAAAATTACATTTTTTAAATTTTTTTCATATGCAAGAATATATCTCCTTTTCAGTTAGGAAAATGATTTTTGAAAATGTTTCTAATTGAATTAAATGTATATATAACACAATTATTTATAAATTATTATAATAATGAATTCAAATTTAATTAAGCACTGAAACATCTTCAAAAACCTTATTGTAAAATAAGATATTAAATGATATATAATGCCCACTTTTAATATAATATGATAATTTACAATTTAGAGATTAGTTATAATATGTCATCTAGTTCTAAAAAATACTTTAGTACTGTAACTTATATAAATTTTAGTTCTTTATTATTAAAAAAATGAAATTTAATTATCAATTTTTATTTGAAAACAAATACAGGTGAAAAAAATGTCAATTGTATATAAATTATTTTTAAACTGAAAACCATCTTTGTCAATCAATGTCTTCAGGCTTATATGATTATTTTCTAGATATTTGATTTCCATTCAATATAAATATTTCTAATGCAAAATATATACCATGCAGTGACTTCATTTTGCTAAACTAATATCAAATGATCTAAGTTTTGAATCAAAGTTAATTTATGTTACCGAATAGTGATGAAACTAGTTGTATCATATATTTTAGTCTTATTTGTAAGTTAACTTCTAATATTTTGATTGGAATGATAATACATAGTAAACAAAGAATCACATAGCTTTTTTTTTTTTTTTTGAGATTATATCTTATGCACTGGAAATTGTGATTAATTATACTATAGCCTCCTTAACACAAGCCAGTCTTAATCTTTTAGGAATATATCGACTCATTTATCATTTTTATAATATAGGTTGAAAGGCAATTAGATGTCACTTCTCTTTAGTAATAAGCAGTATAGTGATAGAGGCAAATTGTCAATGACTTTAAAAACCTTTTTATAATATAAATTTTTTATAAATTATGATTCAATTATACTGATAATTAAAGCTTGTTTTTGAAGCCTCAAATATATTTGTCGTTAAACATTTTGTGAATTATCCATTTAACTTTCAAAATAGAAGCATATTTTAATTCTTAATACTATTTCATCTATTAATAATATAAATTTTAAATTTCATAAGATCTCATCTTAATTGCTTGCAATATTTTTACTTATAGTTTTTTTTTTTTTTTGATATTGCTTTCCAATACCTCTTTTTCCCCCATCTAAATATTGCTTCTGTTTTATGTTTTTGTGCATTTATTTTGAGTCTTTTTTTTTCTTCACATTTTTCATCAGGATTTTGTTTATATTAATTGTGAAATTTTTTAGTTAATGAATTTCTTTTCTATTCTGCTATCTATACTTATTTTTATGATTTTTTAATTTAAACAGTTTTTTGGGGCCGCTTCTTCATTATTTCCTTGAGAATAAATTTTATGATATGATCACTAATAAAGTCAATATCTTTTGAGAAATTTATTTTTCTTTTAAAGTTAGGTAAATTTTATTTATTAGTAACTAATATAATGTGGATATGAAATTTTTTTATTATGATCTGCTAATTTTCTAATTGTTTGGTTAAAATCACTTCTGCTAGCAATAGCTACAATTTATTAAGAGTAAACAGTTTGTGTAATTATTCATTTGATTCTAGTCTTTTAATCACTTCTGAAATACTGATGTGGACATTTACATTTTTATAATAGAAATTTATCCTATTCCAAGATGGAATTTAATGAAAGCTAATATTCTGGATATCTTGATGGGATATTAAAAGAATCTCATCAATTTTTTGTTGTTATTAAAATTTAAACAAACTCATAACAGTTGCCAAAGGGTCTATTTCTTATGAATAAGAAAAGAAATTCATTTCAAGTTAGAACAATGACCAATATCCAGAAATTTCCTATAATCTTATAAGACTACTGGATATTACCAGAAAGGAAAAATGGAGGGAGTCTAGAGAAAAATCAAACTTTACATGATCTAATCAAAAGGCTTAGAAACTTTTATTTAGGCTTAGTGATTGTAGAAGCATGGCTAAAAAAAACTACTATTGTAACTGCTGATGCTGCCAATCATATATCAAAAAAATGAAAAAATATATCATTAACTCATAACTGCAAGTTTATCTTTCACCATATATTCTTCTAATGGCAGTCTAGTAAGACCATTGTTTTAAATCACGGAAGATTTCAGGAGTAGTTAGCATACTTTAAGAATTTCTAAAAAAAATTAGGAATTAAAATCTAAGCATAATTGGAAAAATTGTTTGACTACATTATTAATACAGAAATTATTCCAAAAATTTGGCATATAAGCAAAACTATAACAATTTTAAAACTAAATTAAATTACAAATGATCCAAAAAAATTATCACCTAATTATAGAATTATGTATTTCCTACAAACTTCTTGAAAGAATTATTATTAACAAGAATTTTGCCACTTGTTGAGAACCATTTCACTATACAGCAGGCTAGATTTAGGTTAGGGAGAAACTATTGAGTAAAAATTTTTTTTTAAGAAAATCATAATTTAAAAACTGGTGCTATCTTTATTAACTTAATTTCAGCTTATGATTCTGATTGGAAAAATGATTTTTAAAAGTCTCTAAATTTTTTTAATGCAGAAAAATCAATCTAAGTTATTTAACAAAAATTTTTTAATAGAAAATTCCAATGATACTAAATGATAATTAGGTAGATACAAAATTTTACAGAACAGCTACCTCAAGGTCCAATTCTCTCATCTACTTTATTCCAGATACAGATTGTGGGAATTCATCTATGCTGATGACATTGTTTTGACTTCATAAAAGAGATTTTTTCCAAAAATAGAAAAGTCTTTTAATAATGATATAAAAAGTTTGGAAATCTTTTTAAAGACCTCAGTCTTATTCCTAGTCTAACAAAATATATTCAATTTTTCATCTAAAAACAATGAAATGTATCATAATCTGAATGATAGTCTGAAATACAATCCCTGGACTGTAATCTAAATTACTTTCTCATCCTCCTAAGATTAAATCTAAAATAATATATATGAATAATCTTGGAAAGCTATCTCCAGACTATTTAAGGTTGTGATGCAAGTACTTTCTTAATGATAAATTACAAATTAAGTACTTTCTTAATAGTAGCATACTCTATTGGTGAATATTTATAGGAAAAGTTTCCACACTAAATTTCTGGGTATTTAATTAAATATTGTCCTAAGAAATATCAGTTGTCCACTTAAGTCTACTTTTTTGCAATGGCTTCCTTTTCTTTTAGATATTAATTTACCTTATATTATTTATTAAAAAAAAAGTTAAGTAAATCAGATTTGTCAATAATTCAAAATATAGTTGCATCATAATACTTATCTCAAATCAAGATTCTCTTTATGCTCAGTTAGGAATCCATTCAAATAACTGAAGAATTATGGCATAAAAATAGATATAGGAAATTTTAAACTTTTTTTTTTTTTAGAGATCCATCAATAACGGTAGCTGGATTTGATTTTTCTAGACATTACTAGAATTTCATCAACAGGTTTAGGAAAATCTATGGTCATTGTGTTTATTGTTTTATGAATGGAATTTGACAGCCACTGACCAATGTTAATGTGATTAAATTTATGGAAATAGTGGCAAAATTGACTGACCTTAATGAAGCCATTAGAAAATCCATCTCCTAATTGAAATCTCTTCAAGTTCCTTTTTATGATATTTTGGCAATAGTAAAATTGTCTAAAAAAAATACCATACTTTAAATAAATACTTAAATTCTACTAATTTTGATATTAACAAATTCCATATTCATTTAGTGAAGACAAATCTACAGTTTTTATATTCTAAAATTCATTATTTTGCAGTTATAAAAGTTATTGTTACATTTCTTTCTTAAAAATTATGCAATTTACTCAAATTATATCTTCAGGATATTCTCTTAATTTATTCCCATTTTGTTGATATTTTAGGGATTCATGTATTTTCTATACTTGAGACTTACTATATTGAATTGCTGGTATTCTAAATTATCACTAAACATCACATGATCACCATTCTTTATGCTTACACATATTGTTTACATAGAGACTTAACTTTCCATATAGTAGTGCCACTCAGTGCAAGCCAGACTAATCAATGGATGTAAGAAAATTTGTGCATAAAATCCCTATCTAGTGCCTACTCATCCAATATCCCCAGATTAGTTTCTAGCTTGTGGCTTTCATTAATGAGGAGCTTTGGATCTGAGAGCACCACCTAGATCTTAGGATCTTAAGGCTTCTCACTGATGAAAGCAATAAGCTACAAACTAATCTGGAGATATTGGATGAGTAGGCACTAGATAGGAATTTATGCACAAACCTTCTTGCATCACATCACCTCTGTTTATTCTAAATATCTTGATTTCCTTTCAGATTATTAATATAAAAGTAATAATTTCTACATATTATTTTTTTTATAGTATGCAAGTTAATGGAAGCCTTAATACAATGCGAAACAGATTTGATTGTTAGATATATTATTAGTTAATTTTTATTGAACTGCTGTATTTTGTACCAAAACTCCACAAACTGCTTGTTTTACTAAGCAAATTTAATTATTCATGCTAGAAACTTTCTAAATTTCAAAACATCATACACTTCTATTCTAAAACTAATTCATTGCTTTAAAGTTAAATGATGTAAATCGTACTATATTTTAATTAATAATTATGCTATATATTTTTGTAATTATAGTAAATAAAATAAAATATATATTTGGGATTTAATGTATGTCATTGGCTTGTACATAGATCAGTTTAATAATAATTATATTAGTAATCAATTTTACTTTCTATTATATTCTAATTATATCACATTTTAAAAAATAACACATGTACATATAACACTTTTTTAAAATGAATAAATTTATTAATATATATAAACATACAAATCATTTTTTTTATTAAAATAAATATCTGCATATGTATTAGATGATTTTTATTGAAAATACTTATCTCCTCTTTGCAAGTATTGAGGAATAATGGAGAAACAATATTTTTAATTGTAGAATTTGACAAATAGTTAGGATTAATAAACAATACCAATATTTATTTAAATCATTATTGAGTTGTATTTTATTTTTCTACAATATTAATTAATTTTATTTATCTAATAATATGAATCAAATCTGATATTACAATTAATTTTGTGGCAATTATTTGTCAAATTCTCATAATATATATTATAAAATTAATGATTGTTTTTGGAATACCATTATTGATTGCTATTAAAAAAATTAAATGTATTGAATATTTTTATTGTTTTCAACCATTGTTGATTCTCTCAGTATTAAAGTCTTTTGAGTTTAATTCAATTTACTTGATCAAATAAAATAAATTGAATAATTTTATTAATTTTATAAATAGATAATAATGTAAAATTAAAAATAGAGAAAGTGATAAATAATAATATTAATTCTATGGATAAATTAAAAATAGAGAAAGTGATAAATAATAATATTAATTCTATGGATATTAGCATAAAGAAAAATATAGGAAATTGAGTTTAGATACTTGTGTTTTTGAAAAGAAATATTTTATTCATCAGAAATTGGGAAATTATATAAAGTCAATATAATAATATTTAAACAGCATTAAACTGTTGCACATGCGCTTTGGATTTTAAATATAAATTGAATGAATACTAACACTTCAACCACGTGATAAAGTCTTTGGAAAAGATAGAATGGCCAATATAATAAATGTCATAATAAATCCAGCATTGAAAGTATGTTCAAATGAAAGTATTTTAAATGATGAAATTTGAGAGGAAAAAATGAGATCTTAATTAATAATTATCCTATTAATGCAATTAGGCTACAGAAAGGAATTTGCTGTTAAATGAAAAGAGACCCTATGATTTATCTTGGAACTGTAAAGGACTGAGCGGGGCAAATGTCTAATGTCAACTCCATACATTCTTATCGTTGCAGCTGTTATAATTATTCATATAGTATATGAACATGGATGGGCTGATCACCAACATGCATTAGCCAATTTGGTGAGTTTATTAGCTTTTTACTCCTGAGTTTAAGATCAGAAATACCATGGTCTTTCTTCTCAGTTGCCTGATAGATTTTAAATAAAATATCAGTTGAGTTTCTTGAAGGAAAACTGAATGTGTCTGAATGATTTTTTTTTTTCTAATAGATATTTACAATCATGACAGACAAAAATAAATCATGGACCTTATTCTCAAAATGCTTAAAGTCACCAGCCAAGGCAGTGGTTGGCAACTGAAGGCAGAGGGTGCTAAAAACCTCCTGATTGTGGACAGACCTTTTATTTTATTTAGGTATTTATAACTGCAGATTGCTTTCAAGTGAAAGAAAATTGCAAGAATTGGAAGTAGAGCTGTCTATTATTAAATGGGACATCATTGGACTTTGAGGTAATTAGAAGAAAAGATGAAGATTAAAAAAATGGATACGTACTGTATTATATTGGAAGTACAAATGGAATAAGATTCATTATAAATAAAAAGTGAAAGAACAACATTGTTGAGATTGATGGTGGACAAAATGACAAGATTAGTTATTCAATTTAATAGCAGATATCAAATGCAGATAATTCAGATTTATGCCCCAACAACTTCTCATTGTGATGTAGAAGTAAAGAATTTTTATATCGATGTACAAAAAAAGCTTTTGATCAGATCAAACATGTTAAAATTGTTAATCCTCTTGAAAGAATTAGCATAATTAATAATTGTCATATAATAAGTCATTTTTGACAAAATCAAGATGTTGACAAGAGAGATGCTTGCAAGCGATAGATACGCTTTGGACATGGAGTTAGTTATATTTCCAATAGATAGTGATGATAAAAGAGTTCTGGATAGATGTTCTCATAGCATTCATTCATTTATAAATGGATAATCAAATAAAAATTATGAGTGGGAGCAATGAAAGTAGAGGAAACTCTATTACCAGAGAGTAAACTCCATATGGAGGTCTTATTAAGATTAAACTGAAATTTATAATGTGCAGTATAATCTTCCTGAAAAGAAATGAAGGAAGGCATTTCTTAGAGGGAAAGAAAATGATAAGATCATTCTTGAATGAATCAGTGGTATATATATGTCAGGCAATTTCTCTATTTCCAGAAACAGTGGATTTATATAAGGGTTGTTTTACAATAGTGTGTTGAAACCGCTGGATGGTGGGCTCGGTTTGTAAACAAAGATAAATATAATGTTGCCGGGGCCGAGTTTCTTTTCTTTTTCTTTTTTGGTTGGCTTTGGTTTTTTGATTTTTTTTTGTTTATCACATTTATAAAAGTAATATCAAATCAAATTTTTTGTTTAAACACGACCAAAACAAAAAAATTACAAACAAATGAATTTACAAAAAAAAAGTACTTCATTTTTTTGGCTTTTGATTTTTTTTTTTTTTATTATTTATATTTTCAAAGGGGATGGGGTTTTTTTTTTTTTACCGTCTACGTATTTTTTTGTTGTTGTTGTTGTTTTTTTTTTGGTTGTTGTTTATCAAATTTAAAATAAAAGTACGGCGGCTATCAAATCTATTTTGGCTATCCCAAACAACAAAAAAAAAAAAACCAAAATCAAAAAAAAAAACGGATCGATTAAAACCAATGATTTTTAAAAAGTAGTTAACCGATTTTTTGTTTGTTTTGATTTAATTCTCATTAAACCCTTTTCTATTTTCGGTTCGGTATTGTACAACAACCAAAAAATCAGCCGATTCAACTACTTCTTCTTCTTTCTTTTTTTCGGTTTGTTTTGTTTTTATTTTGATAAATAAATTTATTGTCCGTTTAACGGTAACATTTACAAGCCAAAGTCCAACTTTGGGAGGGGGGGAGAGAAGGGTGTTTGCAATTGCTAACAGAATGGAACGCCAACAACTCGAAGATTGACCAAGTTTTGACGGTAATTCCCCCTCAAAAAACATCAATCTATACGGCAATTAAAAGAAACTTTTTGGGCTCTTCAGGAAAAAAAAAACTAAAAAAAAAAAAAACACAGCAGGCATGCAGCTTCAAGGTGTTTTGTTTGATAAACCACCGCCAGTTCCAGCAGTCAGAGAAGAATCCTTGTTCTTTCTTTGACATTCGGCAAAACAAGTTGTTTTATTTTTTGCAGCTATTCGATTAATCAGCTCGCAGTTGTTGTCGCACGAAACATGACGTAGAGCGTGATTTGATGGGAAACGCACTTTGAACTACACTTGGCCCATTTTTTCAGCAGGAAATGGGGGCTAGGGAAGCATGAGACTCTGCTGATAATTGTTAGTAGACCTTCCTAAAAGATACGAGATAGAGGGGGAGGTGGTCTTAATGAATATTAAAATAGTTTCGACAATCGTAATTCCAGCCACCCTCAGACAATACTGTAAACAAAAGTGAAATATGATCGCTAGTCCGAAATGCTTAGCCCGAATCTGAGCCGTAAGCTGACACGATAGCTTCTGCGGCAAGATTGGCTAAATGTTCACGTTTCTGTGCATTGGCATAGAAATAAACACAGTCAGCTGGTGCCCTCCCCCGTATCAACGGACTATTTCTAGGCTTACATGTTAGAAATAGAACATTCGATAGCGGCGGAGGCGGCCACCTAAACGGCATATTTCTGTGTGCTAGCATAGAAATAACGCCCTCCGGTGGTTTCAACACGCTATTGTAAAACAACCTATATAAGTAATAAAAAAGAAAGCACTTGGAGTTGAACCTTGTGCAATAGAGTTATGGGTTTTAAACCCTGGCTTTACTTTGTCATTAAGAGTGATGAAAATTTTTTTACTTTTTTTTTAGAAGTTAGCTAAAATATAGAAAATGGGAACAGGAATGTTATACAATTGTAGTAGTTCAATGAGAGTGTCATTAGGGACAAAATCAAAAACTGATGAATGGCTCTTAATCAAATACATTGCTGTTCATATTAATCTTAATCATCACACATTTTGTAAGTAAATAATCCTTTGGGAGGCTTATAATTTGACTCATAGTTTTAGTCGCTCTCAACCAATTTAATCTCTCCTTACTGTCACCAATAATCTGATAATTAAAAAATTAAAATTCTGGGATCTGGAACTAAAATATATTGACGTTCTTATCAAAATCAATTTAAAAGCTCTACCCACTAGTTATTTTTTATCTCAGAGAATGGTGCATGCTAACATTGACACCCTTTATCATAAGTCTGAAAAAACATTCATCTCTTTCTCCCTTATTCTGCTCTCCTTAATTATAGAAATATCATTAAGTCACTTATTAAATCATGCACTTCCTCTATTGCCACTCTCATTGATAGCATGATTAAATCATGCACTTCCTCTATTGCCACTCTCATTGATAGCATGAAAATAGGATCTTATAATTAGGGTTACTACTTTTCGTAGTTTTACCCTTTATTTCCTAAGATACCATTTTTTCTTCAACCTTACATCCTGAAAGTTGCAGTAACTCTTTTATAATAAAATTTCAAAAATAGAGACAAGGTGCTTGCTCCTCTAAACATTATTGATGCTACTAGGGTCTAGGTTTTTCTTTTGACCTCATTATAAGTAGGTAGTTTTTCCCTCTGTATTTTTTTTTTACTTTCATATATCTTTTTGATATACTTACAAAATGTACTTTTTGTAATTTATACACAATTTTATTTGTCTGTTCTTTTATGATACACTTTGTAATATCTATTTGATAAAATAGTTTACTTCCCGTTATATATAAATAAACACAAAAACTTATAAGTAAAGTTTTAATAGAGAAGTTATAAATAAATTATAATAATAAGTTGAACGTTTTTGAGGATCCATGGATCATAATCATAGCTTTCTTAAAAATATATAATAAAATATATGCAAAGATATTTAAATTAGCACATGTTACGTGTTCCATTTCTTCGATATATCAAAGCGAATGTCTTTTCTATTTATAGCATTAATATTTCCATTAATGTAGAATGCTTTTTTTCTCTTATGATCATTCGATTCTGTGCATAAAATTACAGAATTAGCAGGCGTAAAATTGTGTCCAGATTTTATGGCTTGCTCCAAAAATACAGATGTATTGTTCTTCTGAGCTCTATTGTAAGTGTACAGGTGTTGAGCAAGTCTAATATTAATAGTAGCTTTAGTTTCACCATATTTTATAGTTTGGCATCCGTCTTGAGGGCATGATATGGAATATACTACATGTGGGGTGAATGATCAATCAATATAATCTTAAAACTATTAAAACTTTACTTATAAGTTTTTGTTTATTAATATCTATTTGAGTACAAATTTTGCCTAATAAAGATAATTTTTTAACAAGAAAAAAGTTTATAAGTGATGTTGTTATGATATTTTCATGTTATCACTTGTTAAGAGTTGAAATGATTTTTAAATCTCTATTTCTAGATGATAAATAGAAATTCAAATGATAAGGTTTTTTTTATAAGATGCAGAATTTTTGTTTTTCTTCCAAAATAGTCTTTTTTTTTTAAAAAAAAAAAAATCTTAATATAGCATTTAGTATAAACAGGAAAAAACTTTTCTTAAAGTGCTTAAAATCTATTGCTGATGACATTAGTTTATTATTTATATTAGATCATTCCTTCTTTTCCTATTCAAACTCTCCATATTGCAACAAGCTTGAATTACTAATGGTTACTACATATGGTAGTGTAAATAAATCTTCATCTCTAAATCTATTATTTTCTGGTATTTGTTCTTATTAATAAGGATTTAAATGCACTACCATCTGGCAGCCATTGATAATTCAAGCTTACAAAAGATGTTAGTTGATTAGAGAGAGAAGAAATATTATTCTTTATCTGTAAGCTTTGAGAGTCAAGTTATACTGTGTTGGTATTAAGATGCATATCACATTTAAACTTTTTTTTTATTTATTTAAAGTTCTTTATGGAACATTTTAAGTTCCTTGCTGATTTGAATTAAGAGTTAACTAGAATATGAATCTGTCAGTAATGTTATTACTTATCATACAAAAGTATGCATGTTTTATTGTTTTATTTTATTTTATGTATTTACTTCCTTATTATTTTTATTAGGAGGAAGATGAAATTGATGCAAGCATCCGGGAAGTTAATGAAATTCTTGGAGAATTACCACTGCATCAAAGTATTAGTAGTAAATATGATATGATAAAAGGAAATTCAAAGCCATTGTTAAGCATTGAGCACAGGTGAGTGAAAGGAAAATTATTGAGAAATAGTTTATATTAAATTATATTTTATTAGTTGCTAAATAGCAGATTGCTTCTAAACATTTTTATTGTTTTGATTATAATTTTCAAAAGTTTTTTTTATTTTATTTCTCTAATAAAGATATTTTTCTCATATTTTAACTTTAGATTTTAATGTTATCCACTAACTTATCTATTTTATTTTTCTTCAAATAATTACTAAACTTATTTACTTATATTTACATGTCAATGATAATGTTATTTAGTGTAACTGTTAGTATGAGTTCTTATAATCACTTTTCAGTAAATTATATGACATAATATTGTCAAAAAAATTATAAACTCATAACCAGTTTAATTTAATATCATCAATTGATTATCATTCTAATATGAACCTTCCTAAGATGCCATTTTTAAAATTTATCATATGACAAAAATGTTCTACAGTTTTATCCACTCTAGTGATCCTCACTGGAAATAAACAAAAATAATATATCTTTTTTAATTTATATGCATATATACATCAATTATACATGCTCTTATTCATCTTTTTATTACATTATAACCTTTCTATAATCAAATAAACAATTCAAGTCTTATACTTTCAATATATATACATACATATATACCTATATATGTTACAACTTCCAATTATCTAATAGTGACTATTTTTCTCTCAATTTTATAGAACCATTGATCATATTAATATATTTATGTATGTGTTCTTATATATATATAATGTTTCATAATATTTTCTTTTTAATTTTTTTTTACTATACTTTATTACCTTTATATTTTTATCATAATTTATTATACATCCTGTTTGTAAATAATAATTATATGGTTCAGATTTACTATTTTCCTTTTTATTGGTCTATTATGCTCTTTAGTCCTTTCAGTTGCACTTTTCCCTGATTGCTCTATGTATGTCATATTGGATTTGGCGCATGTAATTATATAAAAAATTTCTATTCTATTACTAATACTATCATTCATTTTTACATTGCAGAACCATTTTTTTAAATCTTTACTATTATTCTTCCATCTTATATTTACTTAATCATTTAACATATACTTATTCAACATTTTATATAGTTCAGCTGAATATGGAATTAAAATTCATTTTTTAACTTCATTTTCTTATTTTTATCTTTTAAATAATTTCCATTTCTGGTATTTAAAATTTTTCTAATTACTTTTCCATTATAATCAAATTAAATATATTCTTTCTCAATTTCTAATTTCTGCATGTATGCATTTTTTAAATTTTTTATTTAAACTGAGTCTATCATTTTTAATTTTAAATCTTTTCAAAGCTGCCATTTTTTTTGAGATCATGCCTGATATGATTTAGGATCAATACCCCCTCTAATATTTTTGACCTTAATAAACTATTATATATATTTCTCTTTACATATTTATTTAAATACAAGTCTAAATATTTTGATCCCTTCTCACTTTTTATATAGTAAATCTAATATATCTATTATTAATTAACTCTTTAAATGCATTCATGATATTAATACTATTCCTCATTATGATTATATCATCTACATATCTATAATGTTGTAAAAAAAAATATTTTTAATATATTTATCAATTATCTTTTCCTCAATAAAATCAGTCATAATTGATGACATAAGACCACTTATTGAATGCCCCATAACCCACCCTTTTTCGATCTTCCAAAAATCTATCTTGTATTTAAAATATAATGTGTCTTTACCAACACTTCTTCACTAACCCTTATCCAATTATCTGAAAGCTTACTGGTTTCTTTAATTTTACTAATGACTATTTTAATATGTTTATTTCTTAAGACATTCTGATACATTTTCTCCATATGAAATGAAACAATAATATTATTTCAATTCAATTTCACCAAATTTAACTTATCTACAATCTCCAAATTTTTAATACAATATTCACCAAAGCTTATCACATTAATATTTTTTTTTATATATTATAATACACAAACCACTAAAAATATAATTATTAAAATTCATAACAACTTTTACAGACATATTATCCTTATGTGTTTTAACTTTTCCAAATACATTTGGATGTTCAAATGCAATAGGATATAAAAACTTTTATTTACTTTCTTTGCTTTAATCATGTTTCTAGGATTTTTTATTCATTTTTATATATTTCTGCTTTTCTAAATCATCTTTAATTTTTCTTTATATTCCTATTTATCTAAAATGACAAATTTTGATCTTTTATCTTCAGTTGTTATCACTAAATCCTCCATTTCTATTTTATCCACAATTGGTTTTATTATAGATTTATCTTTCCATTCTTTCATATTATATATCTGTTTCCTGTTAATAATTATTAAATTTTGACTGTATATCAGTGTTTACATTATCAGTAATACTTGCATCCTCCATACTAACAATTGGTTTTTTATTCACACCTCTATCCTTAAACAGTATAAATTTAATCCTTTTTCTGAAATTTGTATTTGCTCATGTAGCTTTTGAAATATTAACCAAATTGCTATAGATTTCTTTACTCTTAATATCTCTGATTGCATATGAATATCTTAATTTTTTACTATTGTTTGTTTTTTTAAACTTTAACCACTTTCACTTGTTCTCTATTTTACATGAACCCTAATTTATTTTTATAGCGCTATGTCTTATAAATTGTTAGGTATGAAAGTATTCATTTATTATTAACACTCGTAAAAAGCATGCACAATAGCTTGGAAAGGCTGATCTTTAATGTATGAACCCTAATTTGTAACTTATATCATGAATTAATAATAAAAAAAAACTCCAAAATAATTAAATAACTAATTTGATATTTTTATTTTAAGAGTTGCTTTTCTTCTTTTGTGTCTTTTAATCTTCTTATTCACCTAATATTGTTCTTTGATTTTTGTAATACAATCTTCTATTTTCATAATTTTTTTATTTGGTAATATTAATCAGTCAAGGCATAGGCACAATCCCTTCTCTTTTGCATTTATTCAGAAAAGTCAACTGATGCTTTTAGTTCCTCCATTCTTTTCTCATTCCATAGTATTTTTAACAAAGTAAAGTTAATGCTATTAAAATTTTTATATAAAAAGTTGCTCATATTCTTAAGTTTATATTCTTCCCTGGCTACTTTAAATGTACACATACTATAGAACAACTAGCATGATAATTAATATATATTTATTCACTATAATTAATATATTTAATTGATCCTAATAAAAATAAAGTTTAAAAAACTTAATTTCATTTCTTATAGTCATTTTTCAGTAAATTATATGTACTGTGACAAAAATTCTCATTAAATGTTTTACAATTATGTAATTAATGTATGAGTCTTAACATTTATTATAAATATTTTGTTTAATAAAGTTTTTATTTAAAACAAAATAATGGTTTTAAACTTTTGTAAAATGCAAAAAAAATAATACTTATTTTTAAAATGTATATATTATATAGTTTTCTTTTTGCTATAATATATTTTATTATGCATTGCAAACATAAATGAAAATATCTATATATGTTAACTTTTTTACCTGAATGTAGTAGAATTTATTAGAAAGTAAAATACCCTGACGGAATGATAACGTTTGATTATTACCAGTTGTATTTTACCATTTATTCTAGCTTCTTGATATTTAATATTCATTACAATTTTTTTAATTTTTCCTATTCTTTCATGTGATATTTATTATTATTGTACAAATAAATTCCTTAATTGCCTATACTTGTTTTTTTTTTTTTTAATGCTTTTTATTGTATTTTCCATTTAGACTGATTGTTTGTTTTCTTTAGAGTTTTTTTTTAACAACTTAAAAATAATTGTATTTTATAATCAATATTTTTCTATAAAACAAACAAACAAAAAAAAACTTTGAAGAAGAGTATTTATTAACTGAAACTTAAGGTTATAATAAAAACTTTAAAAGAGTAAAGCAAGTAATTAGTGGGCCTTTATTCAGCATTATGAATAAACGTGTTCAATGTCAAATAGTTTAATTGGAGCATCTAAATATTGGAAACTACATTATTCTTACAACATAAATTAAAAAAAGTATCTTTAATATAACATTAAAATAGTGAATCCTTCATCAATAACTTTTTATAATTTCTGGTGCTATGTTAGCATTAATTAAATTTTATTTGCTTATGATGTAATTTTTAATGTTATTAGAATAAATTGTAGGGTTTTTTTTCCCAATTTTTATTGTTAAGAGATGACAGGAAATGACAAACTATTACTGATAATAGCTTAACGTGTATATAGGTATTAGAGGTTAAAACAGTGTATTTTATAATCAGAAATAAATATTTTGTATTTATTTAGCTAAAGTATATCTATTTTTATTTATCATATAATAATTTTGAGAATATTGTTTATTTTTTAAAAACAATGGAATATTTTTCCACCTTACCTTTGCCTTTAAAGATTGAACACATTTTTTATACATTTTGAAGTTATATAATTACAGTTAATTTTGGATTTAATAAAATATTAAAAATAGATATTGAAATAAAATGTATTTCAATTTCTATACTAATCTTTTTCCTTGCATAAATCTCTTTGAGTAAATAAGAATATTATTGCAGTGGTTTCCAAACTTTTTGTGTCTGTGCCCCCCCCCCCCCATATTCTAATTTTATAAATACTGTCATATTTACAATTTCATTTCAATAGATTATAGAATAATACACACTATTTAGTATAAATATAGATCTTATATAAAACACTTTAATTTTATGATGTAATAATTTAACACAGCCAAGTAAATTTTATAAAAAAAAAAAAAATCAAAATAAAAACAAAAATTCACAAAACAAAAGAACTTTGATTAAAATTGTAATAATGTTGATTGATTAAAATTATAATGATATTTAGTGTGATGGATAAGCCTGTTTATTAAAACCAAGTTTGCCAAATCTTGGTATCATTGAAGATAGGGCTACTCTCAATTTTTCTTAGATCATTAATAGGTGTTTTGTTTTTAAAACAGCAACAGTGGAAAAACTAGCTTCACATAAGTAAGATGATACAAATGGTAATAAAATTTCTAAAGTTTTGTTTATTAATGTAGGAAACTGTTTCTTCACTATGGCCAGAAAGTACTAAAATTTTTTTGTTCAAACTTCAATTTTAATTTGCTGTCACAAGATAAGTTAATCAACATTTCTTGTTTTGATGTTGAAAGGCCAAATACATTATGTGTTTTAATCCCAAATGGGTTTCTTATCCATTCACATTTTGATATGTCAAGATCTTTAAAATAAAATGAGAATTGTTTCTGTAGATTGGTCAAATGATTATTAATAAAAATTTTACTTCTACTTCATTTGCAGAACAATGGTTTTTGAAATAGGAAACATATCCAAAAATTATTTTTTAAATTAATCTTTCATAGCTCCAATTTTTTCTTAAATGCAAAAACTTTAACTTTCTGCATCAAAGCATGAGATTGAGATCTTGCATTGATTTATTTAAAATAGCTTTTCAAAAATATCCACTAAATAAACAGGCTTTACAAGAAATTTTGTGTCACAAAACAATTTTGCCTCATCTATATTATTATCAGTCTGAAATATGGGAGTTTCTTTTAGTTCAAATATTCTTTGAAGTACATTGAACTAAGAAAGCCAATGTGTTTCACTATAATATGAAAGTGGTCAGTGTTCTGCATCCATATCATCATACAATTTTGCAAACAGCCTTTCTCTTAATGGGCTATTTTTAATAAAGTTTACAATTTTTACAATAACTTCAAATACCATTAGAAAATTTTCACTAGTGCTTTTTGAAGTGAGTGATTATCCATTTTCATACAATGTATCCAAATTGCACAAGAGCTTGTAAATCAGCATTTCATCCTGCCATAGATCAGGCTCCATCTGAACATATCTTAACACAATTCTCCCACAGAATGCCAATTTTATTTTAAAAGTATCAGTTACATTGAAAATTTATTTTGCTATGGTATTGTTTTCAATAGATTTACAGAATAATAAATCTTCTTTAATATCAGCTCCTACAGCATATCTTACATATGAAATCAAATGAGCATCTTTAATTATATCTGTTGCTTCATCCAAGTGCAAAGTGTAATCCGACAATTTTAGTTTTTTAATTAATTGGTCATGAAGATCTTCAAATATTTCTTCCTACCATATTATCTGCAAATGGAATTTTTCGAAATTTGCTAGCACATGATTTACTAAGGATTGTTTCTACCATCTGAATAGCTGCAGGTAGTATCAAACTTTCTCATATTGAATGTGGTTTTTTACATTTAGCAATTCTATAAGAAACTTTATACGATGCAAGCAATGCTTTTGATGTTAAAGACATGGTTTTTGAAAATGTATTTTATTGTTTATTCAAAACATTAATTTTCTTTTGAAAAATTTTCTTGGCTTGTCAGTGTGGTCTGCATATAACTTACTAGGTTTCATGTTTTTTATGGCTAAAATATTTATACAGATCAAACACATCGGTCTTTCTTGTCCATTAACAATAGTACTTATAAATTTCAATGTTAAATACAGTGGATCATATTTTGAGAATTAACATTGCTAATTTTTGTTGCTGTATTTGTGTTGGTTAAACAACTTTTGCTAGTATCAATTTCATCTTTATATGCTTTTTGTTACTATCTTGTTACATATTTATCCATCTAAAAAGAGCATTATTTTAAAACAAAAAAAAAATATTCCCAGTTTTCGAAATTACCTCAGTAATTGTTAACAATACCACATAATATAAAAAATACTATACAGAAACCCTAATTTTACACTACACAGCATTTATGTTGTTCATGTTAGTATAGTACTGAGAGCTGTTGAGGGCGTATATATTGTTGGATAATTTTTGTAGAAAATGATCATTATGTCGTTAATGGGAATGGGGCAAAAGTTGTTAAATGTTGATGAGTAATTTTCTTTAGACATCTATTTAAATTTGTATGTTTAGTAAAAGTTATGCACACTCCTTGCAATAATCTCACATGCCCCTAGGGGGTCACATCCCACAGTTTGGAAAATACTATATTAGTGAGTTTATATGTATATAAAATAAATAATTATGTTTTACCTTGCATATTTTAAATATGGCTTATTAGAAAAGAGATTTTTTTTTTTTTAAATATTATCTAGATGGGTATGGAGGAGAGTTTTTTTATTTATTATTGTTTATTTGATGATAAATAAACATGTGTACACAATGAACTCTAATTCTTTCATTTACATAGATATCATTTTTTCACATCCTTTGTCTGTTTTTTGGCACTATCAAAACTTATATTATTTTTCTATTGCAGCTTCAATTTTTAAACTGTTGTTTTTTCACATCTATTGTTGCCAAACTGCCTTTATGTAATATTCTTTTCTGTATATATGTGTTTTTTTAATTTCAAATATTTTATATGTCATATAATCTCTGTCTCTCATTTAGTTCTTATAATTCAGAAATAACTTTTTTTTTAAAATTATAAACATCTATAAGAAATTAACTTTGCTCTCAATATTTTCCCATTCTGCTACTCGTTTCTTAAAAAAGAGAACTTTTTTGTTTGTGCATGGAAGTTTTTGACTTTCTTTTAATAATCTCACAAATAAATTATATATTTTCTGAAATCAATTGAAATGTACAATTTTTCCAAAACAAATAAATGAAAATTAGTTTTTTGATGTTATTATTTATATAAAATTATTAAATAAAATGTAGTCTATCTAATCTTTATAATTAATATTAATCCCAATTTTTTAAAGATATGTAATTACAATGGTATTAAAATCACACATATGCTCTACTGTATATATTATGATAGTAATAAAGTTTAACTAAAATTTAATATAAAATTTTATATATGTATATTACTTTAATGTTTTAATTTAAAGTTGGAAAATGTAAGGAATTCTTTAATTTTATTGTTATAATTCCGTCTTTGTAATATAAGTTTTAGAAAAACATGGTAATTAAAAATTGGAAATTGAAAATAATCTTAGATTTCCAATTTTACTTTTGATTTTTTTAAGGAAAGGGTAGAAACTATAATCCTACTGTTATTTTATTTTTGATTATTCATAAAAAATTCATTGTGCCTAAAATAAGTGTGATTACCTTTTAATTTTTACTGTTTTTTTCTAATGAAGTTGTTGGATTTTCAGTCATTAATCTTTTTCCTGATGACTTATTGATCACTTGGGCTTTGATGCTTGCTTTGATCCAGAATCCTGGAAAATCTCTGTGTATATGATCTATCACTTCATCAAACAGTTGCCAGTATATTGCACTGTAAAATAAATAAAGCTTGTGACAATGATGATGATGATGAATGATTTTAGTTTGTAATACTATTCCAAAGGCAGTGAATTATCAATATGGTGATCATTAAATAGGCATGTCTAAAAAGCTAATTGTAAATTTATCTATTCATTTGTCAAATTTTATTATAATGCAAATTAAATCTGTGTGTGATCAGAGAACAGTCCTGAAGTATGTAGCATTATAATACACAAGATGTGATAATGTGTTTCCTATAATGGCTGCATAGTGTAGCATGATTTAATGGTATTAAAATCATGTGAATATTCATATTTAAACATGTTTAAACGAATATGTGCATATATTTCAAATTCATAGAATCAGTTGTTAGTTAACTATTGGGAAGATAAAGACTGCATGTATAGTTTTGTTATGAAAATGATTAATTGAAATTTTGAACAGCATATTAACAACAAATTTTGTGTGAAAATTAGAAAAAGTGCTAGTGAAACACTACAATTGTTGAAAGTGGCAAATGGTGGAGTTGCTATGAAAAGTCCAGTATGTTTGAGTGGCATAAGTGATTTAAAGATAGATGGGTAATGTGACCACTAGCCATAGAAGCAGTCATTTGAAAACAATAATGATTGACATTAATATTAACAAAGTGCAAGATATGATGTGGTTCAACAGATGATTAAATATGAAAGTAATAATTGGAAAAATTGCAGATAAATTCAGAAAAAGGCAAATTTTAACTAAAGAATTGATATGAAAATTTTTTTTGCAAAATTTGGGTCAGCTTGAACTTATAAGTAATTTTTCTTTAAATGAGAGAAATTATGGGCAATGGAACCTGGTGCTTCCAATATGACTCAGCAACAAAACTTCAGAACATGTGGTAAATTTCTCTGGGTTCATTGTGCCCTAAAAAAAGCATGAATGTTACAGTTTAAGAACATGCTAATATGTTTCTTTATTCATAAGGAATAGACTACCAAGAATGTATTAAATAGAGCTAACAGCCAACCAATAATGATATTTAGAGATACCGAAAAAATTATAAATTTCTATTTGAATGAAAAGACCTGAAATGTAGTATAGCAAATGGAGCATTTATCATGACAGTGCATGAAATCATAATGCTACCACAGTGACAGACATTCTGCCCCCCTCCCCCAAGTCACTCAAGCCATCTTATTTATTCACATGATTTAATTCTCTATCATTTCTGGCTATTTCTAAAAAGTTTATTGATGGAATGAATATTTTCTATCATAAAAGATATTTACTAAAATATAAGACAGATACTTGACATTAATGTGGAAAAATATTTTTTAAATTAATATTTAGTTAAACAAAGATGGTACTCTGAAGACAGTAGTAGTCAATAGTGTACAGTTCAGCATGTTTAATTTTTAAATGTGCATTTGAGTAATTAAATTGTCATATTTTTGTATTCATACATACATTTTGAAAATAATAGATTTGGGAATATTTTGAATTACATCTGAGTTGTAATTAAAAGTTAATAGTTAAGATGTTATATATATATATATAGATTATTAAATTATTCTTATTTTTCCTTCCATAATAGAATTCTATTTTATCATTTATTTTATTTGGTCTATAAATTTGTTAGGAGAAGAAATTTAATTTTTTTTATAAATTTAAATAAACATTGGTAAATTCTATTTATAAAATATTAAATTATATTATTTATTTAATCATTTATATTAATTTAAATTGTTATGAATATTGGATATCACTTTGTCTATAGATTTAATGGAAGAGTAAATAAAAATGACTTAGTGTTTTTCTGAAGGTTTATGGTGATGGTGTTTTAGTTGTATTTTTATATTGGACTATTTCCATCATCTAATATAAATATTGAACGTCTTTAGAAAATTTTAACTTTATTTAAATATTCCACATACATTCAACTGTTGTGCTGGTACTAACAGTTGAATGTATTAAAGACACTCAATACTCATATTAGACGTTAGAAATAGTCCAATATAAAAAATACAACAGAAATGACTTAGTTTAATTAATTGTTGCTTAGATTTTCAGAAGACATAAAATTTCATCATAATATTGTAGATTTAATACAACATATAATGATGATGATGATGATAATAATAATAATAATAATAATGATGATGATGAGGAGGAGGAAGAGGAGGATGATATTGATAATGATGGTGTTTGTAAGAAATGTAGGTTTATAATATTTTTAGGGACACAAAAAAATGATTTTGTAATTTACATATCAATATGTATTTAAATAGCAAGAGATAATATATATAATGTGTTTATACCACACAGGAACACCATAGAAATAATAAATTACATTTGGGATTATGGAAGACAATAAATAATAATGAAATTAATGAAGTAGTGTTTGTCTTAAATATAACAATAGTATCATGTAAATGTATATATTTTTATATAATATTTAATAAATAAATAAGCATATCTTAAAAATGTATTAAAAAAAAACTGGGGAAATATCAGTTTTAATCATAAGTGCATTAAACATATATTTGGTTACTATCCATAATAAAAAAATTGACCAATCATTTTGTAGAATATATAAATTTCAAATAATAAACTACCATTAACTGTCTTGGAATGAAATCAATTATCCAAAACAAATATAACTATTGAAATGATACATATTATACAATGATTTGTCATTTTTTCCAGCACATGGAACTAAATGTTGCTGTTTAAAACATGGTGATTAGGACTGACATCTCTCCAGATTTTTATTTATTTATGTTTATTTGTGTTAGTGTGTGATCAATAGTTTTAACATAAAATATATGGTTATAATAATATATTATCTATATCAATATATTTTTTATTTACTTATAGAAGTTCTGGTAATTTCAGTTTTTAATTCATATCATTTTCAATAAAAATATATATTAAAGTATTTGATAGTTAAGAAAAAACTGTGGGCCATATATATGTGTACATAAGTATTAAATGTAAAATGCACATATGTATTTGGATGAATAAGTTTATTAATTAGTTCTAATAATAATATGATATAGTTATTTTAAATAATTTAATATATCAAGCACAGAGTTCTTACTTTTCAAAATAGTTCATAAATATCCAAAATAGAAATAAAACAAACTAACTCCTTCTTTTTAAAACTTGTTTTTTATAAGACTATTACATGAAAAAAAAATCCAACGTTTTGAGTATTTTATATAGTCTTTTTCAAGGCACACTAAAATAAAATAAAATATATATATAACAAATAACACATATTCCATATAAATAAATAAACAAAAAATTACAAAATATATTCATAACCAAAAATATATCTTATTTCACTCCCCTTTCCTATTACCAACAAATACAACTCAAAGAGAAACAATTTCCTTTTATTAAAAAAAAAAAAAAATCTATATATATACTTTAAAACATTTAATTAAAAACCTATTATTTTCTTTTCTGTTTATCTATTAATGATAAAGTTTAATTAATGTTAAATTAATTCAATAACAACCTGTAAGTAATTAAAGAATTAAGAAAAAAATAACCAATTAATGATAAATCATTAGAAAATGAGCAAGATTAAACAAGAAAGAAAACAAATGAAGGTGGGAAGAGTTGGCTTTAAGGAAGCAAAGTGCTATAAAAGAAAAAGAAGAAAAGGAATGCAACAGCTGTGGAGAGCCAAAGTACACATCACCTGCATTAAATTGTTTAAAAAACAATTTTGATTCTAACTGCTGAAGTATTCTCTATTGACTAAAAAGATAATTTTCAATATTGATATGCAGCCTAATTAGAATGTCAAAATTATTTGAAATGAGAAGAATAAACATGGTTAGCTAAGTCCATTTGAAGTATTTCAGTCAGTGCCTGAATGATATGATCTTTCTCACTTTAAAAAATTGTCTAGGAGAAGCCCAGAGATGGAGGCGCTGAAACATAGTGTTTGGCTAATGTGAGAATTATTTCCAATAGCTTGCATTTATATTACCAGCATATTTATGCAACAGACTAATCAGAACCAAGAATAAAATTCAACTCCAGTCAACCAACAGAAGCTTTATTTCTGATAATAATTTAAAGTTATATGTACATATCAGTCTTTTTTTAAAATATAAATGTCCTATTTATAATTTAATAACTGAAATTTTTTTGGAATGTACACATTGTTTAATTTTTTTATTATTTATCATTAACGAATTTTATTAATGTAATGTAAAAAGTTACATTTGTTAATTAAATGTGTCTGTATATTTATAGTTATTCAGTTGTAGTTTGCAGACCTTACTGCCGCCATCAGGTGGCGCTGCGACATCATCAACAACCGGCCTGAAAATGGCAAGTGATAAATTTTTTTATGAAAATGCCTCAAAATCGACAAATAAAAATGCCTAAGGCAATATATGTACAGCAAATAAATCGAAAACTACAAATTATAAAAAAATGCAAGAAAATGCTAAAAAATTCAAATAATAAAAACAAAAAACCATGAAAATTCCATTACGAGCTATACCCCCCCCCCTAAAATCAAAATTTCTTCCCTTAAATCGACAAATAAAAATGCCTAAGGCAATATATGTACAGCAAATAAATCGAAAACTACAAATTATAAAAAAATGCAAGAAAATGCTAAAAAATTCAAATAATAAAACCAAAAAACTATGAAAATTTCATTACGAGCTATACCCCCCCCCCTAAAATCAAAATGTCTTCCCTTAAATTGACAAATAAAAATGCCTCAGACAATAAATGTAAGCAAATAAATAGAAAACTACAAATTCTAAGAAAATGCTAAAAAATTCGAATAATAAAACCAAAAAACCATGAAAATTCGATCAAGAGATATACCTCCGCCTACAATATGAAAATTCACAAAGAAGCGTGGCGGCCAAAAAGAGTGGGAAAATACGAAAAGATCAAATTATTTACCTTCAACATAAATATGCATCTAAATTCATATTGAAAAGCAATTAATTGTTCTCTGGCTTTCAAATTACTGCATTTAAATTCATATTGAAAAGCAATTAATTGTTCTCTGGCTTTCAAATTACTGCGTATGTAAATGGAGCAGTAATATTTAAATAATCAAAAAGCAATCATTACCGACCCCTCCCCACTAATCAAAACGTAATAAATGGTATCAATATTTTAAGATTATTTAAGTAACAGATCTAATAAGAATTCATAACACAGATTAATACGTAGTAAGTAATTAAATAGAATTATAGTAAGTTTAAAAGAGAAGATGGAAAAATTACCTTGTTGCATTTTTTTTTTGTTTAAGAAATTGTTTTTCACCGTTATATAGATTAAATCACAGATTGTACTTTCAAAATGACTATCCCCTTCCCCCATTTAGTGACATTTCTAAAACGTAATAAATCTTATCGATATTGAAAAATTATTTAAGTAACAGATCTAATAAGAACTCATAACACAGATTAATACGTAGTAAGTGATTAAATATGGCAACAACGGACTAACTTTTATAAAATGTACTAAATCTTATGAATATTTAAAAAAATCAAACACTATTTGCACATATGCTGTGCATTATTTAAGTAATAGATATAATAACTCATAACACAGATTAATACAGTACATAGTAAGCAAGTTTAAAAGAGAAAGTGGGAAAAATTACCTTGTTCCAAATTCGGTTCAGAGCCATTTGCACAATGATGACTTGAGCATGACGTTCTGCAAAATGTAGTTTTGTTGGTAAATTTCTTAACACTTTTAGCAATGATGATTCCAGCAGATTAAAAAAATTATTTAATAGAAGGTATCTACAAACACTAGCGGAATTATTTAAATCAAGTTATGCACACACATATATAATATCCCAATTCATTTTAAAAATAATAAACAATTGTCCACTATATTCATATTATTTTCAATTATGTTTTTATTTAAACAAAGTTGCAAGTGCATCTACATTTTTTAATGAGAGATGTGTAATTACAAACATGAAATCTTCTCTCCCCCCCCCCCTTTACTTGACAGCAAAAAATATACTGTAAATACTTTTAAAAGAAAAGTCTTTCAACATCAAATTATTTATCTTTAAAGCAATTAATTGTTATCTGGCTTTCAAATTATGGCATATGTAAATTGATCAATAATATTTAAATAATAATCAACGTAAAAAAGGAATACACAAAAAATAATTACCAAAGTCTTTTGGAACAGATTTTAACACTAATAGTAAGAGCAAATATGGCAGAAATTAGCGGGATAAAAAAATTTTGAGTTAAAAGTTTGCACATATTTAATGTTGTATTCTTCTCCATCAAAAAATAATCCTAATTAACTTTGTCAAAAAATAAACAATATCCCAACAACTTGTATTTCTAGCAGTACAAAATAATTAACATGTCAAAATAGAATAAAGCTGGTATTTCAAAAGTCTAGTTCACTTATGTTTTAATTAAATTTGTTGGCTTTGGAAATTATATTTTTGATGTAAAATCTCTATTACGTCATGATACCCAAAAATAATTAGCGGTCATCCTTCTTTTATAGTATGCACTTTCATTTTGAAAGAACAAACTATGAAATGAAATATGACGTAATAGAGATTTTACATCAAAAATATAATTTCCAAAGCCAACAAATTTAATTAAAACATAAGTGAACTAGACTTTTGAAATACCAGCTTTATTCTATTTTGACATGTTAATTATTTTGTACTGCTAGAAATACAAGTTGTTGGGATATTGTTTATTTTTTGACAAAGTTAATTAGGATTATACCCTAACTCTTCCTTCTGTTTGATGGGTAGTACCATAAAGGGTTTTATTTTCTTTCCAGTTCTCTTATCACTCAAAACTTTTTTTACCAAATTTTTTTATGTTTTGTTCCAATTATTTAGGTCATTAAAAACGATCTTCTTTTCTCACCCCCCCCTCTGGGGTAGCAAACTGCCTTAATTTCTAATCAATTTTTGTATTAACCAACAATAATTAACATTAGCAATCTCTCCAGTGTGAAATTACTTCATTTTTAAAATCAAATTCTTTAGATCTCACTTCAATATTTTTTCTTTATATAATCTGTAACTCTTCCAAACAGTTTAAAGATGGCCACCGCCCCTAACGGCAAAAATGTGCAAAAACATAATTCACAAAAACAAAAATCTTCAAAACTTCCAAAATGTTAACTAAATTAAATTCCAAAGAAACTTTCAGCACAGAATCTATAGGATCTCCATCCCCAGACCCTCAGGAATTTTCTTCCCTACAGGGTGAGGCTTACCCCATCAAAGGCAAGAAGCAATTCCAAAAAAGTAATCTCACCAATCAAAAGGTTGCTCCAAGCAAAACTGGGAACATTAAAAACTTCTCCACTATAAAGGGTAAAAAACAGCCTGCTACACCTAAGTTTAATACAGAAACCTCAGCCAACTCTGATTTCTCTAAAAATTTAACACACAATAACTACTCCAAAGATGATGCTACTCATAATTCCCCATCTCAATCTACGAGCACAACCAAGTCTGCCAATACTACTCCCACTATTATCAGTCACACTATATTGCAATCCCTTATAAAAAATCCATCATCACAGCAATTCTTTGCTAACTCCTATGCTCAGGCTGCATCCAGCATCTTACCAAAAAGTCCTAATAGAACCACAACACAAACGCCCCAAGCGGAGCTCCTTCAAAATTTGTGGGGCCTTGATGAGGACAATCCGAACAATCATGATTCAGCCACCTCTGAAACCTTCATTCTTACTAAACAACTCACACCAGAGAATCACACGGTGATCTCAGAACAATTTAACCAAACAGTTCCACCACCCCTCCTCAAGTCACTTCGTTGCTACCAGAGTGACAGCTCTTTCATTCTGGCGGTTACAGATCTACAATGTGGACTCCATAAATTTCCAACACAGCAACTCTATGACCTTATCAAACTCCACAAGTTAACTGATTATATGCATAAAATCCTCACCCTTCCTAATGACCGATACATGGCATTAGAGTTTCACAACACAATACAAAGACAAGCCTTCAAAAACAGATTCAAATTTTTAAACAATATGTTCATGGTTCCAATAGACACCAATAGACCATCCATACTTAAGGGGTTATCAAAAACTGCCACATATGTATGCAAAGGCAGCACCTACAGAAATATCTCGAGGCATTTGGACAAGTTACCTCATTTGAGTACCTTAGGGATCCTCTCACCAATAGTCTCACCTTCAACAACACCGCCTTATTTCAATTCATCCTTAAAAAAGGTCTTTCTCCTGAAAGCATGCCCACAACAATAGCAGCTGAACTAGCACCTTTGGTCATTTCAATTAAGGGGATGAGGGCACAATGTTTCACCTACAAAGACCGCAACCACCTTAATCGGGACTACCCTCAAAAAATAAATGCAACTCTTGCCAGAAAGAAAAGGGCCTAAACCACATCTGTGCTCCACACAGCCCCAATAAATATGAACATCCTCCTTCAGCTAACCTCTCACCTCCACCTCCCTCTCCCCTTTCAGTAAGATTCCAGCTTCCTCTAGACCACATAATTTTGATCTCATTCGCAGCCCAACACTCTCAGTTACAGCTTGCTCACAGGACCCTCTTTCCTTAATGGACATGAACACTTATTCAAACTCAGAATTCATCCTGTCTGAGTCTACCAACTCTGGCCCTTCCGCCACTAACAAGGAACATCAGAAGCGTGCATGCCCTAACCCATCAGATAGTGACACCAACTCTGACAGGCAGATTTCCATTCTTGATCTTCCCAGTAATATCATAATGGATCCTTTTCCTGAACCAAGGGCAAGTCTCAGACATTCAGAACACACAAGGAAAAAAAGAATTCTTTCAGCTAAAAATTCTCTGGCTTCAATCCGGGCCTCGTCACCCTCCTCCTTTCGCACTCTCACTTTCCTCTGCTGAAATTTTCTCGGACAGTGGTTCATCAAGTAACATCAAGAATGAATTGTGCAATTCTGGCAGGAGAAGCAAGAACTGTACTCCTCATATCTCTCCCAACCCAGCTCATCCTCGCTCACTATAAAATTTTCTGTATTCCTTTCTTTTTCTAAGATGTGCTTTTCTAACCAGCCTGAACTACACACCCATTTCCTCTGTCCACTTCCCATTCTCTTTTTACATGTATCCTTCCCCTCTTACTATTTTGTTCCTGAAATTTCAGTTGTTTCATTGTATCTGTTTTTTTTTTTTTGATCACTGAGAAAAAAAAAAGTTAATTAGGATTATTTTTTGATGGAGAAGAATACAACATTAAATATGGGCAAACTTTACCTCAAAATTTTTTTATCCTGCTAATTTCTGCCATATTTGCTCTTACTATTAGTGTTAAAATCTGTTCCAAAAGATTTTGGTAATTATTTTTTGTGTATTCCTTTTTTACGTTGATTATTATTTAAATATTATTGATCAATTTACATATGTCATAATTTGAAAGCCAGATAACAATTAATTGCTTTAAAGATAAGTAATTTGATATTGAAAGTCTTTTCTTTTAAAAGTATTTACAGTATATTTTTTGCTGTGAAGTAAAGGGGGGGGGGAGAAGATTTCATGTTTGTAATTACACATCTCTCATTAAAAAATGTAGATGCACTTGCAACTTTGTTTAAATAAAAACATAATTGAAAATAATATGAATATAGTGGACAATTGTTTATTATTTTTAAATCAATGAAATATAATATAAATCTTTATTATATAATAATAACAACTTGTAAATACATCACAGAAAAATTATATATATAAAAGCCTTTTTCGGTAATTCTCAATTTTTTTACCTTCTCAATATGATACCTCGTACTAATACTAACACGTATATTACATATATAGCGACATCTACTGACATTTCCTATAATTCATACTTTTATCATTTTATTTATTTCCCCTTATATTACTTTCCATTCTTTATCCAGTACCCAATCATTCATTAAATCAATTGACTTTTTGTAAATGTTCATACATGTATTTATATTATATTTTATATAATTTGTTTCATATATTTTCCTTCTATTCATTTCCTTTATATAATTTAATGGTCTTATGTTTTTAATACAATCTATTTTATGTCCAAATTTTAAATAATGAACATATAATGCTGATCTATCATCCCTCCTTTTTATGTTCTTTTCCCTTTGTTCTAATTGTTTTGATGTTTGTCCATAGTAAACCATTTTACATATCCCACAAGTAATTTTATATACTGTTCCCTTTATATATTTCATATCATCTTTAATCTTATAATTTCCTATTAATATATCTAAATTTTTACTATTAGACCATCCTATTTTTATATTTTTATTCATATAATTTTTATTTTTAGTTAATATATCATAAATTTTAGGTGTATATGCAATTTTAATCCATTTTATATTATTTAATATTTTATTCCCTCTAATATTATTTTTATTATCATATAATATATTCCTGATATTTCTAGGATTATATCCATAGCTAGAATATAATTTAATAAATAGTTCTTTTTGTACTTCAGCGGTTTTTTTATCTGTGTTATACCTATCATTTTTAATTTTAAAATTCTTAATTACTGCCATCTTTTGTGTCCATGCTTGTTGTGAATCCTTATAAATTATTTTTCTTATTTTATCTTCTTTAATAAAATGATTTAATACAATCATGTTATTGTTTATCTTTATTTCTATATCTAAATATTTTATCTTATTATCTATTTCTTTTATTGTAAACTTTATATTATTTTTATTATTATTAAATTCATTATATATATTTTTTATAACTCTTTTATTCCCTATTACTAAGATATCATCTACATATCAAAAATACTCTTTTATTTCTTTATTTATTATTCTATTCTTGACAATATGTAATTCCATTTCATTTATAAATATTGAAGCCATTAATCCACTTATTGCACATCCCATAACCCATCCCTTATTTATATTCCAATATTCATCTTTATATTTAAAATATAAGCTATTATTTATTAAATTTAACCCCTGTTCCATAATGTCAATTATTTCCATATCCTGTATATACATTTTTAATTTTTGTATAACTATTTTAATACTTTCATCCCTAGGTATACTTGGATACATTTTCTCTATATCCATTACAAAAATACTTTGATTTCTATTCATTTTTATTATATTTAACCTATCTATAATTTCATCAGTATTTTTAATACAAAATTCCCCATACCCCATAATATTTGCTATCCATTTATTTATATATCTACAAAATTTCTGTAAAATGAAATTTGAAAAGTTAAATAATAATCTTAATGGATTATCCTCTTTTTGTGTTTTTTTACTTTAGTAAATATATATGGATTTTCATACATTGATGGATACAAAAATCCATACTTATTTTTATCAATAATTCCTTTCCCTTCCATTTTATGTAATATCTCTATATATTTACTTTTTATATTATTAGTAGGATCTTTAAATAATTTTATATATCCTTCCTTTTTTATCTCATTTTCTATCTTATCTATATAATCTTTAGAATACATTATAACAAATCTACTACCTTTATCTTCTTTACATAACACTATATTCTCTTTTCTACATATATTTCTTATTTCTTTAGTAGTCTTTTATATTTATATTCCTTTTGTGAACATTTAATATTTCCTAATTGTTTGTTCAATAAATAGTTCATTTTCCTTTTATCTACTGTAGAAATATTTGCTAATTCTATGTCCGTAGTTATCTTCTTTTTAATGTCTTTATCCACAAATGGTATAAAATAAGGAGACTTACTTAATAGTTGATTTTGCTCCGTTGAGAATTTATATTTTGTTAGATTTATAAAATTATCTTTTATTCTGTTATTGTAATTAATATATCCTTTACATTCTGTCACTTCTTTATCTTTATTCCAATATTTCGTCCACATCCATATCCATTTTCTATTATATTTTTTATATATTTTATGACTCCATTTTTCCCTATATCCATTTAAATAGACTATTAATTTATCCCACGCATGTTTTTTTATTAATGACGCTTTTATAGCAACTTTTAAATTCTTAAATTTATTAACACAAAAAGAGGATAATCCATTAAGATTAATATTTAACTTTTCAAATTTCATTTTACAGAAATTTTGTAGATATATAAATAAATGGATAGCAAATATTATGGGGTATGGGGAATTTTGTATTAAAAATACTGATGAAATTATAGATAGGTTAAATATAATAAAAATGAATAGAAATCAAAGTATTTTTGTAATGGATATAGAGAAAATGTATCCAAGTATACCTAGGGATGAAAGTATTAAAATAGTTATACAAAAATTAAAAATGTATATACAGGATATGGAAATAATTGACATTATGGAACAGGGGTTAAATTTAATAAATAATAGCTTATATTTTAAATATAAAGATGAATATTGGAATATAAATAAGGGATGGGTTATGGGATGTGCAATAAGTGGATTAATGGCTTCAATATGTATAAATGAAATGGAATTACATATTGTCAAGAATAGAATAATAAATAAAGAAATAAAAGAGTATTTTTGATATGTAGATAATATCTTAGTAATAGGGAATAAAAGAGTTATAAAAAATATATATAATGAATTTAATAATAATAAAAATAATATAAAGTTTACAATAAAAGAAATAGATAATAAGATAAAATATTTAGATATAGAAATAAAGATAAACAATAACATGATTGTATTAAATCATTTTATTAAAGAAGATAAAATAAGAAAAATAATTTATAAGGATTCACAACAAGCATGGACACAAAAGATGGCAGTAATTAAGAATTTTAAAATTAAAAATGATAGGTATAACACAGATAAAAAAAAACGCTGAAGTACAAAAAGAACTATTTATTAAATTATATTCTAGCTATGGATATAATCCTAGAAATATCAGGAATATATTATATGATAATAAAAATAATATTAGAGGGAATAAAATATTAAATAATATAAAATGGATTAAAATTGCATATACACCTAAAATTTATGATATATTAACTAAAAATAAAAATTATATGAATAAAAATATAAAAATAGGATGGTCTAATAGTAAAAATTTAAATATATTAATAGGAAATTATAAGATTAAAGATGATATGAAATATATAAAGGGAACAGTATATAAAATTACTTGTGGGATATGTAAAATGGTTTAATATGGACAAACATCAAAACAATTAGAACAAAGGGCAAAAGAACATAATAGTGCTATTGAAAGGAGGGATGATAGATCAGCATTATATGTTCATTATTTAAAATTTGGACATAAAATAGATTGTATTAAAAACATAAGACCATTAAATTATATAAAGGAAATGAATAGAAGGAAAATATATGAAACAAATTATATAAAATATAATATAAATACATGTATGAACATTTACAAAAAGTCAATTGATTTAATGAATGATTGGGTACTGGATAAAGAATGGAAAGTAATATAAGGGGAAATAAATAAAATGATAAAAATATGAATTATAGGAAATGTCAGTAGATGTCGCTATATACGTAATATACATGTTAGTATTAAAACAAAATGTTATAAAAACATTTATAAACAACAAAACATAACACTTATATTAATTATATAAAAAGCCTTTTTCGGCAAATTTATTTTTTGCCCTTTTCAAATATGTCTTCCAAGATACCACGATTACATATATATAGAGCGACATCTATGTTAATACATGACAAGTAATAATAAAAATAATAAAACTAATTGCATGAATATATATAAGACGTCTATTGGAATGAATAATAAATGGTTGATGAAAAAAGAATGGATAGATGGCTGAGATGGATGATTCTTTGGAATACAATTTGCGAAATGGAGAAAAATTGATTTATAGTTGTATGAGTTATATGATAATATAAGTTGTCCAATTCAGTTTCAGTTGTTCTATTCGAATTGTTTGGTTTTGATTGTATATTTTTTATATTTTTTATATTTTTACTTGTCATGTATTAACATAGATGTCGCTCTATATATATGTAATCGTGGTATCTTGGAAGACATATTTGAAAAGGGCAAAAAATAAATTTGCCGAAAAAGGCTTTTTATATAATTAATATAAGTGTTATGTTTTGTTGTTTATAAATGTTTTTATAACATTTTGTTTGAATTTCAGAAGATTAGTACAACATAAAAAAGAAAAAGAAAAAAGGTATTTTCCGTTTTTCTTCTATTTTCTGTATGTTAGTATTAGTACGAGGTATCATATTGAGAAGGGTAAAAAAATTGAGAATTACCGAAAAAGGCTTTTATATATATAATTTTTCTGTGATGTATTTACAAGTTGTTATTATTATATAATAAAGATTTATATTATATTTCATTGATTATAAGATAAACAACATAAAGGAGTATTATTTCTTAGAATTAAATTATTTTTAAAATGAATTGGGATATTATATATGTGTGTGCATAACTTGATTTAAATAACTCTGCTAGTGTTTGTAGATACCTTCTATTAAATAATTTTTTTAATCTGCTGGAATCATCATTGCTAAAAGTGTTAAGAAATTTACCAACAAAACTACATTTTGCAGAACGTCATGATCAAGTCATCATTGTGCAAATGGCTCTGAACCGAATTTGGAACAAGGTAATTTTTCCCATTCTCTTTTAAACTTGCTTACTATGTACTGTATTAATCTGTGTTATGAGTTATTATATCTATTACTTAAATAATGCACAGCATATGTGCAAATAGTGTTTGATTTTTTAAATATTCATAAGATTTAGTACATTTTATAAAAGTTAGTCCGTTGTTGCCATATTTAATCACTTACTATGTATTAATCTGTGTTATGAGTTCTTATTAGATCTGTTACTTAAATAATTTTTCAATATCGATAAGATTTATTACGTTTTAGAAATGTCACTAAATGGGGGAAGGGGATAGTCATTTTGAAAGTACAATCTGTGATTTAATCTATATAATGGTGAAAAACAATTTCTTAAAAAAAAATGCAACAAGGTAATTTTTCCATCTTCTCTTTTAAACTTACTATAATTCTATTTAATTACTTACTACGTATTAATCTCTGTTATGAATTCTTATTAGATCTGTTACTTAAATAATCTTAAAATATTGATACCATTTATTACATTTTGATTAGTGGGGAGGGGTCGGTAATGATTGCTTTTTGATTATTTAAATATTATTGCTCCATTTACATATGCAGTAATTTGAAAGCCAGAGAACAATTAATTGCTTTTCAATATGAATTTAGATGCAGTAATTTGAAATCCAGAGAACAATTAATTGCTTTTCAATATGAATTTAGATGCATATTTATGTTGAAGGTAAATAATTTGATCTTTTCGTATTTTCCCGCTCTTTTTGGCTGCCATGCTTCTTTGTGAATTTTCATATTGTAGGCGGAGGTATATCTCTTGATCGAATTTTCATGGTTTTTTGTTTTTATTATTTGAATTTTTTAGCATTTTCTTGTATTTTTTTATAATTTGTAGTTTTCAATGTATTCGCTGTACATATATTGTCTGAGGCATTTTTATTTGTCGATTTTCAGCCACTTTCATAGCTTGTAAGGAGGGGGGGGGTATATCTCGTAACCGAATTTTCATTGTTTTTTGGTTTTATTATTTGAATTTTTTAGCATTTTCTTGTATTTTTTTATAATTTGTAGTTTTCGATGTATTCGCTGTACATATATTGTCTGAGGCATTTTTATTTGTTGATTTTCATCCACTTTCATAGCTTGTAGGGGGGGGGAGTATATCTTATAATTGAATTTTTATGGTTTTATTATTTGAATTTTTTAGCATTTTCTTGTGTTTTTTTTTCAATTTGTAGTATTCGATGTATTTTCTGGACATATTTTGCCTTAGGCATTTTTTTTTCTATTTTCAGGCGTTTTCGTAAAAAAATTTATCACTTGCCATTTTCAGTCCGGTTGTTAATGATGTCGCCGCGCCCTCTGACGGCGGCAGTACGGTCTGCAAACTACAACCCGTTATTCTTCCCCCTTTTTTTTTTTTTTTGAGGTTTAATTCATTATTTTAATCAACAAATAATAATGCCTTTAGATAATTTCTAATTCAATTGAGATTATCTAAAATAAGTAATATTGTTATTTAACTTATTGAATTATCTGTGCATTATTCTCTCAGTAATTTCACCTACAATACATACATATATATATATATCAATTCTCCAGTGATCCTGAGCGTTCATTGCTGTGATGTTCTGATAGAGTAAAATATTTATGTGTGGTTTTTCTTTGAAGAAAGTGGCACCCTGAATGCAGGTTAATGAAATTCAAAATCTGCATATTGAAATAAATGCATATAAATAAGAGATAAAATAAGCAGATGGGATTTACTGTATGATGACCAGGAAATGTTATTAGGATACTTTATATAAATATTTATATAAAGAACAGAAAGTTTGATTATCATCATCGAGATCAATTTTTAATTAGAAGTTATTAATTGAAATTCAAATGTCAATTAATCTTTGGGTAATATGTATTGTTTTAGTCTAATTCATATACACAAGAAGCATTATCTGTATATTGATGTATGGAGAGTTTTGCCTGTTTATATATAGATATATAAGTCATCAATATAAATACCATTATCGTCGGCATTGCTAGAAAGGGTTCTTAGTACAATATATAATTACAGTTTGAATTAATTGTTTTAGCTGCATGGTTAAGAAATTAATAGATACCATCAAGGACATTTAAGACATTGAATAGTAAAATTTGACATTGCTGTATGTTTAGGTGTATATGTGTAATTTAATTCTACCAGTTTAAAAAATTAAAAGAAAATTTATCATAAAGTCAATGACCTTACCACACATTTTATATAATAAAAGTACTTTGTAAAATTATAATTAGTAGAGTGATGATCAATATAATGTAAGAAATGATAGAGAATTTAATTAATTTAATTAAGTTTTATTGCATGCAAATGAATTTGAATTGTAAAAATGTACCATATTTTGTGATTATTTACATTTGCCTTCTTGAATAGATTTAAAGAAATAATTTACGCTTTTCTTATAGTAAATTTAATGGCAAATCTGAATTCATTATTAAAATTGAAAAAGAAGAAATTTCAAAATTTGGTCATAGTTTCTTTTAATTTTCTCTTTCTTTCTAGCCAATAATAAAAAACTATTTTTAATCATTTATAAAATAATAAAATAAATGTAGGAAATTTTTATGTAAAAAATATATTTTGTTAAATTACATTAAATCTGGTAATTAGATTTGGCTAAAAATGTTAAAAACATCCTGATATAAATTAATATGGTCTTAATTTTGAGTTAAGTGTTAAAAACATGTTATGAGGACATGGGATATAGATTGGTCTGAAAAACAATAATAGTCTATTGCTGAATTGAGAAGAAAGCAATGCAGATTGAATTAGTAAAGGAAAGTCACTGGTTAAAATATTTCCCCTCAAAATAGTTTCGGATAGCTTTATTTTTGCTATCTGTTTAAGCAAATATTTTTCAATACTCCATCTACCTCAGCTAGTATGACTACATTAGTTAGCAAAAGATTATTTAACATGGTTGACTAGAAATCTAGATACAGCAGTCAAAAGACCTGAAACAATGCAATTACTTCTGGACAAATGTTGAAGGTGCACATAATGCAATGTGGTGTGCTTTAAAGAAGGAAAGCATGCCATAAGAAATAAATGGATTCTACCATAAGATCTAGTGTATATTTATCTCTAGTGAGTCATCTATATTGACTACCATCTCTGATATCCGAAAAGGATAATCTTAGTCAGAACTGGATTGACAAAGACTATTATTAAAGATATGCACATGCATAGTTGCTTACACTCTCTACAAAAACTATGGTTTAAATTATTTTATTATCTGATAAGACTTTTTTATATTTAACTACAAGGCCTTAAATATAATGTTTATGTTTATTCAATTCAATATTTTGTATTTTTGTTTAACTTTCTTTATATTGTGGTAGTTGCAAATGTATACACAAGGATTTTGTATTTTATTTATTTACTGTAAATTTGTTATTTTTTAAATTAATCAGTTTAGTTTGTTTCTGCTGTTGAACTCATTCCGAACATAAGCCTCTTTTTAAACTATTAACTCTGAGAAGCCATACAATCCACTAGGATGTATATGTAGGGATAGCAAAATTATATTACAGTGATGATGATTAGTTAGTGCCTAAAGATTAATTTTAAATTGAATCTAAATAAAGAAATTAAAATATTTTTGGAATCATTATACTTAACTTAGTCTTCACTGCTAAAATTATTTTGATCATCATCAGAATGGGTTATTAAATGGTTACAATATTAAATATATTTGATTTGTTAACCATTTTTTATTTGAATTTATATTTATCGTATTTTTCAAACCGTTACAATATATTTATTTGAATTGAGATTTACTTATTATTTTTTGCTGCAAAATTTTGAATAGTTTTAGATTATTTTTTTGCAGGTAAACTCTTTTTATATTTTAAATTATCTTTTCATTTCTAATATATTTTTGTCCTTTTTTCATATTTTTGAATGTAGAGTTATTTTATATTTTTTAGTAAATTTAATAAAATGTTATGAATACTTTTTATATTATGATATATATATATATATGTTACTTTAAATTAGGATTAACATTATATGCATCTATTATATTTGATATTTTTATACATTTTTTTCAGATTTATTATATTTTATAACATGCTTTTCCTTTTTTTAAAAAAATTATATATTTCATTTTATAAGTATTATTGTAAAAAAAAAAAAAAGTGATTACCATTATTATTTTCAATTTTACACAAATAATTTTAATATATATATATATATAATTATTATGACATTTAGTTTCTTATTTTAATTATATTGTTATTATTTTCCCCATCCATGTAAAATACTATAACCATTGTAATAGAACTTTATTTGTGGAAGTTGAAAAAGCATATTAAATGCTCAGAAAATTGAATTTTGAAATTTTATATATTGATTTCAAATAATTGATATTCTATATTCCTTATATGTGAAGGAATTTAATAGTTATTTCTCAGACCTTATGCCTGTATACTTGGATAATTTAAATATTCACTCTGGGAATCAAGAATAGGAAACATGTTATGGTAAATGTTTATAGGAAATTAGCACTTATTAGTTAAAAATTAACTGTGATAGATTATATAATAGACATTTTTATTGAACTGTATGAATCTATAGATTTAAAATTATTGGTTGAAATTGACAAAATCATTTTGTTTATATTATCTGCCAAAAGTTTGGATAAGGAGACTATATTTTATTATTAAGAAAGTCAGGTATTTCTTTACAAGCTTCTAATAAATTAATTATTGAAACTAATGAAATGATTTTAAGTAATACTAATAACAAAAGTGATTGTAATTTTTCTAAGTCAAAAATTCGAATTAATGACATTGATGCTTCCCTTAGATAAGTATTAAATCACCAATGCTGTAAATACCCTTGTGCAAACATTGTTTCTGCTGCAGTGGAGAAATAGAAATTACTGGTGTCTTTGGATAATGTTAGTTCACAATCCAACATGTATTATAAAAACTTACTTTAGCACTTTATACTGATTTTTTCCCTTTCTTTTTATACATTTAATACATGTAATTTGTTTATTATTTTCAATTGTGAGCTGATAATTTAATTGTTTAATATTTGTTTTTTGTTTTTTTAACTAAATATAATTTAAGCCTTGGGGTAAACTATTGAACAATTTAAACTGCTAGCTTATATTTGAAAATAATACACATATAGCATGTATTAAGTGCATGTGGAAAATGATACTTATTGTTGTTAGACTCATTAAGTATTTTGAAAAACAGTGAGAATCTTTAATTTGTGATTTTTGAGAATAATAAGAAAGCATTGTTGTTTATAGATAATGCACTTTTCAGATGGTAAAGCTATAACTCCTCCTTACCTGCTATAATGAACTCTAATTAAAGAATTCATTAATCTAATTTTTAAAAAAAGATTATAAGTTTGTAACTAATGATAATAATAATATTAAGCAGTCAATGCTATCTCAGATAGTGTAGTCTCAGTAATTGCAGCTGATATATGTTCTTACCCTATTATTATGAACTTTATCAAAATGGATCCTACCCTGTTATTATGAACTTTATCAAAATGGATCATATAAAACTGGCTAAAACTTAATGAATCCAATCTTTTAAAAAAAAAAAAAGCTACATTAATGATATAATTAAGCTAATTAAATCATTGGGTATTTCAAAATCTGTGAATAGTTCAGAAAGTCTTAAGGAAAAATAAGAAATGAAAAGTGATATTGAGTCAATTATATTTAAAAACCTTTCTTTAAACATTCTGAAAAGAATTATAAACAAAACTGTAATAGAAAATGAATATCTTATCTGAAGGATCAGTCATAGAAGTATTAACATAAAATTGGTATGAAAGATTCATATTATTACTTGAGGTGAAAGAAATTATTAAATATGCATACAAAATCTTTAATTAAGAGTTTACATTGGCTAATCACAGAAAAAAAAATGATAAGTCACATAAAATATCGAAAAGAAATACTCTTGTATGCTTTCTAGATGATGCTAAGATAATGTCTGAACAAAAAATATAAACATTTTTTTTTTTTTTAACAAGGTAGGACTCTGGGGTTATCTCAAATGAAATAACTATCCATTTGACTAATAAACTGAAGGCAAACTATAGTATATCATAAATTTGCATCATATAAATTTTATTCTTTAATTTTTTATTTCTGTGAATAAAAATGATATTGTGTCCCCTACAGATTCAGGAATGAATCTTTACCCATCCTAAGTATGACTAAGTAAAAATATAGTGATCAGAAACATTGATTACATTTTGTACATAATGTGGTTTAACACCCAATTTGCTAATAAGCATTTTATGGATAATGGATATACATTATATAGGCATGATCATGGAAATGTTGATTAGATAATGGAATGCAATTATTGATTAAGAACTATATTTTAAACAGACAAATAAACATAGATTTAGAGTTTATTACTTCAGTATGGATTAGTTTTATTTAAATAATGATAGTAAGCTACATGTACATATATATGTATAAATGATTTTAATCAAATTCTCTTATGGCTGAAAAAAAATATTAAGTACAATAATAAAATTATGCTTTGTGGGATTTTTAATACATGCCCTGTTATCTAATAAAGTTTTGGAATTAAGTAATTAAGAAATTACTATAGGACAAAGTTTTATAAATATTAATAGGTTTCCTAAATTTAATGATATGAAAAACCACGTGGATTTAGTTTTGGCTAATTTGATTTATTAAATGTAAAAACAGTCTACAATATTGCTTAAGTGTTTCTCTACCATCCTGTTTTAGAGTTTTTAATCTATATTATTCCACTGCAACAGAAAATAGAAATAGTAATAAAAGCAAGAAATTTTTAAAATATCAGAATATCAGCTATTATAACATTTATAATGATAACCAGCATACAAACTGGGAAATATATATGTAATGCTTCTAATATAATTAAAGCAGCTAATGAACTTAAAGAAATATCATATAACTGTGAAAATATTAAATATAATATTTATATATATTCAAGACTTCGTCCAAAAAGCCTTCATTAATTCAACACAATTATATTATTTAACTCAAAACTTTTTTTCTAATAGTTATATGCTTCAACACAAATAATTATTTTTTTTAATTATTTAATATCAAATCTCAATATTTTTTTCCATAATATAATTTTTTTTTTATTCATATACATCTCATAGTAATATATTTCATGTTTGATGTCTGCCACAAAATTAATGCCCACTGAAAATCGAGCATATTTTCACATATGTATATAAAATAAACAATTGGTCATTAAATATTTTTAGTGCAACCATTTTAATTTGCTTATGATATATACATAATTCATGATCATCACTATTGATCTACTGCTGGATGAAAGTCTCTTCACATTCAATCCATCTTTTTTAATTTTTAGCCTCTCTTCATGACCCAAGCACACTTCTTTATTTCATCCATCCTTTTTCCATATGGTTTTTTTCTAGATCTTTTACAATCTCTTGGAATCCATACTATCCATCTATTATCTCTTTTCACAATATGTCCACCCCAACTTCACTTCAGACTCTTAATTCTTTCAATGATGTCAGTAACGCCCCTCTTTGTTCTCTTACTCATGTATTTTATTGAATGGTCTGAAGTCTGTGTATTAATCTTCAGTTAAGTGTCCAAGACTCAGATTTGTAAGTAAAAATTGGTAACCCATGTTTATTAAAAACCTTCCTTTTTATACACAGGCATATTTCCTTTTAATATTAAATTATTTCTACCAAAAACTACACCAAAGTTTAATTCTATGATTAATTTCATCCATTATGTTTTCATCTCTAGTAATAATTTGACAAAGATATTTATAGTTAAATTCTAACTCATCATTATAAATCTTTATTTTCTTCATTTGACAAAATCCATGTGTTTCATTAAGTTTTTCTTGGGCTCTTGCACTCAGCTAATCTTGGATGGACTGTAATCATTAGTTCTTAGAAAACTGATTTCTTTATGATTGCATCTAAATCTGTTCTGTTTGTATAATCCGGAGCACACTAGTGCTTATTTATAAAGTCTGATCCTATCACTACTTCATAAACCAATCCAGGCATCAATCTAACTTTTCAATTTGTGAGAATATGTGTTTGCTTTATAGGCAAAATCACAATTTGGATGCTGTTTTTTATGTGGTATTAGAGATAACAATGGCTTTCACTATCTATTGAAGCAATCAATGTATAATCATATCAAGTTTCATGCTTCATCTTACATACTAACCTCCTGTGGGGCCTGCAATTCAGACCTCATCATAGATATATGTTATTTCACCCACAACTGTATTATAATATTTAAAGAAAAGCTATAAAATATTTAGTAAAAACAAAACAGTAGTGTGTGTGGCGCATATATATATATATATATGAATGGAGCAATGATTTATTAATATTTATTGCTGAAAATTATATATATCTATTTTAATGAAAATGTTGGAATTTTAAAAACAAAAAGAAAAATGGGGAATGTTAGAAATACTTTTGAATCATTAATAAGCTGAAATGATCTTTATCTATATTCAGATTATTTTCACTAAGTAAAATTATAAATCTTAATTAAAATCATGCGGTAAACCTTTTATTAGTTCATTTGCAAATTTTTACAAATATCTAAATGGTATTTCTCTAAATGGTATTTCGAGCCTTATCTGTTTTAAAATTTTTCTAATTAAATATTTTACTAATTTTGAATTAAGATTACAGTGATAGCTGTGGGCAAGTGAAATCACATTCTTGGGGGGATTAAAAAATGTATAAAAGAGCCCATAGAACAAAAGAAGTCAGTTAGTTAATAAATTCTTTCAGCACATTTGAGTCAGTAGGTAAATTTTCAGAGAAAGTGATTCAAAAGATCATCAAATTTTAAGAAGTTAACACCAGTTCGGTGCTATGAACTTTGAGTAGAGGGAATCAAGCACCTTTCTCCTTTTCTCAGAGACTATTTGCTGGCTTCTGCCATGTTCCATCCATCTGTCCGTCTGCACAAGATAACCATCTGAAGTGCTGACCCTGCCTGCTGTCTTGGTATGTTGTGCTTTCCTGAGGTAACCTCACTTAATGAAGAGCTGCTTAATGATTCTTAATTGAAACATCATTGCGCAGAAGTCAAACCATTTTCAGGATTTAGAATATAATATATTAAGTTTTTCGCACAGGTATAATGCTGCTGGCATATCTTTCCTTTTTGTTATGGTACTTATATATATATTTTCTTTATTGCTTTGTCACTGGGGACTTCGGAAGTCCTAAAGCTCCTGTCCTACTTTCTCAAAATCATTCGTTATCAGGAGTGTATGCTATTCCCTGTGGAACACAAGGTTTATGGGCATTCAAACCCAACATCTCCATTCGATACCATTCCACCAAAGTGCACAGATGTACCAACCCTCATTAATTCTCAAATGTGTTAAAATGATGAAGTATTCAAATTACCATAAGATCCTTTATTTCTTTAATGATATGTTAGTATTGTTATCATTTTATTTAATTGATTTATGCCTGTTTAACCTTTCGCTAGTCGCAATGAGATGTTGGAAATACTGACTCATTCATGAAATACACCAACATGCTATTTAGTCAGTATGCTGATTTTAAAACTGCCTTCTTTTAAAACACTAATCGATTCCCATAGATGTAAATCAATACATATTCTCTGTAAAACCTTAATGATTATATATCTTACTTCTCCCTGACAATGTAACGCATTGTTTGTTTTTTGTATATGTATTCTAAAGACATTATTTCTAAACAATGCCTGTCAAACATATGTAATGATTTATAAGATTGTAAATAAATGATTGGGATCATATAATTATATTTATTTATCAAAATGATTAATGCTAAATTATCAAGCATCTTTCTGTAATCCGAATCTGTTCCGATCTTGTACTGTGTTTTATGCATTCACAACATTGTATTTGTAAATTAGCATGTTGAGCTCTGCACAAGTTACAACTCATTCAGTAAAAATCATGTCTATTGAATAATTAACGTAAAGGGGATTATATAAAACAATTCCTGAAATTTTGTAAATAGTAAACATTATACCAAGCATGAAATTTCTTTGTGTAATATATATATGTGTTCTAATATTTTATTAAATTTATATAATATATAAATCCTGGTTTCTGAATTATTATTTTCTTTTAATTAATAAAATAACTGTAATAAATGTAATTTCTGGGCTACTCTTATTTCGATCATCATCATCAGTCTGATCTTATGCTCTATTGCTGTGTTTCCGGACCTAGATTAAAATAATTGTACTGTATTATCGGAATTGTTGTTCATAGTGTCAGATCTCCATCATGATTGGATTCCGGGTATTTTTGCTTGGATTTTGAGTCTTGTTGTGTGAGCATACTGTTTTAACTGGTACACTATTAAGGTATTAATTTTAAAACCTTCTAACTTAACATTACTGGGCCCTGCACATTTATGGGAGATACTTTCCACTCATTGTTAAAGACTGTTTTCAGTATTTTTTATTAAATTATTCTTGGTGTTATTTTTATCCTTATTAGAATCCTACTATAAGGAATTATCTGACTTCTGAAACTCTTGCAACTGCATTTCTTTTTTTACAGATCTAATTTAGAGACCCCTGTGGCTTTCTTCAGTGAAATGTGGTAGATGTTGTTCTTCATTGAGAAATTTCTCTAAAACAAGGATAGCTTTTATTTACCCCCATATTCTGATTATTTCTTTCATTTTATACAAGTGATCTTGGTCTTTGATTAATTTTTAAATTTTCCTTAGACCAAGAATAATTATTTTGGCATTGTATTGTGAATATTTTTTTACAGGCTTTTGCAGTATATTACATATGGCATAATTATTAAGATCTACTATATCTTTATTAATCTATTAGATACAATAATTATTTGCTGTATATGCTAAGATAGAGTATGTTGGCTAAGCATTTATAACTCAGATATGACATACAGTTAATGCTCTAAACCTTGCTATTTTGCTATGAAAGAATTGAGTATATTGCCCTGAATAACATCTCAGAATAGCCTTACAATATTTCTGTAAAGTTTGAGGAAGTTCAGGCAAACATTCCTATTATTCTTAAGCAATTTTATAAAGATGGTTGCTTGTTATAATCACCTGCTTATTTTCATTTAATGATTTCAGACAGTTCAAATATCCTATTGGACTTTCATTTGTCTTATCCCTGAAGGTTTTCATCTAGATTATTTGTCAGCATATTTAGCTTCAAACAAATTCATCTTTCTTATTACTTTTTCAATGCTTATTTTATTAAAGTAAAATTAAGACAAATTTCAATTGCCCAGCACTTTTCTTTAGCACTTCTCTTATTGTAAAAGCATTGAAAAAGTAAAAAGAAAGATGGATTTGTTTGATTTTTTATAATTTTCTCAATGCATATTTACCTTCTATATTTTTGCCTCATTTGTAGCTCTGCATCTAATTTCTCATTACAGTGATAATCTTTCACTTCTTAGATGATATCTCCATCTTTTTCTTCCCATTCTCTCTCTGATATCTACCCTTTTGGTGGTACAATGTAGGGTTTTCTTTCACCTTTTTCTGTCTATATATCCTGTATGGCTTTTTTCAAAATTTCAGCCATATGTGCTTATCTGTGTGTCCATTTTTAATAAATGTGATTGTATTATAATAAAAATGTCATTTTTCAATTCAAGGCTGCCTTTATTTCTTGGTCAAACATTGTCATTCACTGATCTCCCCTATCTTTAATTTCTATTCCCAACCTTTTTATTTTCTTTCTCATTTGTTTTGATTATTGTTTAGTTTTTTTCAAGCTTCTGCTGCAATATCTGTTTATGTCCTTTGTTAGTTTGCATATATTTTTGCACTATTTGTTTCACTTAGACCTTTACTTCATGCTTAATTTTTGTTTTTAGTATTTATTATACTTCTGTTTCCATTTTATGTTTTACCTGTAATAATTCAGCTTTCACCTGTGTATGTTATCACTTAAGTGATGCTGCATTACTTGTAACTGTTATTGTCCCTATTGTTGGTCTCACAATATTTTGCTATCTTTACAGTATTTTATTATCCTCCAAATGTAGTAATTGTTATTGCCCTTGTTGTATGTGTTAAATATCATATGTAAAAATCTTTCTATCTCTTGCATCCACTGGTTTGGGTGTCATACTTTCCATCTCGTAGGCAGTAATTCTAATCTCTGTAAGTTATCTTAATCAGTTTTTAATGCTTTTTGATCTTTGTTTGTCTTTGTATATTTTTACCTCTTCCTCTTAGAGTTCTAATTGAAATTCATTTGCATGTTCTTTAATTGTAATACTCTATCTCTTTATAGTATTTGTGTACTTTTCTCATCTAATAATTTCACTGTTAATATGATTATTAATTTTTATTTCTATTATAATTTACTATCTTTTCTTAATCAAAACTGTTAGTTTGGTTCCAAATGCTGGAGTCCTCTGCCAGATGGATCATTATCTTTCTCCCATGTCATTGCTGCCTAATAAAAATACATTTTTCACTGTGTTGATGAGTATTGTTCTTTTTTACATTGATATTTTTTGTATGTTTTTTATTGTAAAGCCTCTTATTTCTGCATTCTCTAAAAACTCAACTTTCTTGTCATTCTGTAATATAAAAATCCAATCTTTCAGGGTGTTCTTTTTTTATATTGTAACCTATGTTGGGTAATATATTACTATCTGTGGTATATAGCAGTCAGCCTCTGTTGTGTTTGAATAATAATGATAATAGTAATATTCGTTCCTCATAAACTAACAAGTAAATAAATAATCTCTCTGTGTGTGTGTGGACTTTAAAGATATTTCCTTCCTCAGCCCATGTCCACACAATAATTGCCACATTTTGCATTTTAGTCCAGTATTGGTTTGGTGGCTGCCTTTTAGATGCTTTGATCTTTATTCCAGATTTGCTTATAAAATAATAAATTCCACAAAAAAAAAACAAAAACAGAAAATAAGAATATACAATTTATTAGTTAGTATTGAATGAATACATAAAATTCTAATTAGCACATATATATATATATATATATATTTATTTATTTGGATAAAATATACCTTTTTAATATCTCTATCTTTGATGTCATTAATTTTAGGATTTCATTCACATAATTCTATTGCTCAAGGCTTTATCCCCTCATAACTATCTTCTCTTCACAACTTATATCAACTCCCTTCTTTTGGAAATAGAAAGCAAAATTCTAGGAGTGCTTGTTCCTATAATTAATCAAACCATTAATCACATTTCTTATATGGATGACTTAGTTATTATTCTACCATCAAAAATCTCCTTCCCTTATTTGATTTGGTACTAATAATTATATTAATAATTTTTCAATCCACTTTAATAAAACAAATCTACTTGGAATATTCTTACAGGTAAGAATATTCCTTCCAATTTTTTCTCTATTCCTCAAAAATGTTTAGGTTTTCTAATGCACTTCTCATATGATGCGATGAAAACTGCTATTCAAAATCAGCTTATTGTTTCAGTAGAAAGCACCATCAATGCATTATCCAAAGCATACCTTTCAATATATGCTAATACATCACTAGTCAACATTTTAATAATTTCTAAAATTAATTATTTCTTATCCATTATTAAATTTACTTCTTCATTCAAAATATATATATATTTCCTTATCACCAGACTAATCTGGAATAAAAAGGCAGTAGCTCTATGCATAAGAAATATGCAAAAAACATATTAAATTCATTGGTCTCTCATTACATGACATTTCTACATTTTATATTCAGAGAACCATTAATGAAATGACTAAACTAATTAGTTTCTTCCCAAATGTTAATAGTGTAATTTCTGTTAACCCTACTGACACTCCACCACCCATTAACAATAATTTTATCAAAACCTTAATAATTCTCATAAGTAAGCACACTATTCTCTCACATAATTTATTTCTAAATAAAATTAACTATTGGCAAACATATGAAATTGAAAATAATAATAGTATATCAAATAATAGTAAATTTTTCTTGTTATGTAGTAACAAATCCATTATAAAAAAGTTCAGATATTGGCACCTGGAATCCAAATATCTGGACTTCTTAACTAAAATAAATGTCAAAGCCCTTCCTACTAATTATTTTCTCTTCTACAAGTGACACTTCACAAATATAGATCCATTATGTGCCCTCTGTCATAGAAATGAAGAAACATTGGAACACTTTCTTATGGATTGTTCCTCACTTCTTCCTTGTCATACTCTTATCACTAACATGACTCATTCAAACTCACTAACAATCAACAACCTCATAAAAAATATACAAAATCTTTTTCCCCAATATAAGAATCATTGCATTCATTCTTTTCACACTCTGGTTTCTAAGATGCTATCTAAGCTTTAATCCTATATCTCACAATACTAAATCACTCTAAAAAAAATTAAATAATATTAAGACCAGAGATCAAATCCATGTATCAGCTGATATTTTTGCAGCTACATGAAATCTGATCTCATTAACAACAACCCAGTGATTTGGCTATTGAATATACTAATTAATATGCATTAGATGTATATTGATTATGGCTCAATTAAAAGAACATCTATCTTATTGGTTTTCTACTTGAAATCTTTTGTTTAATAAGACTTGTAAATAATCTCCAATATATGTAGTAAACCTAATAAAGTTAATTTTAAAATAATTTTAACTGTCTCTTCATTTTATCTACTATATTAGCTTTTATTCTAATTTAAATCTTACAATTCTGTTTCAACATGTGTATGTACTGATAAAACATAGCATTTATTAAGTTTCATTTTGAGCATTCTGTGTCAAATAATATTGAAGCTGCCTCATTAAGTATTTTCAAACATTAAACATTCCACACTAGGCAAATATGGACACTTGTATAATGCTCCTAGCCATTACTAATTTATTAAGGTTGTTTTTTGATAGCTGGTCATGGCCGCTTGATGGCATTTATGCGTTAAAACACATAAAAACACTGTTTCTGCAGCCTACACTTATGGCTAAGAAAACAGTTGTGTTTATCTTAGCCATTGCAGGCCACTTGGATGGCTTTGCATATTATGGCCAGTTTTGTGCTTCGCAACACTTTATGTGAATTTGCACAATTCACTGATCGCTACTGTATCATCTGAAAATGTTTGGATTTCAAGTGGCCACAAGTTTTGATATCTCCATAGCAGAGTAACTAAGAATTGTCACACCATCCCTACCCTTCTCTACACAACATGGAATTTGCAAAATATTGGTAAAGGGTAAGGCTAAACATGTTTCAGCCAAGCTCATGCGAAAACTCACACTTTGCATGAAATTATACAATACAAATAAAATGGCATACAAATTGTGCCACTTACCGATGTCAGTCAGGCTCCTTCAAACGAATGTATTCCATTTTTAAAAATAAAATATTAAAGACATAGTAGGAAAAAATAAAATGTCATTAATAGTAAGAGCAAAATTGAAATCGTGTAATTAAAATCACTGTACAGCCAAAAAAAAGTCGCCATATTTTAAATCTGAAAAAATAAAACAAAATGTGTAAAAGTTTGAAGTTTTGATGTTATTGTAATTTTTGGGGGGCTGGTGTGTTGAAAGGATCAAAAAATGTAATTAATGGGAAAAGTTTTTTAAATAAATTGCAAAATAGATATCGCGTAATAGCAATAAAGCCCCCCAAAAAATCACCGTATAGTCGCCGTCTTTAAAAAAAAAAAAAAAGACAATGAAAGTTGAAAAAATTAAAAGTTTTGATCTTATTTTAATTTTTTTTTGGGGGAGGGGGTTGAGAAACCAAAGTTATTTTTTGTTTGTTTTTATTTTTTAAAAAAGGTAACAGAAATTGGTTTTAAAAATAAAAGTTTTAGTATATCAGTGGTATAGAAATAAAGCCAAAAAAAATATCGCCTTATAGGCCAAAAAAAAGTGGCTGTATTTTTAAACAAAAAAAAAGAAAAGAAAATGAAACTTGAATAAGTCAAAAGTTTTGATCCTATTTTAATTTAGGTGTGGATTGAGAAAACTTTATAAAAGTTATAGACAGAAGTTATTTTTTGGTTGTTTTTATTTTTAAAAAAAAGGTAATAAAAATTGATTTCAAAAATAAAAGTTAAAGCCAAAAAAGATCTTATCTTAAATTTTTAGGGGGGGGGGAGTGGGTTGAGAAATACTTGGGTTGAGAAATACTTTGTCTTCACTGAGACAAAAGTTATTTTTGGTTTGTTTTTATTTTTTAAAAAAGGTAATAAAAATTGGTTTTAAAAATAAAAGTTTTAGTATATCAGCATAAAGGCAAAAAAAAATATCGCCTTATAGGCCAAAAAAAAAGTGGCTGTATTTTTAAACAAAAAAAAAAAAAAGAAAATGAAACTTAAAAAAATCAAATTTTGATCTTATTTTAATTGGGGGGGGGGGTGTATTGAGAAATACTTTGTAAAAGTTAGAGACAGAAGTTATTTTTTGGTTTTTATTTTTAAAAAAAGGTAATAAAAATTGATTTCATAAATAAAAGTTAACGGCCCAAAAAAAAAAATCGCCGTATAGCAAAAAAAAAAAAAAACCCACTAAAAGTGAAATATTAAAAGACAAAGTAGAAAAAATTTACGAGATCAAAAAAAGTCGTTGTATTTTTAAAATCGTGGCCCAGTAATGTTTCATTTTATTGTTTTAAACATAAACAATGCCATCAAGCAGCCGTGACCAGCTATCAAAAGACAACCTTTATTAAAAAGTAAATATATAAGGTATATGAGCACAGACTTTCACATGACCTACCCCTTTCCACTCCATCTCATAACACTGATACACTTGAACACATATATGTCGAAAAGATAAATAATCACCAATATATGTATTTTATGCTAAACCAGCAATCATCATCCAGATTATCATCTCTACACATATATGCAATAAGTGCTCAGATATATATTAAGATAGCCAATCTTCATACTTCTAATGGAAGGCTTCAATCCACTCTAACTCTTCAACCATCCATCCAATTGAAAATCTGATGATGGAATGCTCAGGGCCTTTGAGCATTCTATCATCAGATTTTCAATTGGATGGACAGTTGGAGTGTGGAGTGGATTGAAGCCTGACCATTAAAATATGAAGGAATGCTCAGGGCCTTTGAGCATTCCATCATCAGATTTTCAATTGGATGGACAGTTGGAGTGTGGAGTGGATTGAAGCCTGTCCATTAAAATATGAAGATTGGCTATCTTAATATATATCTGAGCACTTATAGCATATATGTGTGGAGATGGTAATCTGAATCTATTGATGATTGCTGGTTTAGCATGAAATACGTATATTGGTGATTATTTATCTTTTCGACATACATGTGTTCAAGTGTATCAGTGTTATGAGATGGAGTGGAGAGTGGTGGGTCATGTGAACGTCTGTGCTCATATACCCTATATATTACATATATAGATACAGGTATATAATAAGCCTGTATTTCAGTTAAAAAGTAAATAAGAATGACCGACCTAGCTGAAAGTAATCCTAAGCATTAAAAGCAATTCTAATGTTTTATTGTTTTCTTTATAGTGGACCTTACAAATGAATAAGGAAAGAAATAAAACTATTGAGTTAAGTAGCAGATAATATATTGGGTAATCATAATACCCTGGTAAATAGACCACAATGATATAGCTAAATCTCAATTACTAATTATTAAATACGTAAATACTTTCTACTTTGATATCAAAAGGCTTATGCCCAAATAAATATTTTACCCCAGCAGAAAATCATATTCAAAAATATATAACTTAAAATTATTGTTATATCTTTATTGTTATTTAACTTCAAATATTTTATTCTCAACTTACTACTATTTTACATATGTACTCAAAGTTTTATACTAAAACCCTTCATTGATTCAGCACAATTATCTTTATTATTTAACTCAAAATTTCTTTCCTAATTAAGGGGTATAAGCATCAATAAAAATAAATATTTTCTTAATTATTTAATATCAAATCCCAAGCTCTTCTTAACATAATACTTTCTTTTATTCATACACATCTCATAATAATATATTACAGCTTTGTATCTGCCATGAAAATAATGCCCACTCAAACACATACATATAAAATCAAGCTTATTTTCACTTACGAATACAAAATAAGTAATCAATCTTTAAATATTAAACATCTTGTCCTTTGTTCTTGGTATAAACATTTCAATATGCCTATGTTGTATATATACATAATTATGCTTACTTAAATTTCACTATAATAATAAAAAGAAACTCATCATTTGTAAAGGAATCATATATATCTAGTCTATAGTTATTTACTTAACCTTTAAGTTTGTACTTAATAGTAATATTGTTTTTTCTTTTAAAACTTTAAATAATTTTTTTATAATGTTCTAAGATATCGAAATCATTCATTTTGACTGATAAATTTTATTGATATCTATTTTGATTCTTTTCACCTTTAATCCAGCTTTATTTTTCTTCAAATTAATTATCTTTGAAATCACCTATACAGAAAGAAGAAAAAAATGTTATTTTATTCTCAGTTAAACTTAATTTATCTTTTCCTTTCCTGTTTTTTTTCTAGAAAAAAAAAAGAATTGTTTAAACAAAATCTCGTATATAAATACATATATAAGTATAAATAAATATTCCTAGGAAACAATTTTTAAAACTAACAATATTTTTCATAATTGATTTTAAAGATATGTTTTTTATAGTCTAAAGTAAGTATAAATAAATACTTTTACATATTTAGGCTCATACACATATATGACTATGTAGTTGGTTTGTTAGCAAAATTTTCTTCATGATATATTTTTTTCCATTTTGAGTTGTGATGAAGCTTCAGGTTATCTAAGATTAGATCCATTAACTTTCACATTGTAATTTAGTTATTATAAGAAATTTTAAATCAGTCACTTTCTGGAAGTCATATTTTAATATAGCATCTACTGATAGAAATTTGACTTTGTCTCTTGTATTTAGAATTTGCTAAATGACACTTCTCAGGAAAATTGAGGAAGTGAAACTTTTTTTAAATCTTCCATTAAACATTAATAATTTGAAAAGACAATAAATTGATTTACTTTGCAAACCTTATTTATACTTTTGACCTGGCTCTCCCTTTGTGTAGATTTGTCAAATAATTTTATTATATATGGGGATTAATTTCTATTTTTATTAATTAGTTTAATTATTACAAATAAGCATTTAAGAGTTTATTTCATCATTAATCAAACCAAAATTATAAAAGATTTGCATAATTATAGGTTGACATTTTAATTAAAAAATTTTTTATTTTATTATCAAAATACTTTACTAATCTACAAAATTTTATTCTTAACAATTTATTTTTAATTTTTTCATAATTTAGTAATAATCATCTGTGAAGGAATTCATTTATTTAAATAAATAAAAAAATGTCTGCATAAAAAAAATATCTTTGATTTAAGTAATTAATATTTAATCAAATTAAAATAATCTTAACATGTAAGAAACCAAGAAAAATATTTTGTTTTCTTTCATTTCAATATTTACTAACAAAAATGAAATATATTTTATTTCATTTTTTTTTTTTTAGTATTGAATGAATATAATTTTGAATATGTTTTTACCTTTTTATTTTTTTTAAAGTCAATTTTTGTACCAAATATTTATTGTGTGCACATACATATAAATGCATATTGAACCTATTTTTGTTTCAAGCTAATTTAATAGCTTTATCTTCATGTGCTTTAATTAATCCCATTCTAATAGTAATTGTATTTTAAACCCCTATTGCTATTTCTGCCTGTTTTATGTGGTTTGGCAATGTAACCCTATTTCATTATAACAATCATATAATTAGTGTATTAAAAAAACTATAATGCATATTAAGCCAATAAACATCACATGACCACCACCCCTTATGCTTGTGTATAACTGTTGTTAAAACAGGCAAAACTCACTATAAATATTGCCACACACAGCAAGCTAGAGTAATCAATGGATGCCAGAAGGCTTGTGCACAAAATCCCCATCTAGTGCCTACTCATCCAATATCCCCAGGCTAGTTTCTGGCTTATAGCCTTCATTAGTGATGAGCCTTGGATCTGAGAGCACTGCACCTAGATCTTAGGATCTAATGCAACCCTCCATCAACCATCTTTTATCTCCATTTAACTACAAAACTATGAGTCTTAAACTGAAAACACCTTAATGTTTTCAATCCAAACCCATTAGCTTATATAGTCATATGGGTCTGAACCCAGTTCAGAATCCATACATTTTGGTGTCTTTAGTTCTTTAATAACCATAGCCACCACTATCCTTTGAGGCAGGATTAGTTTTAAGCCAATAAACGTCACATGACCACCATCTCTTATGCTTGTGTACAGCAAGCTAGAATCAATGGATGTCTGAAGGTTTGGGCATAAAATTCCCATCTAGTGCCTACACATCCAATATCTCCAGACTAGTTTCTGGTTTATGGCCTTCGTCAGTGAGGAGCCTTGGATCTGAGAGCACTGCACCTAGATCTCAGATCCAATCTCCTTACTGATGAAGGCCATAAGCCAGAAACTAGTCCAGGGATATTGGATGAGTAGGCACTAGATGGAGATTTTATGCACAAGCCTTCTGGCATCCATTGATTACTCTAGCTTGCTGTGTGCGGCAATATATATAGTGAGTTTTGCCTGTTTTATAATGCATATTCTGAGTTTGAGCATTTAAATACTTTTTTATTAATTCATCAAGAAAATAAGATGTTTATAAGTAACAACCAAATTTTGAATAGCAAATTATAATAATATAAGAGCCATAGGACTGATTTTAGTGAATCCCTGTCCATTAATTGTGCTAAACCGTTAAACATTACTAATCACAAGTCAGTTTAGTTTGAATATTATTTACATTAAGCCTATGTTATTTGCTTTTTATTTTAAAATGTGAAAAATAAAATATAATTATTAAATGGTTTGCCTTTTATAGTCAAAAAACTTGCATATAATTATATTAATTAAATAATTTATGTTATTCGCATATTTAATACAATTGGTGAGGTTAAATGAAATGAAATAAGTTTCTATCTGACTAGAAAATATTTGTGTTGTGTATTTTATAAAATAAGTAATATCTTTTTTATGAATATATATATATACTATTTGTAAGATTTATAAAAAAATGGATTTAATTATAATTTCTGCCTATCCAAAATATTGATTACAAAATGCATTGCTTTTAATAATTGTGTGTATTTTATCTTTCACACTTTAAAATAATGCATTTTGATTGAGGTAAAAATCAATTAATGTCAATATTTTTTAATTCAACATAACTTTTCATACATCAAAATCAAGTTTAATTCTGAATAGATAAAATAAATTACTTTTTATCTGATGTCTAAAGTACTTTAGCAGCAAACTCTACTTTTCTATTTTGAATGGGATCTAGTGAGACTTTTGTTAATATTCCTCCATATTTGAACATTTTATTTTTACAATTAAACCTTTTTTCTATATCAAATATTGATAATATTAACATTATTTATTACAAATGTAAACCTTCAAGTAATACATATTTCAAAAGTTAATATTTAATGTTTTCAAAATATGAAAATAAATATTTAAATGTTGCTTGGTGTCATTGGAAGTAATTTATTTGTTAAAAAAATTAGAAGAATGACGTATTAGATATTTGAATTTTGTGGTATTACAATAAAGACATATTTAGGATTAATCATCATCAAAGAAAATAAATAAATCTTGAAAGTTAATATATTAATTATTGTTATTAAAATTTTAAAAAATAATTTCCTTACCATTTTGACAAAGGCAATTTTAATTTATTCCAGAAGAAACTGCTTTGCTGTAATCATCTTTTTAAGAGTTGCTTTTTAAAAATACATTGTTTTCAAAGAAAATCTTTTATTAGTGATATAATTTTTTGGTTTAAAATAAGTCTTTTACAATAATATTATAAACAAACTACTGAAATACTGAAAATTACTATTTTTTTTAGGAATGTAAATGATTTGATTATTTGACCTTGGGCTGACATTCTGCCAATCAGAAATTGTCATTTCTATTGACTTTTAAGGCCACCCCTCTCATGGTATTATCATGCAAATTAGACTATTGTCCTTGCTGAAAAGGTCCATGTAATTCTGACATTTTCAGATTTTTTACAACTAAGAATTTTAAAATGTAACTGTAAAATACAACTGCAAGTAAGGTAAGGTTACAGATAGACTTAAAATAATATGGATCAGATATAGAGAGTGTAGAACCATCATAATGCCCAAAACCATAAAATCTATGTGAGATTGTCTCCAGGCAAATCTGATTGAATAGATACGTTATATCAAGGATGAAATTTAAATATACAAAATATGACAATTAACTATATTTTAATAATTCTACAATTATACTACCATAATCTGTTATATGTTAAAGAAACAAATATATTTCTAGATTGAATCCTTATGTAAAGTAAATAAGTGCTACTTATTGTTGATGTTTTTTAATTCAGCATAATTTTTCACAAAACTGCTATCCAACTTAACTATGAATAGATTAAGTTTTTATCTGATGGTCAGATACTTGAATAAACAAATAGAATAGACAATGGCAACAATGTTCTCATTGTTGATATATTTATTAAAATACTTAGATGCCAGGTAAAAAGTGGATTCATTTTTTTCATCTTTTGTGATTTGTGGTGATTTTTAAGAGCTTGGCACTGTCAATAAAAGGGTATCCTTAAAACTGTCCTGTGAGTTTTGTATTATTATGGTTTATAGATCAGAATTTGGCTTTTATGTATAATATATATTACGTTATTTTCAGAATAAGCTAATTAAAGGGTATTTAAATATTTTTATTCATAATATATTTTGGCATATATATACATGTCCATATGTTTTTAGTATTGTTTATATTTTAAAAATCTGATAGTTAATTTGGAAAAGGCACAGGTAAAGTAGATCATTATAAATAGTTAATATGGAAGAAATAGAAAAGAAAAATGATACCATGTTTATATATATATGAACTTTAAATATATATTTCTATTATTGAACTATAAACAAAAATTGAAAGTTAACTTAGATTTTTATTCTATACATAGTGCGAAATAAAATATTTATTCAGTAACAGCAAATCATCATTTTTTTAAAGTGATAATAATAGAGTTTCATTTAAAATAATAATAACATCCCCTTAAATGATAATATTTTTGTTTAATATTACAAAAAATATTTCGAAAAGAAAGTTTTTAATTTATTTTTGTATAATTTATGCAATCCCTTTTCTCACAGCTGCAAATATTAAATACATTTTTAAATCGTGTATAAAAGGTTTTTTTTAAAAAAAAAATTATGAAAATTACACATTTAATGTAATTAATAATTATAGCTTAATGAGTTAAAAATATAAAAAAGAATATTATATTTAAGCTATTTAAAAATTCTTGTTTATGAATTATTTATAATTACTATGATTTAAACATAGATATTTTTGCTAAATTTAAATTTTTCTAGAGTGACTGTAATAAGTGATAAAATGGTTGCACATAAATTATAAAGTAACTGTTAAAATCTTGTAGTGTTTAAAGTTTGAAGATTTAAAGAGATTTATCTCGATTTTATTGCTGCTAAGACCAAAAGTTTACTTTAGGTTTGGAGTAATAGATTTTTAGTTTTATTTATTTACTATTAGTATTATAGTCATCTCTGTTATATAAAGCATATTTGCAGTATTTAATATATTTACAGATATGGATTCATATAAACTCATATTTCGTTAAAAACAAAACAAGTATTTGTATGTACTTATTAAATTTTTTAATTATTTATGTTTATTAATAATTATGTAAGCAAGTCTTCTAGTGTAGAGATAGTGCATCTTTCCCATTGGGTCCATGATCTGTGTTTAGATTGTATTCAAGTAAACTTATAAATTTGCTTTAGATTCTAATTAGGCATAGGATTTATCTTTTTTTGTAGCATGCTTGTAACTAACTCTGCTAATTATTCAATATTAGAAATTGAGTTATTTTCATCTAATAAGTAAAATAAGAATGTAAAACCACATGGAAACACTCATTCACTAGAAATTGGATACATTGCTGTGTAATACTTTCTCCATTACTGTTTCTTTATGAAAAGCTAATGAAATGGCTTTTTCCCTACAGTACACTATTTAAAGTCTATTTTACTTTTTCCATATGTCACTCTCACTCAAAAGCATCTCATACTTTTTTTTTTATGTTTTTTTTTATTCATTCTAAGTTATAATTATGATTTTGTATAAGTTTTGGGACAGGATTTTGTTTTCTTCCTATTTATTTTTGATTTTGAAATTTTATGTTTATGATTTTTGTAAAGATTATCTCAAACTTTGATTCTTTGCTATTTTATTAAATATTATCATTTATATAGATATTCATTATTACTATAAATTATTCAAGTATAACAATCTATATAACCATTCTTTTGTTATCACTGGAATATAAATAATTTTTGTATATTGAAGCAGTCAATCTTAGCTTAAGATTGAGCTTTATGTTTCCATCTTCTAACCTATGTTTAAATCCCTTTTTCCCGTCCTGCTCCTTTTGTCGTGTATATATATTTCATGCATATATTTGAGATGCACGCCTAAATTATAAAATTTAATGTTTCAATAACATGTTTTAAAATTATTATTCTTTTTATTAATTATTAGTTCTTTTTTATTAAAGTATTATAGATGCCGCTCAAATATATATATATATAGGAGCAAAACTTACTAACAAAATATTGATGTTTTTAAATATTTATTATATCTCATTTTTAACTTTCCTTTTTAAATTGCTTGTTTTTCTATTAAACTGTATATTTTTTTATAAAATCCAATATGGAAGATGTGACTGCTGTTAATTGTCCAAAAATAATTAAAGGGAGGTATTTTTTTTATTAAAGTTTTACTTAAAATAAATGGGATTAAGTAGATTAAAGATTTTCTTTTGTATAAAACATGTTGTCAAATCTATTTCTCATCTGGAAATAGATTTGAATTTATTTTTGGACGTTATCTTACAATTGCATCTTTCAAAAACAACTAACTAATTAATGATAAGCATTCCAGAAATACCTGCGCAAGGGTATAAATAATGGCTGGATTTTTAAAGCAAAGATTAGATTAGCCACTATTGAGAGAACTGATTGCTACTAGACACCACACTGTTTTGAAATCTAAAAATGATGTAGTAGTGAATCCACCACCCTTCTCTGGCCCTGGTGGGTCATCATCTTTCGCAGCTATACCATCTAACTGCTGCCCTGAAAGAAAGTAAAAGCCTAAAGAAGGAACTCTGGAGTGCTAAATAGAAGCTTACTGTCACCAAGAATTCAGTTGGATCCTCAATTTGCCATGCATGAGCCGTACTTTGAAAATAGACATTAAATTTGTGCAAGGTAACTTTTATGCTACTATTTGAAAATGAATCTAGCCTCACTAATCTCAAATCCTGCTATCAAGATTCTAACGTATTGTTCAATTTTCTATCTTTTAAATTAATGTTTTTTTTATTATATAAATAACATGTAATTTGCTCTTAAATAATTTATATAAATTTAATTCTCTCTCATATGCTCTTAACTTTCTTTAACTTTGGTGCGGTCATTTATTTATATGTATTTATTATTTGATTTATGTATCTGTTATTGATATGTCAATTTCAAACAATCTAACGAGCTTAATTTATAAAAATCTTTTCTGTTATTTTTAACTAAACCTTCATGAAAAGGTTATTAACGTCCCCTTTAAATATGTAAATTAATATGTTCACCAGATTGTTTTATGAATCAACATTTTAGGTTCGTTTGTAATATAAAAATTGATTTATTTAACTCTGAAAATCCAGAACTCAAGCTAATTAATGCTCTGAAACATTTATTTTATAATTATTTATTAAATTCTGAAAGGGTGACTTATAATTTGTTTCCTATATAACTGCTAATCTTACTTCATTTTTCATACTCTTAAAATATCAAATATAGTATTTAAATATTTCAGTTATTATAAAAATCATGAAGTTGGGATTGAATTATTTTAAATATCAGAAAAGGGATGGGGATAAATCTTAATGTTTTTTTTTAAATAAAATCTTCATGTATATTTTAATAAATGAAATTTCTCTATATATATATTATAGTGGCATAGCATATTATTTATATAAATTATAGTATTCAAACAAGGGTCATCTATTTTAAAGCAGTAAATTATATTTCATGCCATTAGTGACATTACTGCGTTGCCGACATTTAGCCTCTCTTCGTATATATATATTATGTGCTTCTAGTCTTCTAATCTGGGGGTTGCGACAAGTTCGAACCCATAGATTTCTTCTCATATCTCATTCCGTAGATAGTTGAGCTATCCGGAATCACATTCATTTTGTGTAAAATGCCTCTGGTGGTGATCCCATAAGTTTGGCACATGCTATGCATATTCACTTCTTAGATAAAAGGCCTCTCGCATCAATTATACCAGCAAAAGTCTGGGCCACACCATGCCTATCCACTTTTCTCTAAGCACTACCCAAGAAGGGGGTGTGAGATTTCATTTTTCATCCAGAAGCACGACCTTTTCCTCTTACTTATTTTTAGGCTATTATGTCAGCACCGCAAACTTCTTCATATTATTATTATTTCTTTTGCTTCATGATCCAGTTTTAATGCTCTAATATTAAAATGCGCTCTGCTCAAAATATATATCAATGCCAAATATTAATAGCCAGATTAATTTCTAATGTTATTTCAATCTTACCATACAATCTCACCGTCGTAATTTATATATCTATATTTAAGAGTATCTATATGCCGCGGGGAAAATAAAGCGTTCGTCTTACTATCGTTAAAATAATTTTTCATTAAATATTTTGTCATCTAATCAAATGTTATTTTCAAATATGTTTTTCAAATGTATCTTATTTATTTTCACGACCTCAATGGCGTGAAAATAGTTTATATCACATGTATAATGAATTTCGGAACGCTCCTAGAAAAATATATGTTAGTCACCACGTTTCTGAACCGTAAATCAAAGCGTTAATGGCAGTATTATGTAATTCTTTCTAATATTCGATTGGCATCTTAATATTAGACCCACCAAAGACGTGTGTTTATTTGTATTTAGCTAATAAAGAGCATATGAGAAATAATAGCGTGAATGACACTATGTAATTATCTACCGCTTGCTCATTCACGCACACACTAATGTATATAATTAATTTATAAATGTATAATAATTTATCAGTATATTAAAATATATTTTATTGTCTAACTTATTTGAGTAGTTCGAATTCCTTTTCATCCACTTCCACATATTACAGCCATGTTTATCTTTTATTTTAATATAGTCATAGTTAATAGATGTCTCATTGTTTTGCTCAGCTTTGCTAGTCGGCCGGATTAAGATTAATTCTCATGTGCCATCACTATTATGTTATTCATTAGGTGTTTGATCTGGGGCTTAGAGAGTGGGTTCGAATCCAGGCTGGTCCCTGATCTAAATCTTGGGCTTGACTGGGTTTGAAGTACATTTTGTGAGTTCCAGCTCATGTTAGATGGTTAAACATGTTTTGACCGGCACAATATATATATGTGAAATTCTATTAACAAAAATATATATATGAACATATATAAATGAATTCGTAATTATAAACAATGGTATTTTTTTTGCTTTTTTTAATTAAAAGTAAAAAAAATAATATTTGCTTATTTTCTGTTTTGTTTCAAAATAAAATAGTGTAATAGTAATAATCAGCTATTAAGCTAATGCACATGCGCTTTGTGCATGTGCATTAGCTTAATGGCTGATTATCACTATTACAAAATAAAATACTATAAAATTGCAAGAAATAGAAAATTCAGTTTTTTTAAAAAAAAAAAAAATTAAAAATTATACATTTAAATTTATTAAAAAATATACTATCCCTTACAAATATGACCAAAATTAGGATAATAAATACAGATAGATATTTTAAAAGAAATAGAGAAATTATTTACAATGATATACATATTCTAATGATAAAAATATACAGACTTTTAAACATTAAAGAATACAATTGTGATATTTAAGAAAGATGCAAAGAAAATATTTCAAATTATGAACCTATCAATTCTCTATTATATCTTTATTATGGACATTATACATATTCTGCAAAGAATATTGAAATTAAGACAATCATATAGAGAAATAAAAATGATTAGAGCAAAATAAACCACAAAAGAAGTTATCAAGAGTCTATAAATGGCTATTTTACATTAAATTTGTAAATTTTGATGAACATTTGATTCCTTTAGCATTTATGCAGTGATTAAAGCTTTGGAAAATCAAAGTAGATCTGAGATATTACCACATTCTAAAGAATATTTATTAAAATGCTGTAGCAATGATTAGATTATAGGATGAAATTAAGATTAATATTGATAAGGATATATGACACGGTGACTTCATAATTCCAAAACATTTTCAAGTCATCTAGATTTTTTGATCATTTTTCATTTTAAATTTCTTAGATTTTTTTAACCATCATTTAATTTTTCTGGACAATCAGCCAATTTCAAATTCTATTATAAACTTTTTTGATTATTTGAGTTGAATGTTTTGACTAAATCAATTTCAAGCAATATATAAATCATACTTTTACTCTTGATACTTTGCTTGCAATTTCTTGGCAAAAAAAATCACATCTATAAAACTTTTTTTATTCCCTAAAACTATAGTATGTTATTGGTAAACTGTGACTGGAAATAAATTATTCAAGAAAAATTTTTGAAATTAATTTTCTTGTAGCAAGTGATGGTAACATTCTGTCCATAATTACTCAGCCTGTTCTCAGTTATTTTGTATATTGAAATGATAGAAACATTCTTATAATCAGATAGTATCACTTTTTGAATTTAAATATTTTTAAAAACATCCAATAGGATTGAATTTAATATGTAATCTATATTTTAACTTTTCATGTATCTCAACTTGATATTTAGCCTATTCAATTTTAAGATTTTTTAAGAACTGTTTTAATTTTATTAAGCTAAATGCCTTTGTATAAATCTCATTTCTTGTATTATTGTTTAAAAGATGATCAAAATATTTTTCACCTCTGTCGAACATCAATGTGGATTTAATAGGATTATGCTATTTTAAAGTCCTGGTTTACTACTTTCCCACCATTATTAAATGCTTTTATATTAACTTGTACTATCTCTGTTTCTGTCATTATGTTCACATTTTTGACCATGTTTCTATCAGGATATCTACATTTTTAAGAATGAAAAAAACATTCCCATTTAGAAGTTGAGCTCACATCCTTATGCTTCCCAGCAAAAATCCTTAGTAACTGAGCCAATGAAAATATTATGTTTGTAGAATAAAATTTTGTTAATATTGATTTAATTCATGCTTAATTAAGTCAAAATAAATATTTTCTATTAAAATTTGAATTATTCTTCTTAAATCATTAAATTTCATAAATATGTTGTGAAAAAAAATTAATATGTAAAAAAAAAGTTAAAAAATCATGTTTTCATTTCCAAAATCAAAACAAGCAGGCATTTTCTTGTAGATAAAACAAGAAACATAGTATAAAAGTGAGTGATGAAAAATAATTTTATTTAAATTGAAATTATTTACCTGCATTTTATTTATAACTAAAAAGTAAAATATTTTTTTTTTTTTAAATATTGCTTTTATATAAATAGCTGATTAAAAAGTAGAAAATAACAAAGTAATCTGAATAAAAAACATATTGTATCATTTCATAAAAGCATTTGAAGCCATAAAAATCTAAAAGGCCTCAAATGCTTTTATGAAATGACACACCATGTTTTTTAGTAGGATTATTTGTTGTTTTTTATGTTTTAGTCAGCTGTTTATATAATAGCATTATTTAAAAACATTTTTTTTATTAATATTATTTTATTTCTATATGCTGACATTGTAACCAGATTGTATAAGATAGATTAGTTTTAAATAATCATTTTTAAGTTCATATTTTTTTATGATAGCATGGAATCTTTAAATAGATCTGTCTAAACATGGAACCATTTTCTGGATTAAAATTTCTGTCCCAAATTCATCTCCAAAATGATTTATTATTGATTGTACTGTCTCATATAAGATCCCAGCTAACAACTTCTTGTTTACTAAACCTCTTTTTGTTATTGCTTTTTCAATGCTAAGGACTAGTGCGCACACAGAAAATTGAAATTGAAGTTGTTATGCAAGATGTAACAGCACAAATACACACTTATGCAGTAGCAGAAAGATGACTGTTTGCTATATACAGTATTATCTTATAATAATGGTAAAATAATGATGATATCCTCAACATTAATTTGAAATTTACTCTTAAATAAGTGACCTTTTTTCATCACAAATGCATATATTATGTATTACTACAATGAATCAGAAGTTGTTTTTCTGAAATATTTTATTAATAATTGTATATCCTTAAATACTTTATTAATGCAGTTAATTAAACATTTATAACTAATTCAAATACTTTTTTAAAAAAACAAAACAATAATTTATGCAATAGAAATTATAAATCTTTATAGTGACATACTGGAATATATCTTCCTTGAATCCATATTAAAAATATTTTTGTATTACCTATCATTCTGAGCTACATTCCAGGATGAAGTTATCTCCAGCTTTTTAATCCATTCATCTCATGTAACACTTCCTTCTAATTTGTATTCAGTCATTTAGATTTTAAATTTTAATTGTCCATCTATTGTCATGTGTCAGCAGTAGGTTCATTCTAATCTTATTTTAATTTTTTAATCTTCTTCAATGATTTCACTAATGTCTGCTTGTTTTTTTGCCATCTATATTGTTTTTGATACATTTCTGTTTTTCCAATAATCATGTTTTTATATTTTGGTGTGTGGTATGAAGCCTCCATGTTGCTGTTTTATTAAATGTTCATGACTCAGTTTCATAAGGATATTTCCTTTTCAAATGCATATTAGGTTATTTCTATCAAAAGAGCTCCAAGTTTAGTTATATGATTAATTTTGTTTATTGTTCCCATTTGTATTAATAATTTGTTCATAGTATTTACAGTTAACCTTTTTTAAATTTTTTAATAACAATTTTTATTTTCTCTTTTTGAAAAGCCGTTAAACAAAATTATAATTTTTGTTAGCTTTTATTTTTTGTTTTAAATTTTTTTTTTTTTATCTAATAGCTGTTGAAGATTTTCCTATCTCTGCAACATTAGTTTTGGAAGTATCTACATCTGTTCCAACATCTAGATGATATAAATAATTAATATTTTCTTAATTCTCATTTTAATCTGTATATAATTTTTATTTTCTTAGATCTCATTTTAATCTATAAAATTAGTACTGTAAAACAACCCAAAAAAATTTCAGATTAGGAATCACTGTTCTGTGCCCTAACAATGTTAATTGTGTTAGTCTCATGCAATTTAATCACATTTTTTACATTTTAATAAATATTTTGCAGAAGATGACAATATCCTGGATTTTTTTTTTTTTGATATTCCTAAGTTTTAATCATTATTTGCATTCTGTTTTTTGATCAAATAAAGCATATATTTTGTAATTAACAGTTTTATAATTAATAAAGTTAATATTTTTTTAAAAAACTTTTATTTGATTATTCTAAATTTTTAAAAAATCAATTTCTCAACTAACAAATGAAAATTATTCTCCTTTTGTATATCTTTTTTTTTATACAGTATAGCAAGGAAATAAAATTACTTTATAATTAAAACTAAATAAAATGAATGTGGTGTATTAAAAATGTTTTGCATTGTTTTTGTGTGTATACATACACACATATATATATATATATTGTAACAAATACATAAAATATATGAGGTACATAAAAGTATATATGTATGTATTTTTTAAAAACAAAAAAGGCTATCTAATATAGATCACTTAAATAGTCATTATGATAGTAATTAGAAAGAGGAGAAAATTTGAAATAAATAATAAAAGACCAGTTTAGAATTTTATAAAAAGGAAAAAAAAAGAAAATCCATCAAAATATACCAGTCTTGTTTTAAGATAAAGGGAAATTGAAGAAAGAATAATAAAATTTGAATAAAACTGTAGGGATAATTTAAGAGTTTTAATTAGATTTCCTATGAAGAAAATCTAATAAAAGTAAATGGCTTGCCCAATAAAGCCAGTAATAATTACTTACCTTCTCTTTAAAAATTGTGAATTCAAAATATTATAATGTTCAATAAAAATGAGAAAAAAAAGGGGGAGAAATTTAAAATTGTATTAATTATAAATTTACTTTGTGAAATATTTTAAATCAAAATATTAATTTAAAGGAAATGTAAAATAATTTTTGTAAAATTATCTAATCAAAAAGAATGGATTAAGTTGTTTTTACTGTAAATTAGTAAACTGATTAGATAAGGTATGCTGTAATTAAAAATGATGCTAATTAATAAAAAAGAAAAAAGAAAAATAATTAGCATGGGTGATGACCATGACAATGGTTGGTCAAATATATGTTTTTAAATTATTAATTCAAGTATTCTGTGATTGTTAGTTTTGATGTCGTGTGTTGCTGATGTTACTTGCTGAATTTTGCGATCTCTGCCATAATGGATTTCTAGTTTTGTGGGTCAAGCAATGTATAGAAATCTGTGAACATCTTACCATCACCATGTCCTAAATTCGCAAAAGGGATGTTCATTCGATCTTACTCCATGCAACTCCTATAAATTATTGATAGCCTAAGATGTGACCAAAACTATGACCTGCTATTGTTGAGACATTTCTCCCATCCTATGCTGGACATTTAAATGAAGAAGATATATGCTGTCCCAGGAAGAAAAATCTATAAGCCACTAGGGAATTGTCTAATGCAAGAATACTGTTCCTGAGGTTACACCATGTAAATGAAGAAATTGAGCTAGCCCATGAAATAAACACTAGAAACGTTTAAAATCTCTTGTCAATGTTCCAGTTAATTCTCTGGATGACACTCTGGTACAAACCCAATATAAGTTAAAGTATCCACGGAAGAAGTATTTTGCTTTTAGTAGGTAATGAGCAGGTGTAACAGTCTTAAAATGTGGCTGCTGTTTGTATATTGATAGACAGTATTGGATCTGACCATTTGTATTATTATATAAAGTATTGACTGTATTTACCCCCTCTCCTTGCATAATTTAGCTGGTCTAAATTATATAATAAATATTTTAAAAAAATCGAAAACTGTTATATATATTCTGTAAATGTTGTGAGCTTTTATAGTTACAATATTCATTATGTCATAAAGGTACTATAAATAGATATTTATATCAAATTTTAGTTATCACAAAAATATAATATATATATATTATAACGCTGAGAAATCTTCAGAAATACATATGAATATTTTTAACAGAAGACTCATATAGTAAATACAAATTGCTAAATAATGTATGCATGCACAATTTAAAAGACATGATATTATAACATAAATTATTAAGTGAGAGCCGTTATTGTAAGATATTACTTTATTAATTTATGTGATTGAAAACTTGTAAGATAAAATAACATTGAAAGAAGATTAAAAAAGCTGTAATAGAAACAGTTACTAAACCTTTTACAAACTATCTTTGCCTACAAGTTACCAGGAGGTACTTTGATTATTCTATTATCTACTAAATTAAATTTGTTGATTAATTTTACTTTGATTATTCTATTATCTACTAAATTAAATTTGTTGATTAATTTTATATATTCTATTTTTATTCTTATTTCTAATTTGGCAAAACTATTTATAATTGTTAATTTTTTTTAATTCAATTTTTTTCAGAATATTATTTTTAAAGTAAAACCCTTTGAATATTATTATTATTATTTTTCACATTTGTCATACCCCCCCCCCCCTTTTTTTTTTTTTTGCTTTTATTATTGCAACTATTAACAGATTTAAATCTACTCCAACATACAACTCTTCAAACATCCATACCATTGAAAATCTAATGATGGAGTGCCCAAATCCCATGCTGATGCCAATATTATTGATATATCCATGTTGACCTAAAGTCACTCTGACCCCTCATGTATTGGACCTCATCCATTTAAATACATAGAAGAGGGATGGTATGATGCAGGCTTAATGTGTAATATTTGAAATACAGGCATTCTTCATATACCTGGAGCCTGTCCATTAAAGTATCAAGATTTGCTATCTTAATATAAACTGAGTACTGATTATATATGTATGAAGGAGATGATTTGGACCAACTGATGAGTGCTGGTTCTGCATGAAATATGTATATTGGTGATTATTTGTCTTTTCTACATGTGTGTGATCATGTGTATCATTGGTATATATAGAATAGTTGAAGGGTGCTTGAAAGTGTTTTCAAATCCTGTATATTTACAATTAAGCTCCAAGTATCTGAAGAATGCCTGTATTTCACATATTATATTTATCTTATATAATCTTCATTTACTTGTATTTCCTTTGATTTCACTTTTAATTCACAATTTCTGTTTTAAAATGATAGAATCATTTCTTTCCTATTTATTATTAATCTACTTAATATCACTATCTAACTGTTGAATTTTAACTATTATTTTTCAAAATTTAATAACAATCTAAATTCATTATGAAGTTTGGCAGCATGTTTATACTATTAATGCATTTTTAAATTACAAATACGTAGTATAGCAACTCTTTTTCATTGCCTTTTTTGTTGTTGTTTTGTTTTTTAATTTCTTTTAATACATCTGAATATGATCTAATGTTCTAACAACTATTATAAATCTAGCTTGTTTTTTTTCTGTAGATAGTTTGAATGATTTTAATAAATGTTTTGAATGCAACTGATATTAAGACTGATAAGTCAGTAAATAATATTTCTTTAATATAATTTTCCTACCCCACTCTCAGACAATGTAGGGACTGGTTTCTATTCACTTTTAACACCTTGTAGAGAGATATAATCATAAACGTATAACTAAAAATGTGTGAAAAAGATTTATAATCCCCAAGATTCACATTTTGTGCTGAAGCAGCACTCATCAGTTATCCTAGCCCACAGTCTCTTACACATATCTTTTATCATTGTTCAGTATATGAGAGTGGTGTAGTGAAAATTATATTACAGAAATATTATTCATTATGTATAATCTCTAGTCTAATGAATGATGAATAAAAATTATTGATAAATCTGTAATTCTTAATATCTTCCCCCTTCCCCCACATTTTATACATATCAATATCATTATTATATTTTCCCCCTCATCTGATAATACATTATCATTTAGATATTTTATGTAGCAATTTGCAAACTTTTTTTTTTTGTTAATTCATTTTAAAACTATTCATAATAATCTCTTTATTTCATAGAGGTTTTCTAATGTTATTATAAGCAATATGTTTTATCTGTTTTTGTTTTTTTTTAATTATTATTATTTTACAGTATTTGTAAAACTCTTGTACACACTTCATGATATCATCCTATTATTGCTAAAATAAGTTTCCTTCTAATATCAGTATTGATGTTTTATACTTTTATTCTTTTCATTAGTTTTTGTTACCATTACATTTTTAAGAATGTCTAATTGATATCTTTGTCAGGAATTAACTATGAAGGTTTTGAGAAGGAAAATTATACTATTTTTTCTTACTTCTAAACAGAGGTGATAACTAGTGAACTTATCACAGTAGATATTATGTGATATTCATCAACTTATCCATATACTTTAACTACATGTATTGTCCATTAATAGCATCTATAGTGAACATTTTCACACTGATTTTTTTAAAACATTAAGAAGGAATCAAATGTCTTTTTTTTTTAAATTCTAACAAATTCATTTTATAAAATCATGTAATTTAACAGAATTGAGGATTTGTCTGTAGAAGAAGCTTAATAGTGGAATGAAGATAGAGATTTACTTTGAAAATAAATATCATATTGACTTCTTGTGATTCATTATTTAGTTTACAAGAATCAGCAATTTATACCATATAAAAGGCGTTTAATTTTATTGCTAGTTAAATTAGAGAGTACATTCGTTTGTGTGTGAACATATAGATTGTTAGTTCATTATTATATTTTATTTTTCACTCACATTTATCCATAAAGACATAGCATTGAAATATGCAGTTAATTAATATTTGAATAAAAATATTATTAATATTTTATTAGTATGATATTTATTTAATTGTAATATGTATTTGGTTAATAAACTCACAGGAAATTTGAATTTAGTAGAAATTTATATAAGAAAATTACAAGGCAATGTGATTCAGCAGTAACTGGTGTTATTCCTAGTTGAATATACATGGGCAACTAATATATAGCTTTTTTTTTTTGTAAATAAATAATGATTTAGAAAGTCATAATTATTTTGTGTATATAGGAGAAAATTCTTTTTGTTACAGATCAAAAATTAATAATCACATTTAGATAGAAATGAATAAGCAAGCTGAAAATTCAGAAGTGATGCATTTGGATTAATTAAGTGATGATATATATCTGATTGAATTTTAATAATTAATGTTTTTATCAGATAAACTGAAATTACAAGTGTATAATTTAACCAGCACTTATTTCAAACAACAATAGTTCAATAATTCTTTAAATGATCTTAAATCATTTTTTATTATTTTAAAAATTATATCTTTTTTTTAATCTCATATATATATCTATCAATTTTTATAAACTTACAAGAAAGTTTCTATGTACACTTTTTCCCCAATGTCTATATCTGAGTATTTTAAAGACAACACTGATATGAGAATAATTTCTATAAATTTACAAGTAGCCTGACACAAGTTTATAAAAATTAATGCATATATTTGATTTTAAAGAAGTTTAAAGTTTATATTTATTGATTGTCTGAAGGTTTTTGGTGTTGGCATTTTATTTGTAGTTATATTTAAACTATCCCCATCATCTAACTGAATTATTAAAAGAAATATTTTTAAAAAATTTAAACTTTATTTATATTTTTCTTGAATATATTTTAAAATTGTAAATGAAGTTTGAAGTTTTATAAAAGTAATTGATAGTTCAACTAGAAAGTGGAGGTAATCCAATATGTAATTATCTGTATCTTTTTTTAAAGAAATTGTTATAATTTCTAATGTAATAATGATTTAAAGTATTTAAATTTTTATTCTATAATAAGTGTTGAAATAAGCATTAACTAAAAAAATATAGCTTTTGTAAATTATTAAGTTTATCTGGTATATGACTGCTGGTGAGGATTGGATGGTTTAGCTCAATTGAACAGGTCTTCTACTCCAAATGCAGATTAGGAACATTTACATATTTTTTCAATATCTACAACCATGAAATAAATACAGCTAAAAATAATTTCTAGAGATTTAACTGTTTTATCATTTTGAAAATACTAATTTAATGATTTATAAAACATGTGTTAAAATTTTAATTGAATACAGTTTATGAAACAAGAGAAATGATATAATATAAAAGTACTGGCATTTTAAAATGATAATTGAAATTTATAGTAATTAAAATGTATGGAATTTAAAATGTCGTTGAAAATATACATTGATATTTTAATAAAAATAATGTTTTTTATTTAAGATTAATTAATTATATAACAAATCTACTAATGCATGTGTTTGCTAATGGATTTGATATGTTCTGGTAATATGATTGTTATTTTGAAAATTTTATTTATGTAACATGTATTTATATTTTGTAATAACATATTTTTTAGTTAATTTATTATATAGTAAAGGAGATAATAATGAAGAAATTATAAATATCTATAATAATATTAAGTGTTTAATGTAAGTGATGACATTTATTTTTGTTATTCTCAAAAATCACAATTCAAAGTATGTCTACATTTTGTTTAATAATATGATTGGTTAAGTTTACTTTGTTATGACCTTAAATGTTTTCTCATGGTTCATCAGCTTGCTGCTTTGTGCCCTTAGTATTCAAGTTGATTTACCTCAGGATTGATACAACAGTCACCTCTAAGAGATATAATTATAATTAATGTTTTGGATTTTGAACATAATAATGGTAGATTCAGAGTCAAGTATTAATTTCTTTAATTAGTAAGAATTGGTTTTGATGTCCAGGAATTTTTCATTCTTTCATTCTCTATTAAGAATTGCAGAAATATAAGCATTGAAATAAAATATAATATAATGTTTAGATTATTAAAAAATATTTTTATTGAATACTATTTACATTTAATCTTGCAACTAACACTTGTTTTTAATTTTAATTCCTGCTATATGATTTATAGTGTTTAATTTTATACGTGTTCAATGTTAAAAGTAATCAAAAACAGTGACATTTAATTTTAATATTTATATGCACACTCATTTACCATGATAATGTATATAATGAATGTTTTGATCATTTAATATTGTACCAGGAATCTTGGGAGAGTTTAATTAATCTTCATATTATTTCTGGAGGCTATTTGGATGGTTTTATATTGCATCAAATGCAAATACAATTCTTATTTACCTTTGTATTTTGGCAAATAATATTTGTATATTCATATGTTTAGTTATAAATTTTAATTTTAATTTATTATTTTACAATGCACATTTTAATTAAAGTGGATTTGAACCCAGACTTTGAAGCCCTTTTTAATCATCCTAACCATCTTATACAACCTATGTGGTCATGTGTATTGGTTGTATAAGATAGAGAAGATGATTAAAGGGAGTTTGAAAGTCTGGGTTCAAATCCCCTCTAATTACATCTAGCTTAAAGTATATATACTATACATGTATTTAAATATTAAATACAAATTTTAGTTATTCTTAGTCTTTATCAAGAGATATACCATGAATCTGAAAAATGAATATATATTCATATATAGTTTATTATGTAAACACTCATATATACAATAACAAACTTATATAAATATATCCCATTTAATACATACTTGTTTAAATTTTACTTTAAAAAATTAATATTCTCAGTTTTAATAAAAATTTAAAGATGTATGTATGCTTAGATTGATATATATAAATATTTTTGTATGTTTATATATTTGACATATATAATTTATATTTATATGTATTTATTTTTCAGATTTTTTGTATTATCCTTGATAAAAACTATGTAAATAATAAGAAATATTGCTAAATATTGGATTATTTGTTATAATTTGTTTTAATTTAAATATACCAGATCAAGTTCATATATAAAGTATCTAATTTTCAATGGCATATTGAGTTTTACATTTTTTTTTTTTTTTTTAGAAATTTCATGTACTTGTTGGGCTTATATATATATATATAAATTTATTTCAAAATATTTCAGAAACTTTTGACCTCAATTCATTATTTTTGAAAATTGTGTTGCTATTTAATTTCCTCTAACACTTGATGATGGTTTTTAAATTATTAGGGAAAAAAAATAATAATAACATTTGATCTCTTAAAAAAAAAAATCAATTTTTATTTTATATAGCTTTTAAATACATTTAATTTAAAATTAAAATAGCTTACTATATGTTTTTCTTTTTAAGTGTGTGTGAGCTACAAGTACATTAAATGCTTAATATCTTCAACCAAAATAGGTTTCATTAAAACTTTCTCAGAGTTTATACGTTTAATTTTAAATCTTACTAGAATAATGAAATCAGAAAAAGATATAGAACTATTTATTTCATGAAATAGTATTAGGAGATATTTAGTAGAAGCATTCAAATATTAAAAAATAGAAGAAATCTAATTTAAACAAACATGGATGCCTTTAAAATCTTATTAATATTTTTCCATGATCTAAATCTGCCAGCAGTTATTGCAAAAATCAGAAGTAAGCTGTAATCGATATGAAATGAAATAGACTTTAAAAAATTCACAGATTAATAAAAAATCATTTATTCAAATAAACACTTATAAAGATATATCTGTATAATTGTTTTTTGTTTTTTTTTAAATTATTAACAAGAATATTGATCCTTTTCTGCCCCTTCTAGATATTAACATCATCATATAAAATAAATATCAATTAACCCATGGTTATTAATTCTTTTTTAGGTATGAGCAAAAAAAAAAGGCATAATAAAATTGACAAACACATTACTATCAAATAAGTGGATAATTATAAGCTTAACCCTTCTTGGTTTATTACAAAATATACTTTCATTATTTTCTATCATGAGCCCAATTCATATAAAATCATATCATAATTCTGTACATAATTAAAAATTATATCAAATGAAGTATGCATCATAAAATAAAATAAAATTAACATATTGTTAGTAAATGTGAAACATTTAGTTAACACATTTACAACACAAAAGATATATATTTAAATCTGAGTAAAGCTTGAAAAAAATGTTTTTTTTTGGATAACTGTATGTTGCTAAGTAAGTTTAAGATTATTTTAGTTATCCAGAACATAGGTAAACTAATTATATTCATTTAATATTTTATGATACATAGATATAATAGCAATTCTGAGCTAGAGTTAAAGATTCTATAGTAAAGTATTGTTTTTCTGATTGCTAAACAAAAACATGATTATACTGTGATGCAGTCATAATTAAGAATGAGGAAATTATCAGATACCTATATATACTGATCCTATGGTTATCTTTAATATTCTAAAAAGTTAGACTATATTTTCAATTTTTGAATATATATCAAGTATTCCCAGTCTGAATTTTTAAATATTCTGAAATCCATAATTCAGCTTTCTTGATCATGAAATTATTAAAGTAGCAATAAAAAATGTTTATAACGGTAAAAAAGTGAAAGAAATAAACCTCTTATGAATTTAATTAAAGACTGGAATAATATAAATTCATTAAAGAATAAGAATATATATATAAAAACAACTTTGATAACATTAAAAATAAATGACTCTGTGTGGATATTTTCTCCATATCTAGATAATTCTCTTTTCAGTAATCTTTTGTGTTGTCTTTTCCAATATGATAAATAAAAACAATTACCTTTTTTTCTCTTTTTATATCAAGTCAAAAGGAATTTTTCTGAAAGTCTAAATTTTTTTTTTTTCAACTTAAATCTATCATTTAAGTGATGTTTTTTTTAAAAAAAAATTTAAACTTTTGAAATACATTCAACCATTAGTAATAATCAATTTAATACATAACATAATATTAAAAACATTTAACAATTAAATTAAATGATGGAAATAATCTAGCATACAAATTATAAGTAAAATTTATCATGACAAACTTTCAGACAAATATTAACTAAATCATGTATTAAAAGTCTGGAAAACATCCTAATTGAAGTTTCTATTTCAAGCATATGTATTAAAGATTCTCAGTGTATAATAAAAGTAGTCAAAACATTATTCTAGATCAAATATTACATTTTAGGAATAATTACTGAAATAAAGAATATAATTTATACTTACTATTATTGGTAAACAATATCTAAATTATTTGTTCAAAAAATTTAAACTCTTTATATCTATTTTATTTCAAATGTAGGTTTTTTTTTTTGTTAAATTTATATATATATTAAAGTTTTTGTCATATGATTGATGTCTATTTTAACAAATCCATATTTGTTACCTTTTTATGATAATTCATTTTCTGAAGATAAAAACTGTTTGCTAAAAGCAGAAAAATCAGTTTTAAAGGTGTTGGTTTAAATGATTACTTTTGTTAAGGGTTTTTTTTTCTAGTTATAATTCATATATATATATATTATATGTGGAATTTTATTAATCATTTCCCTTTTTTGTAAAACTTATTTTTATAAATAAATGTGTCCTGTGCTTTCTTAAATTTTTCATATACAAACTTTTTTAAATGTTTATTTTCTGGAGGATAAACAAAATAATGTGCATATATTCAATGAAAAGGTTTGGCTGCTAATATTTCCAAGTGATAAATATATTTACAAGTATAAAAATCTATAATATTGGCAGGCGCCATATTGAATTTTTAAAAAAATCTGACTTGAGACACAATTTTCACAATAACTTCAGTTTGTCAAGCGTTGTTAGCCAAGAGGTAATCGCAGCCGCCTTTCAAGCAAGTAGTTGGTTGCAGACGGTTGTGGATTCGCATCCCGGCTGATGCTATGACATATATAAAAATAAAAAAACTTCAGTTTTAATAATGTTAAAGGAAAAAACTTTACATTGATAAAAGCTAGAAAAACTAAGGAAAACAATAAGGCTAAGACAAATAGTGATTACCATTTAAAAAATAAGGAAAAAAGAAATTTCAACATCTGACATAATTATTACTTTATTGTTTGTTCACAATTCTAATTTATCATTAACTAAGTTTAAGTTACATCTTCATTGATAATTTCTTTGTATTCTTCACAAAATTATCTTTCAAACCACATATAATACTTCTTATCTGAGATATTCCTTAGCTTCAGAATCTCCAAAACTATTCACATAAAAATTCTTCATTTTTATCTTGTACTCCAAAAGTTAATAAATCTCAAAGGTGTCTATAAGAAAAAGATTCAACCTTATAAAAAATACAAAACAAATCATATCCAGTAAGTGGTTGAGCATTTGTCATCATAGCAATTGGCTTCTTGTCTATCTATAACTAGAAATTGTAGGCTACTGTCTGTATCACTGATAAAATGAGTTTCATCTCTTCATTTTATATTTTTTGTGTACATCAGTTATATTTATATTCTTTATGCCCACCTGTGATGCTATCTTGTTATATTTATTGTCCCACACAGATATAATTTATTTGCATATAGCTCTTATTATCTATAGACTTGAAAATAATGTAATGAAAGATCTGGCAAAACTACTGACTCCACAGCACGAGTATCAAGGCATAGGCAAGAATCAGAATTTGATGTTTTGCCTGCATACAATTCCATGTGGTATATGCATAACCATTGTGGCTACCACTACACACCCCATTTGAAATCTTTCTTTATTGGTTTTAAGTGTTTATATTTTCAATTGGTACTATACCCAGTAAATTTTGTGATTGATTTATCAACTGAAATATTTCTGTAGATTTGATAATCGGTCTTAAAATTTACATTGCATTGCTCTATGTATGTAAATCATTACTTGTTTGTTCATCATGATCAACCATTATTAATCCACTGCAGGATGAAGGTCTCTCCAAGTTCAATCCATCTTTTCCTATCTTTAGCTTCTCTTCTCTACATCACCCCTGCACACTTTCTTATTTCATCCATCCATCTCACATGTGGTCTCTTTTTGGGTCTTTTACAATCTCTTGGAATCTAGTTTAAAATTTCAATTGTCTATCTATTATCATCTCTTCTAACAATATGTTTAGCCCAACTCCACTTCAGTCTTTTAATTTTTTCAATGAGGTCAGTAACACCTGTTTGTTCTCTTACCCATACATTGCATTTTTGATCCCTTCTTGTTACTTCCAACATGCATCTCTCCATACTTCTTTGAGTGGTCTGAAGTCTCTGTATTGCTCTTCTATTAAGTATCCAAGTCTCAGATCCATAAGTAAGAAACTGGTAAAACACATTTATTAAAAACCTTTTCAAACACATACTACCAAAAGCATTCCAACCAAGTTTAATTCTATGATTAATTTCATCCATTTTATTTCCACCTGTATTAATAATCTGACTAAGGTATTTGTAACTGTTAACTTCTTCTAACTCATCATAATCAATCTTTATTTTCATATTTTGAGAGAATCTATTAATCATTACTTTAGTCTTTTTAACATTTATCTTTAGTCCTACTTTCCTACTTTCATCTTATAACTCCTGCAACATTTCCTGTAGCTATAAAGCATTATTTGCAAAAACAACTACATCATCTGAAAAATCTAAATGACTTAAATAATCTCCATTTACTTTCACTCATTTAGCTTCCCGTTTTAATCCACAAAATACTTCTTGCAGCACTGATGTAAAAAGTTTTGGAGATATGAAGTCACCCTGTCTTAAACCCTTTTCAATGTTGATTTTTCTACTAACATTATATAATCTAATTGTTGCTGTTGCATTTTTATAAATATTCTTTAAAATATGATAATATCCTGGATCTACACTTTGATGATCCAATGCTTTAATCACTGAAGAAATGTTTATAGAATTAAATGCCTTTTCATAGTCTACAAATCCTAAGCATAATGGAACTCATATTCATTTGTCCTTTCTATAATTTCTCTCAATAACTGGATATGATCTACTGTATTAAAACCACTTTTAAATCCAGCTTGTTCTCTTGGTTGGTGGAAATCCAGTGTTTTCTGTAGACGAGTTGTAATTATCTTAGTAAAAATTTTGTACAAAACTGATAAAAGACTGATAGGTTTATAATTTCTAATATCTTTTTTATCACCTTTTTTAAATATTAATATTAATACTGCATTCTTCCAATCATCTGGTACATCTTTATCATTTAGATATTTGGTGTATAACTTTGCTAAAAAAATTTTATTTCTTCACCTGCTTCTTTTAATATATCAATTATAATTCCATCATTACCTGGAACCTTCCCTTTATTCATAAATTTAATTGCATGTCTCACTTCCTCATTCAAAATTCTGGGCAATTCGGAAGATATAATAGGTGTAGGAGGCACTTGTTCTTTATTACTATATAATTCTTGATAGAAGTCTTCTACACATTTCATGATATCATCTCTCTTTTTAGTAATAATGCCATCTTTTTTTCTTATTGCAGATATAAATTTTCTACCAATACCAAAATGTTGTTTTACACTCTTTAGACTTTTATTCTCTTCTACAGCTTTTCTTGCTAGTTCACAATTATACTTTCTTATATCATTTTCAACTCTTTTCCACACCATTTTACAAAATTCGAGATATTCAATCTTTTTTAATGCATCATTGTTGTATATCCTCATACTCCTTCCTTTCTTCATAAATTCTCTAGTCTCAGTAGAAATTTTATTGGTCAATTGCTGCTTTTTTCTACCAGCTATCTTTGTTGCAGTTTTTAAAAGTGTATCGCTTATTTTTCTATTAATATCATTCAAATCTGAATCATGTTCAAAATCTACTAATACTTGAAACCTATTTGTAAGTTCTAATGTAAATTCATTAGAATGTTTCTGAAGATTAGGAATATCAACTGTAAATATTGTTTTTTTTAATAATTTTTGTCTCTCTAGTTTTGCATTAACATGTATCTTACATCTTACTAATTGATGATCACATCCTGTGTTAAATTTATTAAGAACATTACAATCTTGAAATATGTATTTTCTTGTTTGTTATACAAACATAAACGTACAAGTGCAAATACCAATACAAATATAAACATATTAATAAAATTTTAAACCTTTTGAGAATCATTATGTCTATAAAATAAGGTCTCAAACTTGGATCAGAGACCCAGAATTACACTGTACAAAAACCACTTTTGTTATATTTGAATACAAATTTATATACTGTATAATAAAGAGCATAGTTATAATTAAAAAATATTATTCAAATAATTAAAAAATTGAATACTTATGACTGACATTCCTATTATGCGATTACATTTATACCATGTTGAAGGCCTTGAAATGTGAATCACCAACGTATTTTTAATCCATTTTATTATAATATAACTGATAAAGATTTTCTGCCTTTAGTGTCCTCATATAAACTAGTAAACTGACCAGAAAAGAAAAAAATAAATACATCTATTAATAAAAATATTAATAAAAAATTCAAATTTTATCTGATTTCAAATTGTGATACATTATTTTAAAGATAGATTTAAGCAGCAATGAATGCTGGGTTTTTTGTTGACATCATGGTTATAGTTTTCATGCAATTTAAAAAGGAAACAAAATTAACACATCAGCTGCCACATACGCATCATGTTCTATAAAGACACAATGATAGAGTTCATAAATCTTTTCAAAAGTAAAATTTTAATAAAATTACATAAAAGAATAATTTCTTAGACCAATCACAAATAAAGCTGTTTTATATTATATATATATGAAAAAACAAAAACAAGTTAATCACGTAACCTGCTATCACTTGTTATTTATGTTCAAAAGATGGCGCTATACCAAAACCGCCGAACAAGTGTAAGATTTGTTTTACATAAACGAAAAAAGTCAGAAATTAACTACCTCTTTCATTTGCTCACCCCCAGATCAGCTGATTTCAAGCTGGTTTGCTCTCCTCAGTGGGGGATAGAGTATAGAAACTAGATCTAAAACACTGACTCTCAAGTGTTTATGCAAAACGTTTCTATCAGATTGCAAGCGTGAATTTTTTTTAGACCGGTAAAGTCTTCAAACTCAGCCTAGCAAGCCAGATATTTATATGGGTCTGATCTCAGTTCAGAATCACCATATAATCAAAGTCTCTGCAATATATATCATTGCAAGAAAACTTTAAAAGTACATTTATGAAAAAACAAAAACAAGTTAATCACGTAACCTGCTATCACTTGTTATTTATGTTCAAAAGATGGCGCTATACCAAAACCGCCGAACAAGTGTAAGATTTGTTTTATATATATATATATGTTTTTATATACAATGGATCATTAGATAATGCTTACAAAGAATCATCAAAAATTTGTAAGCTCAATATTATTAACACTTAATGTGAGGATGAACAAATCCTTATAATTTAAGATGCATTCATGATATGTAAACATTTTATTTTTCATTTCATTTTAATCTATATAATAGCAAAAGAATCATCCAACATAAAACTTTTTTTTTTTTTTTACAAAAATTGCTTTGGAGATAATCCTATTGGAATGGAAGGCTTTTTTATTTCATTTAAACCATAAAAGAAAACATTTATAGAAACTTATTCTATTTCCAATTTCTTTTCAGTAAAAGAATTTAGTATTTGGCTATGTGTAATATTATATGATCACTATTTTATATGACTATACAAGTCATTAAAACAGAGGCAAAATCTCCATATAGTAATGCCTTCTAGTGTAAGTCAGAGTAATCAATGGATACACAAAGGTTTGTGCATAAAAATCCTTATCTATTGCCTACTCTGTTTTAACAGCTTGTATAATCATATGAAATGGTGATCATGTTATGTTTAGTAGTTTAATACTACTCCTGCCAAAGGAATGATAATGACTATGGTTATTAAAAACCAAAGACACCAAAATGTATAAATACTGAACTGGGTTCAGATCTATATGAAATACAAGCAAATGAGCTTTGATTGAAAATATTATTGTGTTTTCATTTTAGACTCATAGCTTTACAGTTAACTAAAAAGGTAAGGGTGGCTGCTAGAAGATTGCATTAGATTTTAAGATCTAGGTGCAATAATTTTGGATTCAAGACTCCTCACTGATGAAAGCCACAAGCTGGAAAATAGACTGGGGATATTGGTTGAGTGGGCACTAGGTAGGAATTTTATGCGCAAACCTTCTTGTATCCATTGATTACTTTGGCTTGCACTAGTTGGCTTTACTGTATAGGCAGTTTTGCCTCTGTTTGTAATATAGGTTTAGATAATGGTAATTTGATTATTATTTTATATGTAGCATTGACATATTCTTTAATTCTAATTCAATCTAGACTATAATTGCCTTGACAAATGGGATGGGCATTTATCTTTTTACTTAAATTTTGCAAATAATATAATTTCTCTTCATCCTTACTACTTTATGCATTGATTGTCTATAGTCACTTTTACAATGCATTTTTTTCTTGAAAATGTTTTTTAACAGCTCTAACTGACCAGCATTAGAACCATAATATACAAATATATATGTTTACATTATTGGTTAATATATATATATTATAACGATCCAAACGAAGTGGTAGATCGCATCGCACCGCACCGCACTACCCAAGGGCGCCATCTAGGCATTTGAGCCTAGAAAAATTTATAAAGTAGGCAGATACGCGCTGTTAGGATTCCACTTTATTTACATATTTAGATCGTTAGCCCATTGTCACTAGCTCAGTGGAATAGCAGAGATTTAATAATATCATTTACTAGTATATAAAAGAATAAAGTAAGCCACTGCCAGTAATTATCATACAAACAGATTTATTTATGCACATATATATAAGGTTTAAAATTATTTTAGTGATTTACATTTAAACATTTAACATTATTTTTAACTTTGATTTTACTTTAATTTACATTGAGTTACTATTATATTATAAATTTACATTTTTAATCAAGTTCGCACAGATGGGATTATAAAAGCTTGTTATAATAAGTTGCTATAGATCGGTTACATAGATTTCAACGGTCAAAAACATTTCAAAGTAAACATAAACGATCAAAATACAAAATTATTGATTACTGACAATTGCATAGGGAATTATACGAAACCCTCTAGTATTCATCGTAAGATACCTGCATTGTCACCAATAACTTAAAAAAAATCCGAATAAATACCTTTTAGATACTCACCGTAAGGTATCAGTATTTGTCGAATGTCTATATATTTTGATCAAATATGAAAACGCAAACATATTTAACCGATAGCCAATCTATGCAAGCGTCTATAAACAACTTAAATTTAATAGTTTTATAGGATCGAGCCTGAATATACTATATAGATTTGCATTCGAAAATAAAATATTCTATCCCTATTTAACCCTAGGCAACACATTTCGCAATCAACCGGCGCCAATCCATCTGATACATTCATGTATTCAATGTAGCATGATACGACAACACAAATATATTGTCAGGAATGTACATCTGAACAATATGAAGAAAGAAAAACGACATTGACTCTCCACCCACAGGAATGTGACATCTGTGGGCAAGTAGATCAATAAACTAAAAACTCCATAGGAATGGGCTGCGGTCTTCTGCCGACTTACAAACCCATCCATAGGCAAACAGAGGGTGTGTGGCGTATTTTATAATCCTGCCCGTAGCGGATCTCATGCTTACACCTACTAATTACATAAATATATCCAATCCATTGAACCAATTCAACCACGAAATGAACAACCCAAGATTACCCTCCCTTAATTATCTTTACAAATCGATACAGCCATTCACGCCCGACTCAAGTTTAACATTTTTTTTTATAATTTATTTAACGGAAAACAGAAATCATAACAACTTAAAGAACAAAATTAAATAAATAAATAAATAAATGGAAATAATTTTACAAATTAAATACATTAAATAAAATTATAACCAATTAATAAATATTGTTGGTCAGATAGAATAATATTAAAATCATTTTAAATATGAAAAGTTTTTAATTTACTGTTCATAAATTTTAAAGTTCTTACGGTTATTGAAATAGTTCATCCTATTATATTCCTGGCCGTTTAAACGTGAATTCCCACGTCGTCCGAAGATTATTATCCGGTTGATTTATTTATTTATCCTTTGGAGATTTTGTTTTTCGTGTAGTTGGTCCTCATTGTATAACTATGGCCCATTTTTTTCTCTTTCTTAGCAGAACTGAAGGGATTGAAGCTGTGCGTCTTTTTCAATCCCCCCAGCGCTAACACCTAGCTGTTACATCGTCAATAATCAATCAATTTCCAGTCACTAGTCACTGACTAATAATTTCCAAAATTTTCCTTTTATATTAATGTGAAGGATTGAATTTACATTACGTCATCGATGAGATGATCCTTTTCGTTGAGGTCCGATTCCATAGGGATTTCTTCTTATTTGCTAACAGTTTTTATTGTTTTCTTATCTGACAGGTGTTTTTACATTTAAATGCCGAAGGCTGGTTTACATTTAACTAATTAACAATCATTTCCATTTCTAATTAATTACCCTGTTTTCCAAATCAAAAATATATTTAAAGACAGATTTAGAGATATAATTTTATCTCCAAATCTTTTTAAAATTTAGTTTTAAAAATACCTTTTTCTTTAATAAAAATTTTATTTTAATAATTTTTATTATCTGTGCGACTTAATATATAAGAGTTTAAGACGATATTTTAATTTCAATTTTTAATTTTTAAAGAAAGTTTTTAAATGCGAACTTTTTATTTTAACTTGTTTAATAATTATATATAAAAAAACAATGTAACGAACGTCTGTGCTCGTTACAATATATATATATATATATAACATTAGATTTTACAGATTACACTTGTTTTTTAATGAATCTAATGCATATATATCTTTATATATTTTAAAGCTAATTAATATGCATAAAAGTGGTTTTAAAAATATATAAAAATATCTGTACAAAATGTTCAAATTACTCTTCCAAACATGTTTTACACCAGTACTCTCTGTGAATAAATATAAAGTCTGCACTTCAAATAGCTCTATTTAGAATGAATGACATATTATTTGGGAGGGTGATTTGAACATTTTGTGTATATATTTTTAAAACCAATTTTATCCATATTAATCAGTTTATAAATATATAAAGATATATATGCATTAGATTCATTAAAAAAACAAGTATAATCTATAAAATCTAATGTTATATTTAATTTTATCTAATCATTAAAATCAGTCAGGACTTAAACAATCCCATTTAGCCTTGACCATTATTACATTTATATTAATTATATCTATCTCTTATGTAAAATCTCTAAACATTTATTCGAAATTCACAACCAATTAAAAAAAGTATTACATTTCAGAATTATGAAGAATATTTTATGCAAAGGAAATAATTCCACCATTAATAGTTGTCTATAACTTTGTCAAATTTACATATCATATGTAACAAATATATTTAAAATTCTAAATTTAGAAGCTTAATTTGATTATGAGAATTTTATTCAAAGCAAGTAATTCTGCAAAGCAAAAAAAAAAATCTGTTAAAGGAACCATTTGCTATCAAATTTATAATTGAAAAATCGAAAGAAAAAAAAAATCAACTTTAAATTTTTTTTTATAAATAAATAATTATACCTAACTAAACCATAATTTATATTAGAGTATTTTATACAAAGGACGTAATTCCACCTATTATATTTAATAATAGTCAATAATATGTTTAAAAATACATATATATATATATAAGCAACAAAGATTACAAATTATAAAATTATCATAGAAAAGCCTTTCTGTATAGTATATTTAATAGTCTAATTTTTATTATGAATCATATTTTATGCAAAGGATGTAATTCCACCATTAATAAAAAATGCTCAGAAAAAATCAGTGCATATGCTTTTAACTACAGTATAGAACTGAATAGTTATAGGTTTAAATTGTGAAGTTATAATACATAAATTCATTATTGAAATATGTTTAATGAGAGGGAAAAAAGCTATAGTACTATATTTACATTTAGTTTTGGTTAGTGTATAATTGAAGTTGAACAACGGCCTTTCAGGCCAGTTAGAAAATAATTCCTCCATTAATAAATTATAATACAAAAATGACTGGATACATTTATCACATTTATTTCTATAATATTAAAATCTTTTGTTTAATTGATATTAAATCTTAAAAAAAATTTGTTAAAGTAATCAGTTAAAAAAATGACAGCTTTTTTTAAAGAAATGAGTATTAAGTTTATTATAAAATAAGTATAATCTGTAAAATCTAACATGTAAATATATAAAGTATTATGTATAATATGTGGTATTCAATTATATCTATATATATATTAAATGTACTAATTATGTGATTATATATATATTGGAATATTATAGTTCTGGCAAAGACTGCTGGTCAGTTGAAACTTAGAAAATATCAAAAAGTAAATGCATTATAAAAAGTGACTAAATGCTATTATCTGGATTTTACTCTAACTAAATGAAGGATTCAAAGAAAATAAATTTTTTTTTTTGTTGGTGTTAATTCTTTTTTTACTACTTAATGTAGTATGTTTTAAGAATTTTACATATGTAGTTATATCCTCAAGTTCATCTTTCCTCTCCTATAAGATACACAATTTTATATGAAGTAATATCAAATAACCATTATTTAGCATCTATTGGTTATTCAGATTATTTTATAGATTGGAAACTGGAATACAATAAATAAAGTTTGCTCTTGAAAATATGAATTATATAAGTGCAGATCATAGAGTGTTTTTGGCTTTTATACCATTCTGGCTACAGAATAGAAGTGTCTGCTATTATTAAAAGAAACTAAGAGCACCAAAATATATGGATACCGAACTGGTGTCAAATTTTTATAACAATTCAAACAAGCCTGGATTCAAAACATGTTATTTTTGAATTTCAGGGCTGGTAACTTGAGAGTACAAAAAAAGATTAAAATATGACTGCTGGATGAAAGATGCATTAGATTTCAAAAAAATCAAGTGCAATAAATCGAGATCCAAAATTTTGTACTCATGAAGACCATAAGCCAGAAAGAATAGCACTGGATAGATTTTTGATGAGCACTATCATCTAATATCTATTGGTTGATTAATCAAATCAATAACTGAGACAACTGGACCAGAGTAAATTTATATGAAATAGATGGTTTTGTAATATTATATAAAGAATTACTATAATATTATTTAGAATATAAGGCATGATTCTACTTTATTTGTTTGTTTAAATAATTATTTAGAAAATATGTTAATTAAATTTTATCTGACAAAATATGGGGTTATTATTAGAAGATAGCAAGAAAACTGACTTATCAAGGAAACATTTAACAAAATAATGAATAGAATTGGGAAAAGTAAAAATATGTGGATAGAGACTCCTTGTCAATTATTTATGAAAAGTAAATCTCATGTACTAATCCTGACCATTTTTAACTCTCTTATCCTCTTTATAATTTTTTTATCTTTAAGTATATGTTTAATTCATCATTAATTTTTTCAATAAATATTCTTTTTTACTTTTTCATATACTGTGTTACTAATCATGTTTTTTCATCTTTTTTTTTCTATTCTTCTCCTAATCTATATACACAATATATTTTTTATAGCTTTCATTCTTTTTTTTTTTACTGTCCATTTAAAATACTACAAGTCTGATTCTTACTTATTTTTTCAGTACTATTTCCAATATCTTTTAATTATTATTCCAAATATAGTAATAACTTCTATAATTTTCTGTTTTAACCAATCAATCTTTTATTTGTTTTAAGTTTTTATTGCCTTAATTTTTTTTATTCTTATCCCAAAATTACTACCAATTTTATTTTACCTCTGTAGCGTTCAGTTATATTTTTGCTTTTATAACTTTTTTTTAATAGTGCATCCTATTTTATTTTCTCAACTATTTACATTTTTTATTAACATAAATGATTTTGTTTTCTTTTTCATACAAACCATATGTCAATTCCATCTTTTCATTACATCTTCTTTTATTAACAGCTTATTATCTTTTTTTTTTTTTAATAAATACTTTATTGTTGTGACTCTATTGTAAGTTTTTTTATATTCATTTATCTTCTAGTCACTTGTATGGGTTTATTAGTTTGGTGACTTAATTCACTGCTAAGCTTCCTAAATCGACTTTTACCTATGTCAGTCATTTTTTAAAATATATTTATACATTTGATCATTTCATTGTTAACTTGAGAATTTTTTATTTTTTTATATTGCAGCTTTTTAAAATTTTATCTAAATCATTCACAACTTCTTAGTTTAGATTAATTTTGCCATTTTACCTTTTATTTATACTTTCTTTCATATCTAACAAATTAATTTTTTTTTCTTTTTGACTTTTTTCAATATATTAATACTCTATTGCATTCTTAATCAGTTTTTTTTTAAAGGAATGATTCTACTACTGCTAAGTTATGATCTCAATCTATATCACCTTTAATATATGTGCATAGTTTCATTATAATGCTTTTCAACTAATTTTGAATTATGTAATATATTTATGGTGTATTCTTTTATTATTCAGATCTTTCCAACTTTAAATTTTCATATTGTTATACTACTATTATGCAAATGTTATTATATTTGTTTTTGATTACTTTTTAAATTTTATGTTCTTATTATTATAATAATATTTATAAAAAAATAATCTTTAAATTTATATACTGTAAGAGTTCCTTTGCAAATCATGTTTTCTATTCATTATAATAAACTTGCAAATAATGCTCTTTCATATTAATATAATCTACTGATAATATGAAAAATGAATCCATTTATATCTGGTTTCCAAGATCTTATTTGATCAATATTTCATAGGGATGAATTATTTTATTAGCAGTGATCTTAACAAAAGCTCATTCAACAATTTCACATCACAATGCTTGATGTAAACTCTATTAATTTTAATAGCATCATAAATAAATAATGCCTATTAATAGGGAACATTAAGAATATAATAATATTCATATAACATTAATCTTTAAATCCACAAATTATAAGAATCTTTTACCTGACAAACTTTCTACAATCATTTCAGAAAAGTCACAGATAATGCTCTTTTATATCAAAGTAATCCATTAATCAGATGCTAAATGAATCTTTCATATAACTGCTAAGATTTTTTATGAATAGTAGATCGTTGGTAATTCTTAAAAAAAAAAACATTATATTAACAGCAGTTTTAGCAAAGCCTTGATCTAATCATCTAACAATATCAAATCGTAATGCCAATTAAATTCTATTTTAACAAATATGTAAATGCACAATGGCAATTAAATTTATAAACATGGAGAATATATAATATTTACATAGTAGTAATCTTTCAAACACATACTACAATAATCCTCTACAAGCCAGACTTTGTACAGTCATTTTAATAAATTTGTATATAATTTTCTTTTATATCAATATAATCTACTAATCAATCAAATGAAAAATTAATAATTTCATATCACAGGGCAAATATATTATTAATTTTTAATAACCCAATTCTGAAATTGTTAACCAGTTAGGCTTTATTTTCTAATGTAACAGTTCATCTCTACCAAATATCATCAATTGTTCTACTATTTATAAAATATGTTGGAGACCAAATGAAAATGGATTTATTTTTTATTTGACTAGTGCATTAATACAAGAGAGTATTATAATTGCAAGTTTATTAAAATGACTTTAGAAAGTCATGTACAATGTACATTTGAAGAATAATATTTTCTTAATATTTTTATATATTCTCAAAATGATATATTTAATAACTATCACTTATTTAAAGTCCTGCTAAAATTAATAGAATTTATATCTGATTTGTGATCTGAAATTATTAGCCAGTTAGATTGCGATTTGGCCAACACCACCAGCAGTGAACTCTATAGAATATCATTGATTGATCTACTATTCATATAAGATGTTAGTGAAATAGATGGAAGTTGATTTCATTGATACAATAGGTTTATTAAAATGGTTCTAGAATATCTGTCTTAATAAACAATTTTTATAATTGCTGCTTTTGAAGAGTAATATTCATAAATACCACTATATATTCTCAGCATAATTTATTTAGTAGTTGTTTCTTATTTACATGATTGTTAAAATTAGTATAGTGCTTTCTATTTTATCATCATCTTCATCATTGATTGGAATGAACATTTTAGCAATCTTGAAAGTGTTTTTAGTTTAACTATCAAGTAATTTATTATTTGTTGAAGTTCTATTTATAAAGTCTTTTTATCTTAGAATATAAATAATAATACTTATAATACTATGTTTATTACTACTTCTTGAATTACAAATTCATATACTGTCTTTAATCTTTTCTTCACAACTTTCAGAATGTTATCTTTCAGATTGTATAATGTTTAGCTTTTCCTTCATTTCAGACAGTAAACTTATCTTATTCTCTAACTTATTCATAATATTAACATGTCAAGAAATTGCTGTTATAATATATTTTTCAATTTTAATGGAGTGCCATTGGATTAATGATTCTATTATGGGAAATAACATTTTGGGGTGATAGTTGTTTTTTTTTTCAACCAGATTATTACTAAAAGTATCTAAGAAGCTGATATCTGATGATAGGAATATTTAGAAAAAAAATTAAAGAATGAAATTTTAAGTAACTAAACAAACTTTTATTAAGCAAATAAAAGTATTTAAAAAAAGTGTTGGAGAATGCTTTTTGTGTGGATGTGAAAATCAAAAAAAGTATATTAATAAGATAAAAAAACAGGCAAAATCTTTATGAGTTTGAGAAAAAAGAGTGAAAAAGATTGAGCATAAAAAGTTGTGAAACATTGACAACTGTGAATGAAAAAGAAATGTTTACTGAATACATTGTTTTTAAAAAAAATTGAATTGATCATAATCTTAGACATAGAGAAATCATTAGGATTATATTTTAAAAAACTATAATGGATGGCAGGAACTATCAGTGAATAAGAAAGAAATTGAGATAAGAACTTTTAATATTTTTAGAGATAAGAAGAAGGCTTTGTTAAAACAATCTCAAGAGTCACAGGATCTTTCCTATTTCTGTTGATAATACATTTTTGCTTCATCCTTTAGTTCTGTTATAAATTTGTACGTCAGAAGTCATGAAAATGTGATACTATTGATGGATAATTTATAAATTTTTGTAATAGATATTAAATACAAAGTTTTAAAATTTATAATTTGACACAATATGCAAATATATATATATAATATTCAGGTATTAAATTCCATAGTGTTTTAAAAATAAAAAAATAACTAACTTAGTTTGATTACATTGTTAATATGATATTTCATAATAATATTAAAACTTAATATTTATTTCAGAAAATCTCTTTTTGCTAATCAAAAATTTAGATAAGATTATGTTATGGTTAAACATAAATAGAGATATCTTTTTAATCAATATTTAAGATAGTACTGAAAAACATTCTATGACCTAACAAAGTATATTTATTTTAAGAAGTTTATTATCAAATTATGCTTTGGTTATGCATTGATAAAATTATAAAGCATTAAACAAATCCACCTTTTTTATTACTTTTACAATGCTTATTTTATTAAAATTAAATCTTTTTATTTAAACCACATATATTTGGGTAGTTGCAATTTTCTTTTATATATATTTTCACTCTCAGCTACTCACTTTTTTTTTATTAAAACTCTAAATCAGAAAACTATATAACTTAACTTTCAAAAAATGCAAAGACAACCAAAAACAATTGATGGCTAAGAGTGTGTATATATATTGAAGCAGTCAGATCTGACTTTGATCCTAGATTAATGACCTCTAGCCATAAGCTCACTTCAAACCCTAGTACTAACCTTAAATTTTCAATGCAATGGGGCTTTATATGTTCAATCCACGCTAATTTCCATAAAGAATAACTTATTTCATAAATGTGTATTCAAATAACTAGTTTCAGATTTAAATTGATTAATTTTATTAATAAATTCATAATAGAATTATTCATGAATTTATATGTATTATAACTGTGTGGATTGTGCGTATATATTTGTAAATATTTAAATATATATAATTGTTTGAAAGTTTCATTGCGTCGGGAATGTTTGATTTTATTTTTAAATAATTTGTTAAAGTTTTATTGATTAAAAGCTATATTCTTTCGATAAGCTTTCAGATTTTCCCTTTCCAAAAACAACAGTTAAAGTTTTATTAATTAGAAAAAAGATAAGGATTTCCTAATTAAAATCATTTTCTGATTTTAAGAATTCATTTTCTAATTAGAAAATGAATTCAAGTTAATGAGTTTGAAAGCCTTATCGAAGGAATGTATCTAAAAACATTGATAATGAAAGAAGCGCTAGCCTGAAGGCATCAGAGGGCAGATATATAGCTGTGAAAAGTTTGGAGAGAAAAAGCCATCTTTGTTGTAGAGAAGTGCAGTACACTCTGTGCGTTTTAAATAGTGTTTCAATCATGGTAAGGGACTAAACGTCAGGAATCTGGCTATCGGTTCCTGAAATCCCCTGAAAATCTTCAATGGAGCTGCTGAATCTTTTCCAGACCAATCATGCTGCTAAAATAGTGAAAATTCATTAACATACTGTTCAAGTAATCGACCAAATGGTGCCTACGTTTTTTTACCAACTCGGACGTGTAACCTAAGGATCCAGCCCGGAAGAAATGGGTAATATATTTCCATAATAAACCTTAAACTTTCTGGCCAGTTCCGAACTTTACTTTACACTCCCTTTAAGAGCTCTTTTCATTCTATAAATGTCATAATCTCTGTGTAATAATCTCTGTGTAAAACTTAACTTTTATTTATGCTATTATATCGTAATTCTCTCAACTTCTAGTCTTTAACTTTCTCTTTTCTTACTTGGCGGTTCATTTATTATATTATATATATATGTATATTTGTTAATTTATTAATGTTGTTATTTTAATTATATGCCAATAATCTTTCGACTTGATCATCTCCTTCGTTTTTTTTGCCTTATACAAGTAATATAAACTTAATTCTGATAGTTAATTCTCGTCTATTAGAACTAGATTAATACAGTTCTATCAATCATCGAGTCGAAAGAAATTATTAATGATTGTTATATTTATCATTGGCTAATAATAAATTATTAGCTCCATTTTTAATCTATGCCACCGCTATTTTCTCGTTTCACTAATATTTATTTATTATTCAAATATAATCTTAAAATGTTTTTTGCAAAGGACCGATAAAGGAATCAAATAAATATATTCTAATTCAACTTTGTTCTTTTCTATTAAGATCAGGAAGGGCACAATGATTGGGGCATAATTAATATGATTTACAAATACTTTAAAATAGTTTTACTTAAAAGCTCGTTTGATTTTAATTCATTTGATCAAGTCATCACGTAGAGCATTCTATATGGGTTTTAGTATTCAAACGATGACTATCAAGTCATCATCTTTGAACGTTGATGACGTAGGGCAATCTTCCGCTTTGTTAGGCTCGTCGGTGATCATATTTCTGTTATTTTAAATTATCGAGGAAGAAAGCACTTCCTCTCATGTTCATATTAGTCAAAGGGCATAAGACTTGTCAGACGCAAGCCGCCATAGGACTTCGATTATCGACTAGCTATCGTCTTCAATTTCATTTTATAGCTCATAATTCGTCAGCACCGTTACCTCTCTGTTCCAGTAAAGCCCGCTCTGATGCTCGTAATTCGTGATGAAGTGATTTAAATTAAAGTCCAACAAATTCTCCGTTATATCTCAAAATAAGTTTTCTAATAAAGATTAAAGTTATGCCCTAAAATACGTATCTTGCTCTTCATGAATGGATTTGCGAATGTGAAAATAAATGTCACATTCTTTTGTATAAAATTAGAGTAATAAATTCCTCCACTAATGAATACCTTTGTCTGCCTTTTATTTCTTGTGTGGGGGCATAGACATAGACTTTCAAATATTGCATAATACTTGTTGGCATATAACAAGGACCGCCACTCTTATTATTATTATAAATTCTGTTAAAGGCTAGAGGTAATTAATATAATCATTATTTAAAATTCAAACAAAACAAATTATTATTATTAAATATTTTCTAAATACAGTTGGTTTCTTAGTGCTTAATTCCTTCATAATTATTTTAATGTTAATACTCGCTGTCTGTTTGGCAACCCGAACATATACATATGATTCGATTTAAAATTATTTTAGTTAGTTTATTATCAGATATTAAGGTCAGTTCAGGGGTCTCTGATCTTCACCAACCGTTGAGCTAGTTTCTTGGCGCATAGCACTGTGCAGTCGATTTAGATTTCTACTAATCTGAGCTGTTGAGTTGGATTTGAATTCAGTTTGGTTCAGCTGAGTTTGGATCCGACTTGCAGTTTAGGTGGTGGGATTTTCGACTGGTATATGGTTATGTTTTTCGCTGCCCAACCGTTGTGGCTTCGATTAATAAACCCCACACCCTGTAGACAGTAATTATGATCTTAGTTACTCAGTCAATTGAGATCTCGATAAATTAAATGTTTCTGTAGAGAGGGATATTTTTGTAGAATGTTATATATATTTGAAACAAGTTATGCGATTTATAACGCATAACTGAAATGATTTTAATAAATTAAAATGTCATTTTGTAAATTTTTTTCTTATACTTAAAAATGTTTTCAGGACTATTTTTTAAATGTTCGTTCAGTAAAAGATTCGTTAGTCAGAATAATTATTCAAAGAAAAATAATTATTTAAATATATGTGTAATTAATTATACGTGTGCTATATCAGCATATATATTATACGTTTGTGTTATACACGTCATGACAGTAGGAAAAAATATCATTAGAAAAGTAGTAAGAGTCTATAGATTAAAGCAAGGGGTAAAATTAAATGAAAAATTTTGTCTGTGTCAAAGTTAATTATATTCATCTCAGTTATGATTTAAAATATCCAATATGATATCATGTTAAAAGTTTTAAATTTCAAAGTATTGCTTGCTAGCACTTATATTAAATGTTCGCTCCGTAGTCTTAGTAGCCTCAAAGCAGGCAAAGACCTTCAAACTGGGAATTATCTGTCAAGCGGTCCGATGCAGTGTGACATTACGATTTAATGACAATAATTTCTAGAGTAATCTCAAAGCAGGTGAAGACCTTTTGTGTACACCAAGCAGCCCGATGCAGTTGGCAAAATGCTTAAATGGTTTACACGCTTTTATGCTAGCAAGATTAAAAATGATATCAACAAATAAAAGTTCTTGTGTAATATTAATTTTGACATTTTTTTGTGTGTGTGAAAGCCTCATGCTTAGTAAAAAATGAAGTAGTGGACTCCTATATTTAAACTCAGGTCAGGAACGCGTCAGTTGTTATTAAATTATAAATACTCATCATCAATACAATTGTTTTATCAAAAATTAAGTCAGTCATAAGTGGTTTGGGGGTCAATGGGTTATGTCACATGCCCTATTGATCTCATTTTGCTCACTGGCACCCATATAAATAAATTTGTCAGCAAATTTGATTGTCAGCACAGTAGTGGGTCAATTGTCTAAATAATAAAAAAAAACCAAATGTGTCCAATACAGAGAATTACTTGTAATACCTACTAATATATATGTATAAATATTTGTATACCACTAATCATCTGCATAGTTTTCTTTTTTCAGACATGGGAGAACAGTTGAACAGAGGGAAAGTGAGTAATGTTTGTTTCTTATCTTTCATAGTTTTTTCTAAATAAAATACATGTCTCATTCAAAGAATTAATAGAAAGAGCTAACCAAAAAAAACGTAGGCAAACTAAAACTAAACTAAAAAGGACAGATTACATAAATTGGGGAAATAATACGCAGCAGCTAATGAAGATAGGGACAATGGGACCAGTAGTCAGTGACCTAATTAAATGTACTGAAGAAAAAAATTATTATTTAAGTATACAGAGAGTGCCATAAGTTTGATTCACATTGTTTATTATATTATTTATTCACTTTCAAAGATGGAAGAAAAATTAGATAAAGGATTGACTGATGATAGTGATGCGCCTTCAACCACCTCCAGTGAACGAGAGATCACTTTCAAAAATCAGATCAATAGGAAAAAGCGCAACAATCAAAGCAGAAAGATGGCTAAAGACGATCACGACGATCGAGAGACTTTTCATACGATCCTCAGAGAAATGAGAGAAGACAGGAAGCTAATGATGATGATGATGGAAAGGATTTTAAAGCTTGAGGAAACACGAGGCACCCAAACCAACCCAGAGATTGCAAAGCATCCTCAAGCAATGGACCCTTACAAAGCTCCAAGAGGAGATGATGATCAGACCATACCAAAAAAAGTTGTGGACAGCAAAGAAGATGACAGTGAAGAAGATGGATCAAATCAAGAAATGGTGGAAGAAGCTGATTTAAATACAGACAGGGAAAAGGAAGATGTTCAGACCACTGGTGAAATAAAATCAAAAGTAGAAATGGAACAGGCAATAAACCCCGAAATGAGTCTAAGGAACTTGCAGAGACCATCCCTTATATCTTCTGTAGAAATTCAAATTTTTAGGGGTAACCCAGGAGAAAAGCCCATAGATCATCTAGACAGCATTAAAGAATTTTTCCGTCTGCACTCTGTAGCAGAAAAGGAAAAGGTCATCATAGCCAGCCACTACTTAAGAGAAGCTGCCGAGGCATGGTGGAAGCTATTAAAAAAACCATCTACCACAATTCAAGGGTATGAAAATGCCATTTTGAAAAAATATTGGAGTGAGGAAAGGCAGGAGGGTATTTTGCATAGACTGAACACACAGAAATATCAAGAAAACTACAGACAGGGATACGCAGCCTACTTCATTCAGCAAGTGACCACATTCAAATCCCTCACAGCCTTCAAATACGAGGACCAACACGTCATCCGGACGATCAGACATCATTTACCCCCATGGATCCAAAGAATCATGCTTGGGATGTGCCCTATGTGACTAGAAAAGACCATAGACTTCTTGACTGCAATAGACTATGGGAATTTGACACCAACTAGAAAAGACCAAGACTACGACCATTATCAAAAGTTAAAACCATACGTACCACCTGATCCAGGGAAACAACAGTACAAACATTAAATGACAGATATATATATATACAGACAACCGACTGACACGACCATAGGGAAAATGAGACTTGATTATCGGACCGATTTGTTATAAGCTTATTATAAGCTAGATAATATTTAAAAGAAAATGATCGCAGTGAGACGTGTAATTTTGTAGTTTGTACAGATGATATTATTCACACTCATGCTGTTCTCCCAGAGTCTAACAACTAGTCAAGTACACTTATGCGAATGTATCACGCATAAGTAAAGAGATTTTTTTTCATTGTTTTTTTTTGAAGTGAAAAGAAATGAAGCAGTCGGATCTGAGTTCGATCCTAGCTTCATGACATCTAGCCATAAGCCCACTTCAAACCCTAGTACTAACCTTAAATTTCCAATGCAATGGGGCTTTATACGTTCAATCCATGCTAATTTCCATAAAGAATAACTTATTTCATAAATGTGTATTCAAATAACTAGTTTCAGATTTAAATTGATTAATTTTATTAATAAATTCATGATAGAATTATTCATGATAGAATTATTCATGAATTTATATGTATTATAACTGCGTGGATTGTGCGTATATATTTGTAAATATTTAAATATATATAATTGTTTGAAAGTTTCATTGCGTCGGGAATGTTTGATTTTATTTTTAAATAATTTGTTAAAGTTTTATTGATTAAAAGCTACATTCTTTCGATAAGCTTTCAGATTTTCCCTTTCCAAAAACAACAGTTAAAGTTTTATTAATTAGAAAAAAGATAAGGATTTCCTAATTAAAATCATTTTCTGATTTTAAGAATTCATTTTCTAATTAGAAAATGAATTCAAGTTAATGAGTTTGAAAGCCTTATCGAAAAAATGTATCTAAAAACATTGATAATGAAAGAAGCGCTAGCCTGAAGGCATCAGAGGGCAGATATATAGCTGTGAAAAGTTTGGAGAGAAAAAGCCATCTTTGTTGTAGAGAAGTGCAGTACACTCTGTGCATTTTAAATAGTGTTTCGATCATGGTAAGGGGCTAAACGTCAGGAATCTGGCTATCGGTTCCTGAAGTCCCCTGAAAATCTTCAATGGAGCTGCTGAATCTTTTCCAGACCAATCATGCTGCTAAATTAGTGAAAATTCATTAATATACTGTTCAAGTAATCGACAAATGGTGCCTACGTTTTTTTACCAACTCGGATGTGTAACCTAAGGATCCAGCCCGGAAGAAATGGGTAATATATTTCCATAATGAACCTTAAACTTTCTGGCCAATTCCGAACTTTACTTTACACTCCCTTTAAGAGCTCTTTTCATTCTATAAATGACATAATCTCTCTGTAAACTTACTTTTATTTATGCTATTATATCATAATTCTCTCAACTTCTAGTCTTTAACTTTCTCTTTTCTTACTTGGTGTTTCATTTATTATATTATATACATATTTGTTAATTTATTAATGTTGTTATTTTAATTATATGCCAATAATCTTTCGACTTGATCTCGTTCGTTTTCTTTGGCTTATACAAGTAATATAAACTTAATTCTGATAGTTAATTCTCATCTATTAGAACTAGATTAATAAAGTTCTATCAATCATCGAGTCGAAAGAAATTATTAATGATTGTTATTTTTATCATTGGCTAATAATAAATTATTAGCTCCGTTTTTAATCTATTCCACCGCTATTTTCTCGTTTCACTAATATATATTTATTATTCAAATATAATCTTAAAATGTTTTTTTGCAAAGGGCCGATAAAGGAATCAAATAAATATATTCTAATTCAACTTTGTTCTTTTCTACTAAGATTCAGGAAGGGCACGATGATTGGGGCATAATTAATATGATTTACAAATACTTTAAAATAGTTTTACTTAAAAGCTCATTTGATTTTAATTCATTTGATCAAGTCATCGCGTAGAGCATTCTATATAGGTTTTAGTATTCAAACGATGACTATCAAGTCATCATCTTCGAACGATGCTGACGTAGGGCAATCTTCCGCTCCGTTAGGCTCGTCGGTGATCATATTTCTGCTATTTTAAATTATTGAGGAACAAAGCACTTCCTCTCCTGTTCATATTAGTCAAAGGGCATAAGACTTGTCAGACGCAAACTGCCATAGGACTTCGATTATCGACTAGCTATCGTCTTCAATTTCATTTTATAGCTCATAATTCATCAGCACCGTTACCTCTCTGTTCCAGTAAAGCCCACTCTGATGCTCATAATTCATGATGAAGTGATTTAAATTAAAGTCCAACAAATTCTCCGTTATATCTCAAAATAAGTTTTCTAATAAAGATTAAAGTTATGCCCTAAAATACGTATCTTGATCTTCATGAATGGATTTGCGAATGTGAAAATAAATGTCACATTCTTTTGTATAAAATTAGAGTAATAAATTCCTTTACTAATGAATATCTTTATCTGCCTTTTATTTCTTGTGTGGGGGCATAGACATAGACTTTCAAATATTGCATAATACTTGTTGGCATATAACAAGGACCGCCACTCTTATTATTATTATAAATTCTGTTAAAGGCTAGAGGTAATTAATATAATCATTATTTAAAATTCAAACAAAACAAATTATTATTATTAAATACTTTCTAAATACACTTGCTTTCTTAGTGCTTAGTTCCTTCATAATTATTTTAATGTTAATACTCGCTGTCTGTGTTGGCAACCCGAACATATACATATGATTCGATTTAAAATTATTTTAGTTAGTTTATTATCAGATATTAATGTCAGTTCAGGGGTCTCTGATCCTCACCAACCGTTGAGCTAGTTTCTTGGCGCATAGCACTGTGCCGTCGATTTAGATTTCTACTAATCTGAGCTGTTGAGTTGGATTTGAATTCAGTTTGGTTCAGCTGAGTTTGGATCCGACTTGCAGTTTAGATGGTGGGTTTTCGACTGGTACAATATATATATATATTGGATGTGTTATTTATGTATTATACATAAATTGGGATAATATATGTATGTATAGAATAATTGATGAATATATATATATTTGATATGTATACATATAGATATAAATATCTATATATGTAATAAGATTTAAAATGAGTCAATTACAAGGCGATATAATGTTATTTGTTTATAGGATTAATTATTTGTGTTCATGTATTTGTATATACCTTATAGTTCTGAAGTAGATTGTTGGTTAATCAAAACTGTCAAATTGATTAATTTTAATAAAATAAGCATTATAAAAGTAATAAGGTTTATTTTAACAGTAAAATAAAATAATTTGCACATATTAAATGCAAAGAAAATATATGCTTTTTGGAAAGAAATGATTTTCAAGAATTAAATTTATGTTGAAGTTTTAAATAGAAAAAGCATAATTGCTTTTATTAATATTATCAACTTTGAATATCAAGTGGCATTATAATAGTATTTCCAAGATAAAAGATGTCTATTGTTAAAGTAAAACTGAGGCTCCTATAATAAATTGTTACCAATTTAGTGTTTAATCTATATAATTATAAAATAGGTTCTTCAAAGCTTTAAAATTTTTTTATATTTTTTATTCAAAAGCCTGATAGTAAAAAGGAGTTAAAAGTGGCATCAGGTGCAAAATTATATTGACCCTACCAGCTTTGAAACCCAATTTCTTATTGATAAAGGCAAAAGCCAGAAACTGTTCTGATGATGGGCATTAAATTTCATTACCATTTAGTAATAAATGCTTGATTAAGCCTTTAGAAGATGGGTTTAATGTAAAGAGAAGGTAAATGCTCTTCAAAATATATTTTGCTGTTGTGTTATGATTCAGTGATGTTTAGTATATAAATTCTAGATTCGAATTCCACTTAACATATTGCAGTATTACATAAATACATGAGTATATAATATTAAGCACAAATATACAATTCAGTTTTTATTATTGTTCTACAATAAACCAGAAATAGAATTGAAAGAGAATTCAATTTAAAGAGTGAATGACATAAAATAAAATAGAATTCTCTATCAAAGTGTAACTAAGCAGATCATTCTTATCATTGTCAGGTATCAAATTCTGTTATTTCCAGGAATCTGAATGAATTCTTTATAAATGCTTATTTTTTAATGAAATAATAAACAATAATTTAAGTATCATTTTTGAATAATTTATTAGCAAAGGATGTCATTTGAAAAAAATATACTTTCCAAAAGCACATAACCCAATAATATATATATCTTTTTCTCAGAAAATGTTATCTTGTGCTTTGGATTGAGGGTATTTCTTTTACTTAATAAACTAGTGTTGGAGTGTTAATCTTGATTACATATATATGTTAGATATATTATGAAATATATTTCCGGGAATAATCATGTTTAATAAAATAAAATTAAAATAAATATACCAACATTTTGATAACACTTATCCTTAACTGGAGTAAAAAAATATAATAATAATCACATGGTTATAGTAGATAAAATTATACCACATGATTGTTGTATCATGTGGATGTTAAATAGTTTGATTTGTACTTGGCAATATTTTTTATATTCATTTGCTTTAATAAACTTTTCCAGATAGTTGGCAATTTTATTGTTTTGTCATGTTTATTAATTCAGTTTTTTTTTAAAAAAAAAATATGTCTATAGCTTCTCTAAATGCTTTATGTGATGGCTAGTTTCCAAAACATGAAGAACAAGTGGCTGAAAATGTTGAGAATTTTTTACTGCATTAATGATCATCTCTTCTAGCATTTATATGTTGCTTGCTCCTTCATAAAATATGTAATTGAGTACATGCCAAATCAGATTTCATAGACTTCTTGGACTTCTAGAGGGATTACATTCTTAGGATTGATCAGAATGTTATTAATCTTTTTATCAGTAGAGAATGTTGTTTTTATGTTGTAACAAATGCTATCTGTAATTTCTTTTATATAATAATACATATGCTTATAGAAATATTTACTTTTTGTGAGGGGGAGGGGCTTTTGCTTTGCACATTGCTTTATTTATAATGATAGTATTGTAACTGTTCATTAATAATTTCACTTATGTGTTTGATCTCTTTTCTCATTGTAGATGTATTTGGAAGTAAAAATGCTTTTGTAAAAAGTGAATTAGCTATAGAGAATTTTGAGCTGGGTGGTAATAAGATAATGCTTTTAGGTATCTATTAGTATGAGTGTAGATTTTTTATATATAAAGGATGATAAGATATTATTTTTTGTTTTATAAATCAGATTATCAAGAAAACAGAATCTTCCATTTTTTTCTATTTCCATAGTGAATTTAATTTGTGGGTGTAAGTTATTATAATGAATAAAAAAGTCATTCACTTTTTCTTCTCCATGTGACCAAACAACAAATGTGCTGTCATTATGTCTGATCCAGATAGTTAGTTTGGATAGTGCTGAGTTTAAAGGTTGTGTTTCAATTTCTTCCATGAATAAATAGGTGAAAACATTAGAAATGGGAATTTTAGCCAATTTATTTGTGGATAAATTTGAAACAAGCTTTAAACTCATTATTATCCAAATCATCTATCTGGCTCAGATATATCAACAACACATTTGTTGTTTAATCATATCTTAAAATATGAAAATAGAATTTTTGTTAATTTTTGATTACACAATAAATATTTGACATGTATAATATTTATAAAAAGTGACAAAAAAAATAACTAAAATGAATTATAGTATTTTCAACATATAAAAATGTAAGGAAGGATATCCTTCCATTATTCATTAGCCAAAAAAATTATTATTTTTTATTATATAATTCAAACATGAATAATAATTTAATTTAATAATTCAATTTAATATATAAAAGAAGGAGGAATATATTTTTGGCATTCACTAGCAACAAAACAACATTATTTCTTTATCATGCTGCTCAAAGTTAAATATTAATTCAATTTAACACTATAAAAAAATTTAATTAGTTTTAGAATTTCATCATTGTAGCTTTTAAATGTTCAAGATAAAAGAAAAAATAATTTGGTTTCTTAAACATTTTTTTTTTTCTCCTAAAAGACTTTAAATAACAGAAGTGATTTTAATAATCAAAGTTTAATGTAAATTAAATCATCAGTCTTAACTGTAATCATTTTTGTTAGCACTCCTGTCTCACAAGTATTCAATTCACTCTTGATTTAATGGTAAATTTAAACAGAATATTTTGATCCCCAGATAGGATGAGTGCAAAAAAGAAATAGCTATTTTAGCATACAGGCGAGGAATTGTGGAGGACTCCTGAGGTAATAAAATTATAGTTTGCTCTAAAGAGAAGTGCTCGAATGAATGTATGCTTTTGTACTTGAATAAATGTAGGTTTCAGTACGTTAAGCATTGGTGGTCGAGAGGTCAGTACTGCTGCCTTATAAGCAGTTGGTCCCGGGTTAGTAGGTTCTTTCCCAGCCGATGCTATAAAACATGAAAAAAAAAAAAACATCCTTCTGAAAATAAGCCTTACATTGTCTTTTGAAGTAAAAAATAATATAAGACTCAATCTTATTTTCAGGGAAACACAGTAGTAATTAAAGATTTTCATGAACTTACAAATATAAATATTGAAATAGTATGAGATTTCTTCTTGTAATAATCTTTATAAAATTTCAGCTATAATGAAACTAGACAAAAACCAATTAAAATTGGCAATTCAAGCTGAAACAAAGCATCAAGTAATTGTATTCGTTTCACTCCTATTAAGTCAAAAATGGAACTGATTTTACTTTAATAGTTTTAGTCATTATAAGTGTTACATGATTATGTATAACTTTTTAAAGTTTAGTTGTTTGTGAAAATTCAAAGAAATTATAATGCTTCAAATTTTTATACATTTAGAGTATTTATGTTTATCTTACAATTCTTATATTAGATAGAATATTATGATAAAAGATATTCCACTTTTGGTTTTAATATCAGTCAGGCAAATACTATTCCTAGTTAAAGGTGTTTTAGCTTAGTGTTTCAATTTTAATGGGTTGTTTTTGGTTAAATATTAGCTGAAATTTTATCTAGATTATTACATGACAAAATCCTGTTATGTTTTATGTTTATAATCATAAATTGTGAAATTTTTTAAATTAATGTACATAATTCTTTGCAGGTGATCTTTGAGTTGTTCTGAAAATTCAAAGAACACAATTTATCCAAACCACTTAAACACTTTTTAGCAATACTCTTTATTTGTACATATAGATATACCTACATTTCGACTGACCTGCAGTCTTCTTCAGAGCCAGTTTATTTTAGTCTCTTAAGAAACCAGTTTATTTTAGTCTCTTTAAAAAAATGTTTTTTTTAAGAGACTAAAATAAACTGGCTCTGACGAAGACTGCAGGTAAATCAAAACGTAGGTCTATGTATGTGTACAAATAAAGAGTTTTGCTAAAAAGTGTTGAAGTGGTTTGGATAAAAAAATTAGACTAAAATAAACTGGCTCTGAAGAAGACTGTAGGTCAGTCGAAACTTAGGTGTATGTATATGTACAAATAAAGAGTTTTGCTAAAAAGTGTTTGAAGTGGTTTGGATAAATTGTAGTTATAGGATATTACAGCAAAATAAAGAAATGTGTGATTTTGGTAAAATTCAAAGAAGTTATTACATTTCAAACTTTCATAAATACAAATTATGTATGCCTGATTTAACAACTTTTATTCGTTTAGAATGTTAAGCTAAAGGCAGTTTTACTCAAATACTGTTATTAGATGGAGGAGTTCAATTTAATAAATAGTTTCTGGTTACATTGTAACTGAAATTTTAGCTGAATTACTACATGATAAAATATTATATTTCATTGCTAGCATCTATAAATCCATGTCAGTCTTAAATTAATGTATTCATATGTATACTGTTCTTAAAATGTAAAAATATATTTAAAATAATAATGACTGTTATTTATATTTTTTTTCTTTTGAGAAATTTTTATTGGTTTTTAATATTATATTTTAATTTTAAAAAAATCAAAGAAAACAATTTTTAATGATTATTTTTAATAATAATTACTTACTTTTTTGTCGTAAAGAAAAAAAAAATTTCATAGAGTAAATCCACAATATTAAAAATGTTTATCCCATTGTTGTTTATATTAAGAATTTAAATATATTAAAGTTTCAGAATTTTAAAGATTATAAACTTCAGAATAATTTCACATAATAAAAAGCTAAAATAAATTGTTTATAAAAGGAGTATACGTGTTTAGCTGTGATGATCAAATATTGTTGCTTAAAATATTGTATTGCATACTAGACATCACATGATCACCATTCTTTACGTGTATGCAATCTGTTAACAGTGAAGCATAATTCTCCATACAGTAGCGCCACTCATTGCAAGCCAGAGTTATCACACTGTTCTCAGATTCAAGACTTCTCACTGATGAGAGCAACAAGCTAGAAAGTAGTCTGTGGATATTGTATGAGTAGGCACTGGATCGGGATTTTATGCATAAATCTTTTTGCATTCATTGATTACTCTGGCTTGCATGAGTAGCATTTCTATATGGATAGTTATTCAATCTGTTTAGAATATATATATATATCAATAACACTATAACCAACTTGGAAAAGTAATTAAATAACTAATCAATAATTTTCAAGGAAATCACATTTATGCAAATGGAAACTTCTATTGGTAAACAAAATGGATACACTGCCTTCTCTAATAACAGAATTGGATCTTTATTTTCAAAATTGGGAGTAATAATCTATTGTTATAGAACTCCGATTTTGTCCAATAATTCAATTATTAAAATTTTTCTTCTATCAACAATGTATCAATTATTTCATGCTTTGAAGCTAGATATTAATCACCATCAATATCATTTTCAACCATTGTAAATCAATTGTAGATTGAATATCCAAATTTTTTTTTTTTTTTATGATCCATAGAATTTTTGTATATCATTCCTTCAAACTTTTTTATCTCTTTCATCAATAGCATATAATTGTTTGGAATCTAAATATTTATTCATCTATTATAATGTTGTTTAACAACATGTCCAACTTAATTTCAATTCAGCCAATGAATTATTTCAATGATGAAATGAGACCTTTTTGTTTTCTCACATATCTATTTTACTTTTGATCTCTATTTCTTACTATAAAGTTTTCATAGTATGCATTTGTAAAACACATTTATTAAAAAACTTTCGAAGGCACATTTTCTTTTACTATTAAATTAATTTTTTCATTATATTTCCATCGATTTACATTAATATATTTTTCTAATTCATTATCAATCTTTATTTACTTTAAAAAAAAAAAAATCTTTGAATATTCCTTTCGTTTTTTTTTTTAATTTTAATTCTGCTTTTCTATTGTCACCTGATAGCTGTTGTAACATTTTCTGGACCCTGATGCAATATTTGTGAGAAGACACTTGTTCTTAAATAATTCATCTCTGTTTATTTTAATTTTTTTTAGCCCCATTTTAATTTAAAAAATGCTTCTGGTAAAACTACAGTAAAAAGTTTTAGACAAATGGAATTGCTGCACCATACAATGTTACCCTTTTTAGTATTACTATTTATTAAGTCATTGTTGCTGCATTTTGATATTTTTCAGAATGTGATACTATCCTAAGTATTTTGTTGTTGTAAAGCTCAGCTTATAAACTTAAAATGCTTTTTCATTATAGTCTTTTCAATATTGTTTTTTTTTCTCAATAATTGTATATGTTCTATTGTGATATAATCACTTTTAAATCCAGTTTGCTTTTAGTTAGTTTGAATTAAAAGTTTCTCATAGATGATTTATAATAATCTTAATCAAAGTTTTATATAGAACTAGCCAATAATTCTTAGGTTTTTAATTCTTAATGTGCTCTTTTCATCTTTTTTAAATATCAATATTAATGCTGTATTTTTTGGTATTTATCATTTAAATATTTAGTATATAGTTATGCTAACAATTTTCTTTATTTTTCACATCCTTTTAAAATATATCCAATTCTATTATTATCTGAAATTTTCTCATTCTTTTTAGATTTAAGCACATAAATACTTGGAATTTTAAAAGATCTCATAATTGTAGGGATTATTTTGTTTTACTCTTTGAATAATTCTTCTATATTATTTCACAATGTCATCTATTTTTTTGGTAATAATGCCATATTTTTATTATTATTATTGCTAAATCAATTTTTCTTATAATGTTGTTTCATCATAATTTTTTTTTTTCATAATAGTTTTCAGAATTTTTGATATTTTTAAATAGATCATTATCACATTCTTTTTGATCATATATCAACTAATCTTGTTTGAAAGATTACTAATGAATTGCTACTGTATAGTTAGTTATCCTTTTATAAATCTCATTTGTCTCTTCCAAATTATGTTAATATTTCAAGATAATTTGCAAGTTATGGTTTAAATTTATTGAAATATTTTTGAAATTTAAAGATATCATTCATTACAATATTTCTTAATATTTTATATAGTATTTTAATCTAAAAATGATTATTTCTTATGTTGAACTTGTTAAACCTCCTATCATCTTATAGTATTTATATTTTCTTATATTGTTTATTTTTATTTGCACACTCCTATGCTATTGCCACTTTGAAATCTTCTCAAAAAATGAATTCACAATATATTTTTCTCGACATATTCCACAAATTGATTTCCTCTTTTAATTCTATTCCACAGACAAATTTACCCATAAAATCTTATGGCAATTTTAAAATGTTCTTTGATTTTATCAAGAACATTCTAAAGAATCTCTAATTTTTTATCAGAATATGTGCGTTGATAACTTTCATTAAATTAATTATGTAATCATGCTATTTTATTTGATATACTGTCAATCCCTAAAATCTGGATATATTATTGTCATCTGCTTTTAATCATTAATCATTAACTTGTCTGATGAATTTATAGCTCCAAGAAATGGGAGTCATAATTTAGTTTTCCTCTTCAAAATATATAAAAGAATTCATGTACATAAGCATAGATTTATTTTAATTTCAACTAAACCCAATTGATATCTCAACATCTGAAAAGGAAGACCATGATTATTGCTTGTTACTGAGAAGCTCATTTAAGTTCATTTATTAAATAAATTATCATATTGTAAAGTAGTTGTAGATATAGAAGTATATGAAGTGGATACTGGAATTTTGCCCTGATTCTTTTAAAACTTCAAGGAGGAATAAAAGGTTTTACCATTAATTAGTAGCATTTTTTTTTTTTCAGTACAAAGGTCAATACAAAATTAATAATACTATTAATAATTCTAAATTAAAAACACAAAATAAAATTCTATTGTACTTTAAATGTTCTTTAAATTATCTTAATAATTAATTATGCAAGCTATTAGCAACTCAATAGTAGATAGGCCCTGGGAATTAATACCCATTAGTGTTGTATTATTAATATTATTATTAATTTTATTTGAAAATTATATTTTGAAAAGTGACAATATAATAAAGTTATACACTCTATTTATCTCATATAAAGAAAATATGAAATTTAATTACATAAAACTGAAAAATAAAGGAATTTGAAAAAAAAAGAAGAGAGATTTTATTTATCCATACAGCATATTAACAGAGTAGACTAGCTGAATCATATTTAATGCCAAAGATATTTACATCTTACTGTATTTTGAATCCCCCCCCCCCAAACAAAAGGCAAAATGTTTATAGTTTTTTATTTACAACTAAATTCTATTATAACTAATAATTACATAAAATTTGCATTAGCACAATTATCATTTTTAATATTTGAAAAAAAGTTTTTTTTTACTATTATTATGTAAGTTCTTTTTATTATTATTTATTAAAATATATTTGATTTATTTATGTTTTCAATTGATTTTTTTATATTTGCATGTTAACTTTTATAATATAATTAATTATATTTGTTTTATTTTGTAGTCCTCTAAAAAAATTTTTTTTTGTAACAATAGATAAATTGGATAGAATATGAAGAGAAAGCACTCCTAATTATTTTATTTTTGTTTATATGGAATTTTTTAAATTATGCTTGTTATTTTGTATTGGGATTGTTTTATTATGAACTTATACTTTGTCACTTTAATTTACAAACCATAAGCCTGTAATCAGAATGTAAAATTATTTTCATTTAAAATATATATATATATACTTACAATACCAATTTGGGTTTTTAAATATTAAATTGATTAGTTACTAATATATATTCTTTGAATTAGCTTATTTCAAATAATTGTCTGTGCTTTGCACTATTTGCTAGAACTATCAGTTATCTGTTTCATTTGTATAGTATTAGTAAACAATATGCAAATTTTAAGTCAGTTGGAAGACTTTTTTTTTTAAGATTTCACTAATGGCCTGTTGTTGTTCAACTTATCCCTAATGATCTTGGAGGACAAACTTCTTTGAAGGTTTGTTATATCTGCAACTTTATTTGCTTGAGTTGTTTCATTTCTTTGTAGAAAGTTCATGTTAAAGGATGAAAAAAATTTTAAATAAAAGTTATAATAAACCTAGGACTATTAACTTGATTATCTGTCAGTGATATTTACTTTATATGTTTGAAATGAATAGGTTATTGTGTTTTTAAAAACAAATTTTAAAGAGAGTTTCATGAATTTTTAAAATTAAAAAGAAAACTTGTATTATTGTTAAAGACACCCAAAATTAAATTCTTAATTAAGGAAATTTTTAATTAATGAATGGAGTCTAAAGAATTAAATCTTTTTTATTTAATAAGTGATTTTCATAACCATTATTATTTTGTTATAATTTTTGTTTCAAGATATCATTATTAGTAAAATGGCAGGAAAATAATACAGTCAATAGAGTTAAAATATCATTAGAAAGGATTCAAATCAATATTGAAAGTGAAAAAAAAATTTCATTGACTAAAGTTAAAGCTGAATGAGAATTTATCATTATTAAACTGTCATAATATATATAAAATAAATGTTAAAAAGTGAAAAAGATATACACATTTTGAAATAGACAAATGGCACTTATATCAGCACATAAAATACTTAAAACTATATATAACAAGTACAGGATATAAAAAGTATTTGCGTAGTACAATCATCTTAAACATGAAGTATTATTGTTTAATTAGTTTAGTTCAATAAAAATTGAAATCATTTTCCTGGATCGGATATATTGCACATGTTTTATATAAAGATCATATTAATAAGAGTTAAAACAGTCATATTTTTTATTATTAGTGAGTAGTGAACCATTCATCTTATTCGGAGTATGAATAGCAACCACTGTGTTATATGCATTTAAAAATTTAAATATGATTTTGAAGTAATATTTTAAGATTAATTAATTGCTTATGGTAAACAAATAGTTTTAATGATCAAACATTTTAAACATATTTTCAAGAGGATATATACAGGATAGAAATTACATTTAAATTGAACAATAGGGTATTGTTTAGTAGAAATAGTTGCATGAAAGAGATTGAACTGAAATTGAGATAAGGTTGAATCACATAAAGATTTTGGAATTTGAATATTTGTCTCTACATTATTGGAAAAGTGCCAATGTCTCAGGAGTTAATATAAATTTGGAAATAATTGGAGCTTATAATGCATATGATTTTAAATTGATCAAACTTAATTTTTTTAGTTTTATTCTCAATGACTTGGAAATTTTACCTGAAATTTTACCTCTATTCTGTGAAAAATTTTATAATTTTTATAATATACATAAAGAATGACCTTCCATTTATACTATTGATCAAGATACTCTTTGCTATCATTTATTTTTGATTGCTTATCTATTTTTTAAAACTTAAGTAATATAGTTTTTTAATTTGGAGTTTTAATGAGAAAGTGAATAGCCTTTGAGAAAAATATTACAAAAGAAAATTGAAACTACACTAATATATGTGGTTTAAATGAAAAGAGTTAGTACATATATATATATATTTATTATAGAATAATTTATTTTCAAATTGAAAAATTGAATTATTGTATTTTTTTTTAATAATCTAATAGTCATAATACAAAAGTTTTTTTAAAAAATTATGCCAGTTACAAATGCATACTACTAAAAAATTTTACCAGAGAATATTTATTTAATATTTTCAAGCAGATTTTTTTTTATTTAAATTTTTCAAAATTAAATTTAACCTGCAATGGCTACAATGTAGTTTTGTAATCTAAACATTACAAACATACTTCTCATACCATTCCTAAAACAAGTATTTGTTTTATATAATTTTCATCCCAAATTTGATTTTTTGAGCATTATTTATAATAAATATTAAAATATTTATATAAATAAATTAATATATATATATATTACCATAAAATTGCAAAAATAAAGAAATAAAATTACTTTTGTATTAAGAATAGCTTTTAGCTGGAATTGATTGCTTTCATACAATCAGTTGTTACAATGAAGTAAGTTTGGTTTTTATTATTGTAAGTATTAGTTAAATAAGTATTATAACATTTGTGTAAAAAATAGAAAAAAAAATAGTGACAATTTGTAAAAGACAAAGAAAATTTATTTCTTTTTATATAACAAGATGCTTTCATACAATCAGTTGTTACAATGAAGTAAGTTTGGTTTTTATTATTGTAAGTATTAGTTAAATAAGTATTATAACATTTGTGTAAAAAATAGAAAAAAAATAGTGACAATTTGTAAAAGACAAAGAAAATTTATTTCTTTTTATATAACAAGCAGTATGGAATACTGCTAAATCCAAAAAAGAGGATATAGAACATGTACTATATTAGCTAAATTAGAACTAATTTGATTTTTGAAAATATACATAATTAGGAAGATAGACAGCTGTTTAATAAAAAAAAATATTTAAAATTAAGATTATACTGCATAATAGCGGTAACATATTGGGGCATAAATCAAATGAACTAGAAAAGAACCAATCAGCATTGATTTAGACTTGCATATGTAGTATTATATTTTATTATTTGGGATACCTCTAGTTAATATCTTGTCATATTATTACTACATTAGTGTTGCCTTTATATGAATTGCATTTTGGTGGATGTATAATTTTAATATTGCTATCAGTGTATCAATTTTTCTACTTTATATAATTAAACTGAATTTTTTGTTGTTGTTGTTCATTTAATAGTTTTGATTATAAATGCATATTCCATATATTACACATTTTCGCTTAAAATAATGAGAAAGTTGTTTATTTATTTATATTAGAAATTATCAATAAAATTGTTGTGTGATAGTGTACTTTATCAAATTTTAAAGATAAATTTTGACGATGTTAATTTTTAAGTAAAATTTAGCTGTACATTGCAATATATATATATATATATTATTTTTAAAACATGATTTTTGAATCTTAGTAAAATTTATTTATTGATAATTTTTTTTTGAATGACTAGTTTATTTTTAAAGAAGATTTATTTTAATTGCAAATTCATTCTGCTCAAGGTAATGCAAATAAAATATTGTGATTTGTTCAAGAAATAGAAGAAAAAAATGAGACTCTTGATTAATCATTTTGACTAAAATGAAATGTGATCTGTTAATACGATTGCTTTCCTAAATCAAAGTTATTATAATTTATAGTTTTTGAGCCACTTATATATAAATATGTATGCAAATGTATAGTGTTCATATATAATGGAAGCATAGATTTGTTTAAACTGTTTATTTAAAGAAAAGTTATTAATATAGTAATATATACATTTTCCATCAGATAATAAATGTAGACAATAACTGAATATATAAAAAAAAAATGTATTAGTCTCTGCTTGAAATCTTAGAATTAGAATTGCTTTTTTTATGTTCTTAGTTTTAATATTTAGTAATTGTTATAAATTTATTTAAGGAAATGACAATTAGTGTGATCTGAATGATTTGAGAATGCTTGTAAAAATGTTTAAGAATTATGTATGAACATATTAATTGTAATGATAAAATTTGCTGTTCTCTGAACTAATTATATATATATATTGCAAAAACAGATTTATTTTTGTGAAAGAAAATAAAAGTTAATATATATTCTTATTCATAATTTATTTCTAAAACTGAGATTTTAGAAGAAATTGCGTTAAGGAAAAGACAGACAATGTGCAAAATGATCATCTTTGCTCTAATGCCTTGTTGCAATTATCTCTGCCGGTCTTCTGACAGATTTTTAAAATTAAAATATTTACACTTCAGAATAAACATTTACATGAAAGGCCAATTAAAAGAATTTTGATTGATAATCATATATTAAAAAAAAGTTTTATATCGTATTTTTTATGACTTATATACATATCATTATGATTAATTATCTGAAAAGGCAAGTCTTACACCATATCCACTTGACTATGTTTCCAAATCTTTCTGTTTCTATTAATTTTTATTTACTAAATTATTTACATATTTTTATCATTACCATTACTTATCTGATAAAAGGCAAGTCCTAGATATTAATAGTCTCCATTTCTAATTTTTTTCTATTCTTTTATTTATATCTCACTTCTTTAGCTCATTAATTAACTTTTAATTTTTTATCTTTATTTTATTTTCCACATGTTTTTATAATATCATCTCTAAATATCTGTTTTCATTTCTTTTTTTCTCTTATATTTTTTTTAAATGAATAATTTATTTTCATTTATTATTTCAACATTTCTAAATCTTTTCTTTTCTATTTCTATCCAAATTCACATCAGAAACCTCCACTTTTTTTTTCTTTCCCTGACATTGAAGTCATTGTACTAAGCAAATAAGTTAACATGTTTCTTAGTTTTCATTTCCATGCTCAAAAAAATAACTTGTTTTTTAAATTAAAAGCATGGTTAGTTCTTGCATTTCTCATTTTATTTTTCTAAATCTTTAAAAGCACCCATTTATTTTTTAGTTTTCTGCCCAGGGTGTTTTTTAAAGTTAGCACTTAAACTTAAATACATTTATTTTCACCCCAAATTTTTCTATATATTTTTTAATTATTTGCAGGATTGATGCAATGAAGCTTCCTAGTCTAGTGCAAGCCCTGCCCATATCAAAACAGATATATTTTATAATTAATTTACAGAAAAAAGAGACATGAATTCAAATAAATTTTGATGAAAGTGATAGCTAATGGTTTCTTTTATTTATTAATCAATCAATTATAAGTTTAATCATAATCTATAAAATTCAGACAAGGGAGATGAATGAATCTAATATTGTTAAAGAATTGAATTACATTGAAATTTTTAAATGATTTAAAAATAATTATTTTATGTTTAAATTTTTAATATGTAATTTTTGTCTCGATATTTAATTCAATTATTATTATTATTAAATTAATCTTTTAGTATGCTTGTATACAGTGACTAATCTATTATATAATATTCACCATGTCAATATATAATTGGGCATCTATAATTCAAGTTAGCATAAAAAATCATATTTTTACCACCAAAAATGTAGTTATTTAAATGACAATTTTTGTACTTAGTAAAAAAATAATTTCTGTGAATAAAATGTTAATGTTGTGTTTTAATTTTAATTTTTTTATTTTGCAATTTATAAATAAAACAAATTTGTTAAGGACTTTAACATAATCTTGCTAAGTAAAACTATATTTAAAAAAAAAATCATTATTTTTGTTGCCATATAAGTGATTTAAATGTAGATGTATTGTTCAATTATTTTTAATCTAACAAAATCTCTAATCTAGGAAAGTTTTATAAATAGAATTTTCCATTATAGTATTGCATCTGTATATTTTTTATTTTTATTCTACATATTTATTATCTGCATATTAGGAGAAACAAAATATTTAAAATTACAAATTTTTCAGGTGATCTAAAGATTTTATATTTAAAGAAACAGTTTGGTCTTTACAGCTTTTAATAGAGGGAATGATTTATCAATGGTAATATTATTATCTTAATATAATAGTATTTGTATGAATTATCAAAACATGAAAGAATAAATAGTTATGTAATTTTAATAATATTAAAAATCAATAAAAAATACATTAACTTTTTTCTTCTCATATATCTTAGCAATAATTCTTAACAATTCTACATCTCCTGTATCTCCATTTTTTTAAAAATAAAATACAAACTTATATTTTTGGTAGAATTATATCTAATTTATTAGAAATCCATCTATTAAGGTCTCTCAACAATTCCATAACACATGGAAGAGAGCTAGTTTTTAAAAATCCTTCTATTTCATTGAAATATATTTTTTTTTTTGTGATACAATCTTTCCTGTTAAAATCTGTTCAATATTTTTGCTGATAATCTATCACAAATGTAGTTAAAAAAATATCACTTTTTGTATTTTTGACCTTCATATTTTTTAATAATTCAATTAGAATCACACCATTTTATTAATATGATTTCATAATTACTTATGTATGAAGTTTCTTTTATTGTTGAATTTTTGTGAATGTGAAATTTTTAAGTGGTGATGAATTTGATTAGTTGTTTTTATCAGTTTATTCCTATTATAGAAACTCTGATTGCCAGAAATCAGTTATGTAAACATAACCTACAGCATTTTCTGAAAACAGGATTATTATTTCTGTCCATCTTTAAATTCGTCATTTTTTTCTACTTTTCATATACTGACTTCCATATTATTTTTTAATAGGTTGTTGATAATTTTTCTACCTATAACTATTTTACTAATTCAGATTTTTAATTTTTAAAGGATTACTATTTTTTTTATTTACACATTTCAACATTTTTATATTTTTGATGTTGTCCTTTCAATTTATCTTTTTTATGCTATAGATCTACATTTCTAGATCTTTTAATTGTTTTGTTTTTTTAATTTTTGTAATTGTCTATTTCTTTTATATATAAAGCAACATTCCAAACAAAACACTTTGCATGTTTCTCTCCTAATTATTTTTCCAAAAGCTAATATTAAAAACATTATAATCATAGCAAGTCTCATATTTGTGATAACTACTATCATTATTAATCAACTTTTCAAAATAATGAAAAATATCATAAATTAATTTCTGTTTTTCTGTGACATTTAAAATTTTATTTTTTCATCTGTTTTTATTGCTTTCATTTTAGTTTCATTTATTATCTTAACAAACTTAGTTAAAAATTGCATTCTTCCTTACATAACATTTTTACATTAACCTTCAGTATCTCTAATTATTTTTTTTTTTTGTCATTCAACGGTCATCTTTCATTAGTATTAAATCCATTGTTATCAAGACATTTCTCTAGAAATTCATGTAAGTTATATTAAGAGAAATACATCTCTATCTTAGATCTTTATATATATATATTGTAAGAATACTATTTAATCTGACAAATGTTTTCGAAGCTTATATAAATTTATAAAAGTCAAATCATTTTTGCAATATATACAATTTCTCTTTAGAATATATATCAAAATAATCTATTTTATTCTTATCAATTTTTTTTTAAGATTAATAAAAGAAATATTAATATTTATTTTTATGCATATTTTTTAATAATCATTTTCAAAGGTCGAATTGCATTTTTATTCATCATTTCTAGGTTAATCTTATATGTTCTTAATACTTCTCTCAAACTTCCTTTGATTCAATATACATTCCAATTGGAATTGACATCTAACACCTAGATCTTTTATTGTGCAATTCATAAACCATGTGTGAATTATTACCATATGATTTTGTCTGCAAAAAGTTTAATCAACCTATTTTTTTAAAAAATTCTTTTACTTTTTATATTAATATATTATTCATAATTTTATTATTTATTTTTTATTCTTCTACATCATTTTAATTAATTATTTTGTATATATTTTAATATTTTTTTATTCATCATAATTATGATCACCAATTGGCATTTATCATCACAATTCCTTTTCATTATCTTCATATTATTTTTTTAAACCATCCACTAGCTTCTTTTCTACTCCCCCATCCTGGCTATTATTACCCTATCTTTTAATATTCCTGCAAAATGCCAAAGTCTTTTACTTTTTATTTATTATTTCATCTACTTTACATGAAACCAACTTTCACATATAGCACTCTTTAAACGTAATTTTTATTTTTGCTTAAATGTTCAAGTTAAACAATGTTTATCTATGACATATATTTATATTATTTCCTTTATGATAAACTAATATAATTCTATATTTATAAGATAAATTGAAGATAACAGTATTGCATAAATGCAATTTTATTTACACACACACATATAATTTTTATTGGGTATCAATAAAATTTAATATGACTTTCATAATTCATTTATGTATAAATGTGTCCTTTTAATTTTCTTAATAAAAACAATCATTTTCATTTAAATATTCATTAACATTTTCAATTGTTATTGATCTGCTGCAGAATGAAGGTTTCTCTGTTCAGTCTATTTTCTCCAATCTCTGGCCTTTCTTCTCCACATCACCCCAGCTCACTTTCTTATTTCATCTATCCATTTCCCATGTGGTCTTTTTCTAGGTCTTTTACAATCTCTTGTAATCCATTTTAAGATTTCAATTGTCCATCTATTATAATTTCTTTCTAGCAATATGTCCAGCTCAATGCTACTAGTTTTTTTGTTCTCAGCCTTGTAATTTGTTTCCGATCTCTTCTTGTTACTCCTAATATAAATCTCTCCATGCTTATTTGAATGGTCTGCAATCTCTGCATTACTCGTCTGTTAAATGTCCAAGTCTCAGATCTGTAAGTAAGAACTGATAACATTTATTAAAAACCTTTATTTTCAAATACATAAGTATGTTTCTTTTAATATTAAGTTATTTCTACCCAAAAGTACTCCAAACAAGTTTAATTCTATGATTAATTTCCATTATGTTTCCATCTATAATAATAATCTGACCACTATATTTGTTACCTTGTTCTAACTCATTATTATCCATCTTTATTTTCTTATTTTGAGAAAATCCAGTAAACATTACTTTAATCTTTTTAACATTTGCCTTTAATTCTATTTTTGTATTTTCAGTTGATAACTTTTGCAATATTTCCTGAAACTCTAAAACATTATTTGCAAAGACAACTACATTATCTGCAAAATCTACATGACTTAAATAATTTCTATTTACTTTCATTTCCTTAACTTCTCATTTTATTCTGCAAAATATTTGCAAATCTACTGCAAAAAGTTTTGGATATATGGGTTGCCCTGTCAAATATCCTTCTCAATGTTAATCTTCGTAGTACCATTATGTAATCTAATTTTTGCTGTTGCAGTTTTACAAATATTCTTTAGAATATGACAGTATTCTGAATCTATACTATGATGATTTAATGTTTTTAATCATTGAAAAAATGCTTATATAATCACATGCCTTTTCAAAATCCACAAATCCAAAGCATAATGGCAACTCATATTCAGTAGTGCTTTCTATAACTTCTCCAATACTTGGATATGATCCACTGTATTAAAATCACTTTTAAATTCAGCTTATTCTTTTTTTTGATTAAAATACAAAGTTTGCTGTAGATGAATAGTAATTATTTTGATAAAAATTTTGTATAGAATTGATGAAAGACTGATAGGTTTATAATTTTTACTATCTTTTTTGCTACCTTTTTAAAATATTAATACTGTATCTTCTGATTATCTGATAGATCTTTATCCTTTAAATATTTGATATATAACTTTGCTTAATTTTTTTCTGTTTTCTTCACCTGCTTCTTTTAAAATATTGATTAAAATTCCATCATTATCTGGAACTTTTTCCTTCTTCATAAATTTAATTGCATGTATCCCTTCATAATTTATAATTTTGGACAATTCAGAATTTATATTAGTTATATAGGGTATGTGAGCACAGACTTTCACATGACCCACCACTCTCCACTCTATCTAATAACACCGATACACTCAAGCACATATATGCTGAAAAGATAAATAATCACCAATATATGTATTTCATGCTAAACCAGCAATCATCAGTTGGTCCAGATTATCATCTCCCACACATATATACTATAAGTGCTCAGATATATATTAAGATAGACAATCTTCATACTTTAATGGACTGGCTCCAATCTACTACACACTCCAACTCTTCAACCATCCATCCAATTGAAAATCTGATGATGGAATGCTCAAAGGCCACCCTGAGGCCGAGATTCTTGTCACACCCATGTTGACCCAAGGTCAATCTGAACCCCACATGTACAGGACATAATCCATTAAATACATATGCAAGGATGGGCAGACATCTCTACAATGTAATAACTGAAACACAGGCTTAATATATACCATGTGTCTATATATGTAATATAGGATATATGAGCACAGACTTTCACATGACCCACCACTCTCCACTCTATCTAATAACACCGATACACTCAAGCACATATATGCTGAAAAGATAAATAATCACCAATATACGTATTTCATGCTAAACCAGCAATCTCGACCTCAGGGTGGCCTTCGAGCATTCCATCATCAGATTTTCAATTGGATGAATGGTTGAAGAGTTGGAGTGTGTAGTAGATTGGAGCCAGTCCATTAAAGTATGAAGATTGTCTATCTTAATATATATCTGAGCACTTATAGTATATATGTGTGGGAGATGATAATCTGGACCAACTGATGATTGCTGGTTTAGCATGAAATACGTATATTGGTGATTATTTATCTTTTCAGCATATATGTGCTTGAGTGTATCAGTGTTATTAGATAGAGTGGAGAGTGGTGGGTCATGTGAAAGTCTGTGCTCATATACCCTATATTACATATATAGACACATGGTATATATTAAGCCTGTGTTTCAGTTATTACATTGTAGAGATGTCTGCCCATCCTTGCATATGTATTTAATGGATTATGTCCTGTACATGTGGGGTTCAGATTGACCTTGGGTCAACATGGGTGTGACAAGAATCTCGGCCTCAGGGTGGCCTTCGAGCATTCCATCATCAGATTTTCAATTGGATGGACGGTTGAAGAGTTGGAGTGTGTAGTAGATTGGAGCCAGTCCATTAAAGTATGAAGATTGTCTATCTTAATATATATCTGAGCACTTATAGTATATATGTGTGGGAGATGATAATCTGGACCAACTGATGATTGCTGGTTTAGCATGAAATACGTATATTGGTGATTATTTATCTTTTCAGCATATATGTGCTTGAGTGTATCAGTGTTATTAGATAGAGTGGAGAGTGGTGGGTCATGTGAAAGTCTGTGCTCATATACCCTATATATATAGACACATGGTATATATTAAGCCTGTGTTTCAGTTAAATTTATATTAGTTGTAGAGATATTTTTCCTTGTTCTTTATTGCTATATAATTTTTGATAGAACTCTTCTACACATTTCATGATGCTATCTTTCTTTTTTTAATAATGATCTTTTTTTTTCTTATTGCAGAAATACTAATTGTTTTACATTCTTGAGACTTATTTTCTTTTATAGCTATTATTGCTAGTTCACAATTATACTTTCTTATATCATTATCAACTCTTTTTTAGCATATTTTACAAAATTCGAGATATTCAATCCTCCTTAAAGCATCATTTTTATATACTTTTATATTCCTTTTTTTTTCATAAATTGTTTTGTCTTCAATGGAAAATTTACTGTTCATTTGCTATTTTTTTGTATTAGCTATCTTTATTGCAGTTTTTAAAAGTGCATCAGTTATTTTCCTATGGGATTTTGTTCAAATCTGAATCATGTTCAAAATCTCTTGCAAGTTGCAAGTTCTAATTTAAATTCATTGGATTATTCCTGAAGATTAAGAATATAAACTGTGAATATTGTATGGAATGGACATTAGGAATTTGCTCTGCTTGGTTCCTTTAAGGTCTCCAAGAGGAATCAAAGATTGTCCTTTCTGTTAACAGCAAATTCCTTTCTGCAGCCCTTTAAATATTAAGATAAATTAAATATATATATATCAAATTTTATATATATTCCTTTTAAATAGGAATAAAAAAATCTATGCTGTACATAATTACATGAAATATTTTTTAAAAAAATCATTAAAAAAATTTTAATCTACAAGTAAATTAAATGACTGATAATAATAAAGTTACAACTAATTTTCAAAACAAATCCAAATTAAATGTTGAGAAAATAAAGTTAGAAAAATATAATTGAAAGGCTTCAATTACATTGTAACAGAAAATCAACAAATTAATTAAATTTAAAGCTAAGACAAAACAAATTAAAAAAAATTAAATAAATATATTATCTATTAAAAACTTTATTAAGATACTTTACAATAAGAAATGAAATTAATTTCAAACAACAAATTATTTATCTTTCATTGATTGTCATTAATTAGTTTAACTCAGGCTAAACTTTAATTTGTCTGCAAAAATAAATCGGTATATCTATAACAAAAATGAACTTTATTAAAGTGCTTTCTTTTATTAGTCAGTATATATATATATTGTAACGGTATGCATTCTCTCAAGGAGACAAGTTAAGGCATCTCACTGTAGCCAGATTTTAGATCTTCATATAGGATGCCATGAATGACGTGATTTAATTTTGATATATTGTTTCCAATAAATAATTTATTATTAATAAATTATTATATCTAAACTACATCAAATTAATTTTCACCTTAATTGACTTAACCATTATGCTCAGATTTCAAACTCAGGGAAGTTTAACAATTTACTTTCTTCAGAGGTTCCTATCAATATTCTAAAGTAATATTAATAACAAATCTCACTAACTCTTTAAATTAAGTAAAATAAAATTGAAGACTTCATTTAATTTAATATAAAAACATAATAATTATTTATTTAACAAATAAATAACTTAAATTTTACAATATATAAAAATTATTTATATATCTACTTTCTTATATTAAAAAATACAAATATTCTATTTACTTAAGATAGATATATTTTCTAACTTATAACACTACGTGATTTTATAACATATATAAAATATAAGTATTCAAATATTAAGACTTCTATATTAACACTATTATATATTAATTAGATTATACAAATAATAATCCAATTATTTATATATATAATGTTTTTATTCGTTAAAATGATTGTACGTAATTTATGTTTACTAATATAAAAATATATATTTCATATCAATGTTAGTCATTTATCCACTTATCATACATTATAGTTATTAGACTATTTGGATTAGTATAAACAAAGTAGTGTCATGTCATAAAAATAATAGTATGTGAATTTAAAATTAATTTAATCTCTTACCTCCAAGTTCACTTTATCCCTTTATATTTTTACATGCCTTTCCCATATAAATATTTTTTAAGCTATATCTAAATCTTTATTAATCATAAATAAAAAATATTTTAAATTATAGATGCTCTCTTATTATTCATTTCTTTAATGAAATGAATATGATAATAAAGGAAATGAAATTAATCTTTCCCAATTATAATTTTCAAAAAACTTAAATAGTATTTATAAAAGTTAATACAATAGTCTCAGATGTTCCTGGAATTCGCGAAAGAAAATCCTTCGAAGATGCAATTTTTAATTCCTTCGTTGTTAGACATTAAAGAAAATAATAGGATATCCCAAGTTGACGTTTAGTTTCCTCTTTGTATGTAGATTTCATTTTCGTTAATACACAGTTTTTTTTATCAACAATTATAATTCCATTTTGAAGATCTAATTTTTATATAATTTTATAGGTATTCAGCAAAAGATGTTATTCACACATATATATTTGACTAGGCAAGTAAGTGCATTTTATATACCCCATGATAAACTGTTCTACCTGCTTTGCATTTTCCTTATAATGTAAAGTACATTAAATTTAGTTGAAGTTTTTATAAACATGTTCTTTTTAAAACGAAGTTTATAATTAGAACTCTGATTAGAATGATTTTTTATCGAACATGAAAATATATTCTAACCAAGTAATTTAGAAATTACTTTCTTTAAAAAAATATTAAAAATTTCTTCTAATAAGTATTAAGTCATTTAAAATATAGATTTTATACTATACATTGTTCTTTTAAATCGAACACAGTATAAGTTTTTATGAGGATATAGCTGACAAAAAAAGAATCCTTAATCTTCTAATAAAAATAGAATTATTTTTATATCTAGCTACATGAGCTTTCTGAAGCATAACGCATTCTACATTGTTACAATACAATTCGATATGAAATCACTAAGTTAACTTTGTTTCCTTTAATTCGATAAAGTATGTGAACCCAGTGGTCATTACCTTGTGAACCGTCTTTTCTCAACGTTTTTTTCATTTTAAAGAATGAAAAATACTAACTAACTTACCAAATTATATATTTATTTTCATAAATATAATAAGAATATAATGTATACATATTGATTATATGTATGTATGAGTATATATATATACTCCTACAATATATATATTATTTACTGCTATGACATTTTTTAAAATGCATGCAATAAAATACTTAGTTTTCTAATAAAAACAAAAAAACCTTATTTTTGTGTTTAAGGACATTTAAAGATGTTATCACATGCACATTCAAAGGTTCATGTCTATATGGCATTCCAAAGACAGTATTTGTTCATCTATGTCATTTTATCACATAATACTTAGCTAATTTAGCAAACTATCTTTTTAAAAGGATATAGGAAATCCAAGGGCACTGTCCAATTTTGTTGATTCTCTCCTTAAAAAAAAAACAAAAAGAGCCTAAACTACACCTAATCTTAATGAGACCTTTAGGTATTAAAATATAGAAAGGATACTTTAAGGCAGGATAAAATTATAACTTTTAATCACCTGATTGCGGACTCAGGCTGCCATTTGATGATGACTTTTTATTTAGGTACTTACAACTGCAGATCACTTTCAAGTGAAGGAAGATTGCAAGAATTAGAAGAACTGTCTTATATTAAATGGGACATTATTGGACTTTGCGAAGTTAGAAGAAAAGGTGAAGAAACAATTTATTTAAAAAGTGGACATATACTCTACTATAAAGGCACAAATATTAGAAATACAAGTGGAGTAGGAATCATTATAAATAAAAAATGGAAGAATAACATTGTGGAGATTGATGGTGTATCAGACAGAGTGGCAAGATTAGTTTTACAACTTAATAGCAGATACCAAATGCAGATAATTCAGGTTTATGCCCCAACAAGTTCTCATAGTGATGAAGTTATAGAAGATTTTTATATGGATGTACAAAAGGCTTTTGATCAAAGTAAACAACATTTTAAAATTGTTATGGGAGACTTTAATGCTAGAATTGGTAGACAAATGAAAGATGAAAATGCTGTAGGTAATTTTGGTTATGGTAATATAAATGAGAGAGGACATAGACTTGTGGAGTTTGCAGAAAAAGAAAACTTTATATTATGAATTCTTTTTTTGAGAAAAATGTTAAAAGGAAATGGACATGGAAGCATCCAAATGAAGGTACAGCAGAATTGGATTATATTTTGACTAACCGAAAATACATATTTCAAGATTGTAATGTTCTTAATAAATTTAACACAGGAAGCGATCACCAATTAATAAGATGTAAGATACATGTTAATGCAAAACTAGAGAGACAAAAATTATTAAGAAAAACAATATTTACAGTTGATATTCCTAATCTTCAGAAACATTTTAATGAATTTAAATTAGAACTTACAAATCAGTTTCAAGTATTAGTAGATTTTGTACATGATTAAATTTGAATGACATTAATAGGAAAATAAGCGATACACTTTTAAAAACTGCAACAAAGATAGCTGGTAGAAAAAAGCAGCAATTGACTAGTAAAATTTCTACTGAGACTAGAGAATTTATGAAGAAAAGAAGGAATATGAGGATGTACAACAATGATGCATTAAAAAAGATTGAACATCTCGAATTTTGTAAAATGGTGTGGAAAAGAGTTGAAAATGATATAACAAAGTATAATTGTGAACTAGCAAGGAAAGCTGTAGAAGAGAATAAAAGTCTAAAGAGTGTAAAACAATATTTTGGTATTGGTAGGAAATTTATATTTGCAATAAGAAAAAAAGATGGCATTATTACTAAAAAGAGAGATGACATCATAAAATGTGTAGAAAACTTCTATAAAGAATTATATAATATTAAAGAACAAGTACCTCCTATACATATTATATCTTCTGAATTACCCAGAAGTGAGACATGCAATTAAATTTATGAAGAAAGGGAAGGCTCCAGGTAATGATGGAATTGTAATTAATATATTAAAAGAAGCAGGTGAAGAAATAGAATTTTTTTTAGTAAAGTTATATACCAAATGTCTAAATGATAAAGATGTACCAGATGATTGGAAGAATACAGTATTAATATTAATATTTAAAAAATGTGATAAAGAAGATATTAGGAATTACAGACCTATCAGTTTTATACAAAATTTTTACTAAGATAATTACAACTAGCCTACAGAAAACACTTGATTTCCACCAACCAAGAGAACAAGCTGGATTTAAAGTGGTTTTAGTACAATAGATCATATCCAGGTATTGAGAGAAATTATAGAAAGGATAAATGAATATGAGTTGCCATTATGCTTGGGATTTTTAGACTATGAAAGGGCATTTGATTCTATTAACATTTCTTGAGTGATTAAAGCATTGGGTCATCAAGGTGTAGGTCCAGCATATTGTCATATTTTGAAGAATATTTTTAAAATGCAACAGCAACAATTAGATTATATAATGATAGTAGGAAAATCAACATTGAAAAGGGTGTAAGAGAGGATGACTCCATATCTCCAAAACTTTTTACAGCAGTGCTGCAAGAAGTATTTTGTGGATTAAAATGGGAAGCTAAAGGAGTGAAAGTAAATGGAGATTTTTTAAGTCATTTAGATTTTGCAGATGATGTAGTTGTTTTTGCAAATAATGCTTTAGAGCTACAGGAAATGTTGCAGGAGTTATCAGATGAAAGTAGGAAAGTAGGACTAAAGATAAATGTTAAAAAGACTAAAGTGATGTTTAATAGATCTTCTCAAAATATGAAAATAAAAATTGATTATGATGAGTTAGAAGAAGTTAACAGTTACAAATACCTTGGTCAGATTATTAATACAGATGGAAATATAATGGATGAAATTAATCATAGAATTAAACTTGGTTGGAGTGCTTTTGGTAGAAATAACTTGATACTAAAAGGAAATATGCCTATGTGTTTGAAAAGGAAAGTTTTTAATAAATGTGTTTTGCCAGTTCTTACTTATGGATCTGAGACTTGGACACTTAATAGAAGAGCAATACAGAGACTTCAGACCACTCAAAGAAGTATGGGGAGATGCATGTTGGGAGTAACAAGAAGGAATCGAAAATGCAATGTATGGGTAAGAGAACAAACAGGTGTTACTGACCTCATTGAAAAAATTAAAAGACTGAAGTGGAGTTGGGCTGGACACATTGTTAGAAGAGATGATAACAGATGGACAATTGAAATTTTAAACTGGATTCCAAGAGATTGTAAAAGACCCAGAAAAAGACCACATGTGAGATGGATGGATGAAATAAGAAAGTGTGCAGGGGTGATGTGGAGAAGAGAAGCTAAAGATGGATTGAACTTGGAGAGACCTTCATCCTGCAGTGGGTTGATAATGGTTGATGATGATGACTGTTATTATCATTTTCTATTATCTCTCCAAGAAAAATGTTCAGTTCAGCTCCACTTTAGTTTTTTAATTCTTTTAGTGACCTCAGTAACACCTATTTGTTCTTCCTCACTCATGTATTTCATTTTTGATTTTTTTTTTTGTTAATTCTAACATATGTCTTTCCATAATTTGATGAATGGTCTGAAGTCTTTATTGCTCTCCTGTTAAGTGTCCAAGCCTGAGATCCATAAATAAGAACTGGCATAGCACATCTCTTAAAATACATTCATTTGAAACTCATAGGGTTTTTTTTTTTTTAATATTAAGTTATTTCTACCAAAATCATTCTCTTCAAGTTTAATTCTATTATTTATTCCATGTGTTATGTTTCCTTCTGTGTTAATAATCTGATCAATATATCTATTTGTAGGTATTATCAATCTTTTCTTCTGAGACAATCCACTGAACATTCCTTAGTCTTTTTAGTATTTACCTTTGATCCTGCTTTTTTACGTTTATATGGTAATTGTTGGAACATTTACTGAAGTTTAAACGTATTATTTGAATAAATAACCATATCTTCAGAAAAATATAGATGATTTAAATAAGCTCTTTTTACCATTACTCCCTTAGCTTCTCATTTTAATTCATAAAGTACTTCTATCATTTTCAGCATTAATTTTCCTAATTATTGCTGATACATTTTCATAAGTATGCTTCAGAATATGAAACTATTCTGGGTCTATATCTTGATGCACTAATGCTTTAATCACTGAAAAAAATGCGTATAATAACAAATGCCTTTCATAATCTATGAATCCAAATCATAATAGCAACTCATATTTATTACCCTTTTTATAGCTTCTCTCAATGCTTGATATAATCCACTATGCTAAAACTACTTTTAAATCCAGCTTCTTTTGATTGATTAAAATCCAAAGTTTGCTGCTGACAAGTTATAATTATCAAGGTAATATTTTTGTATAAACTTGATAAAAGACTGATAGGTCTGTAATTTCTAATCTTTTTTTATCACATTTTAAAATTTTAATTGTAGTATTGCATTTTCCCAAGCATCTTGTATAACATTATCATTTAGATACTTTGTATATAACTTTGTCAACAATTTGTTTATTTCTTTATCTGCTGCTCTTAAGATAAGTGTTATAATTGTAAGTATTATAATTGCATCATTACCTGCAGCTTTTCCCTTCATAAATTTAACTGTATATCTCATTTCTTCATTGAAAATTCTAGCAATTCGGAGACGTATATTTGTAAGGAATACTTTTTCTTGTTTTTTATTCATAATGTCATCATTTAAAAAAAAAAGAGTTTAATGTGACGTTATCTATATAAAATTTTTATCTTATTTTTTTATTTTAATTCTAAAATTATCTAAAGTAATTTTAAAAAATAATTAAAATAGTTTTTCTCATTATTAAATGGTTGTTTTGGTAACACACACACACAATATATATATAAAGGGGGAGGGTATTATGTATTTTTTTAAATAAAAAAAAAATTATCAAAATATTATTTTATGTTATTTAACTGAAAAAATTTTAAGATTAATATATATTTTTTATTCTTAGCCGATGGCATGTGTATATTATGTTAGAAATATATAATAATAGGAGTATATTAATGGATTTATATGATAGTAATAATGAAATAAAGTGTGTATTAATAAATTCATTTATTGATATTTTATTTATTGCTTACATTTGAAAAATAATTTGTAAGCATAACAAGATACTAAATTATTGTTAAAGTATGTGTATGCTTGTATGTGTTTTTATATGTTGATGTGATTAAACAGTATTAAATTATACATATTTAAAAACATTGTTTTAAAATATTTAATTTATTTAAAATGGAATTAAAAAATATTGATTATAGTGTACAAAATAAATGAATAAGAAGTAATATCTATTTTATGTAAAATATAATTTTATATGGTTTTTAAAATATATATATATTTAATTTATAAATGTATATTTTCTTTATTATTTTGAAAGAAGTTATTGTAATATTTACTTTTACTAATTTTTAGAAAAATATTTTGTCATGGAATGCTGATGTATTTGTAAGAACTTTTATTGAATGAGTATATGGATATATGTAACTCTTAATGTCTTGAGTAATCAATTTTTGAATAGAACCTAGTGAATCTTTTGTAAAATACTACTCCATGTTTGACATTTTATGAAAACTTTTTTCTAAATATATAAGTAATTTTAATATTATAAATTACTTATGTAAACTTTCAAGTGATATCAATTTTAAACATTCATTTTTTTAATATGAAAATAAATATCTATATGAAGTTTTTATCTATAATAATGAAGTATGACACTATTGAACATAATTTACCTATTCAACAAGTTAGAAGAATGAAAAATTAAATATTTGAATTTTATATTATTAAAAAAGAATGTATTTAAAATTAGTTATTGTCAAAGAAAAAAAAATTAAAGTTAGTAAATTGTTTATTGTAATTAAAATTTTAGATTACTCTATTTACTTTTTTGACAAAAACTATTTTTTTCACTGAATAGAAATTGATTCCTGTTGTCATAAACTTTCTATGAGATGATTTTAAAAATAAAATGTTTTTAAAGAAAATTTCCTATCATCCTTTTTGTTTTAAAAATAAATCGTTTACAAAAAAAAAAAAATGCATCATAATCATTAATTTGTAAACTAATTACATTTTTTCTTTACAAGTCTAAAGTATTGAGTAATTTGACATCAGGCTAGCCAATCAAGAATTAGCCACTTTTTTTATAGTTTGTCATAACAATAAGGTACTATCAATCCCACAAAAAGGTCTATATAATGCTGACATCTTAATGCATTAAAATTATAGCAGTGTGAAAAAGGGAATTTGCAAACCATAATATAAGTATAGAGCGGTTTAAACAATGTAGAAAAGATAGTTATCACAGTTCCATTTTAACAGCTAAAACATCAAAAATCTGTCTTACCACTAAGCTTACATAACAGGTTAATAGGAAAAGCCAGAGAAATCAATGACATTAGAGAATATAACAGAATATGATAGCAACAGTATCTAAAATAATGTCATAAGTATAATATCAAGAGAAAACTAAGCTTCTGATCTTAGATTAGTCTCTCATTTTTTGTCTCAATAGCTAAACTACACAAACGTTTAGGCAATATATATAAATATATATTTCAATAATTTTATTTAGTTTCTAAAAATGAGTATTATAGGCTAAGTTAATAAGATATCTGGTCAAAAGACTTCATGTCTTTTGAGAATCTAAATAATAACATCAGATTAAAAAAATCATTGTGATGAATATTAGAGTTAAGTGCTACAGTATACTTCATAGAAATATTTGGAGAAATTGACAACTGCTGCTGCTGTAACCTAAACAAAGCAGTATTAATGCTGTAAAAATGTTAATTATGGAATACTTCATTTAAAACAAAACAAGCTATCTAAATTTATGGAATGCTAATAATTTGGAATAGTATGGATTGCATGTAAGATCTATCTACACAACCAAACATATTATTGGATTTTCAGCAGAATTTCTAAGAGTTTCAATTATAAATTATTCTTTTTTGTCTGTGCGTATTTATATAAAATTGAGTTACAATTTGGTAAACATTCCTTGTGGATAGAAAAATAGAATTAACCAATTATTATATTTTTATAAATGATTTGTTTTGAGAATGAATATGTTTGCATAGTATGCAAGAAAAATATATATTTACCAAAAATTAAAGGTTAAAATAAATAATAAACAAAATAACAATGTATTTCTTAATGATAAGTTTAGTTTATTTGAATAAAAGTATGTTTGTTTGTTTTATTCATTTGTATTTACAAAGAATGTAAGTTTTCATATATAAATATTTATGGGTGATATTAATGAAAGGGTATATGATAAATGTGTATTAAACAAATTAAACATACTAATTAAAACATTTTTTATGTATTTTTTAGCAATATTTATGCTAGTATAATATATTTTTCTTTTTGGTTTTTTAGTGTATTGTTCACAACACATAATAGATACATTTATAAAGCAATATAATAAGTATAATATATAAATGATAATTCAGATATATTTGCTTCTTAATTTTTTATGTATTGTACTATTGTAAAAAGTGGCCAACTCTGGTCATGTCAATATTACGAACTTTTTAAATATTATGTAGTTAAAGGGACAATGATAGATTTACAGTTGCCATGTGATTTTATAATAGCAGACTTTAATGGTTTTTTAAATGATAATATGATAGTTCCCAAACAATGGTTTTAAATAATAATGTAAATATTATAATTTGTTAAAAGTTATAAAAGAAAGAGAAAAGCATAAAATCAAATAAATAATTTCTTTTATTCTCTCTTCAGTAATTTTAATTATTTACCGGTTTTAATTATTTTTTTTGTTTAAAAAAAGTACTATAGTAGATAAATAAAATTTTAATTTTAACCTTTGAAATATAATATTTAGAGAGAGAAATAAAGTTTTAAAAGAAAAGGAAAAACAATAAGATTTGAAAATTTTTGTTTTAATTGATTAGAATTGTTTTTTAAATGGTTTTTTTGTTAACTTGTCTTGTTTGTGTTTCTCTTGTTATGTTCACATTTTAAAATTAACAATAAAAAAAATCTGGTCCCATTTTCAATTGAACTCACATCCATCCACTTCCCAAGAAAATTTCTTAACAACTGAGCCAATGGAAATTTTGCATTTGTAGAATAAAATTTTGTTAATATTGACTTCATTATTAAGCTAATTAAAATAATATATATATGACAGAAACATTATGATTGTAGAATTAAATTTTGCTAATATTGATTTATATAATTAAATTAATTAAAAACCAACACAAATACTTATTTAATATGCCTGCCAGAAGCTTATCATCCATTTTTATTTTAAATAATTCATTTTCATGGGCTTCCAATATCTGGTATAAACAATAGATCTGACTAAGTTATCCTATTCAATATTTATTTGTTTTTTTAATTTATTAAAATAAGGAAACATAAAAGTCCAAAAGGTTGTAATTACAAAGTTTTTTAATGTAAATGCAGTAAAGAAAATAAAGATAAAACATGATTAAGCAAACTATAACAAATGTGGTTATTCATGCCAGTGGACAGATATCACTTCTTGGGCAGGCACTATCACATAATTTTGAAAATATTTTACTGCATCTTGTTCTGTTGATGGAAGATTCCAAATTTTAATCATATTTCCAAAAATGATAAAGCAAAAAAGGAATATTAAAAAATAATGATAATTTTAATTAATGAATTTCATAAAAATCATAATTCTTAGCCATGTATTAACTGTTCACCACATGTTACAGATTTATCATGTGTTATGAATGGATTTTATTAAAAAAATGTCTTCAAACTTTTTAAAATTAACATTCAATTTAAAATTCATTTCATGTTTGAGAAAAATAGTCTAACCAAATACTTCGATCATGTTCAGAAAATAATTTCCCAATAGAAAAAATTAAACATACTTTGATACTGAAAATAGTTTTTTTTTAAATGCAACATGTATCTATTTTAAATAGAATGTTAATTTTAAAAAGTTTGAATACATTTTTAATAAATTCCATTCACAACATAATATTCAAACATTAACACATAGTGAACCTATAACATGTGGCAAACAGTTAATACATGGATAAAATTATCATGATTTTTATAACATTTGTTAATTAAAATGATCATTTTTTTAACATTGTTTTTTTTGTTTTATCATTTTTGGAAGTATGATTAAAATTTAGAATCTTTTATTGACAGAACAAGATGCAGTGGAATATTTTTATAATTATAGGATAATGTTTGCCTGAAAAATGATGTCTGTCCACAGACATGAATAATCACATTTGTTATAATTTGCTTAATCATGGCATTTACATTAAAAAACTTGAATTACAACCCTTTGAATTTTTGTATTTTTTTTATCATTTTAATAAATAAAAATAAATATTAAATATGATAAGTTAGAATCAGTCATATTGTGAATACAATGTATTGGAAACCCCTGAAAATAAATTATTTAAAATAAAAATGGATGGCAAGCTTCCGGCAGGCATACTACTTAAGTATCAACTATTTTTATATAATAGATGATTGCTTGAGAGGGTAATTTTTATTTTTACATATTATTAAATTATAGTTTTTATATTTTAAAGGATACTATTGTTTAAATTTTCCAATGTTACATATTTTTTTTATTAATTAAATTTGTAAAGCGCATACTCATTATGTAAAGCAATATATATTAAGGCTATAACCTTAAGGCCAAGCATATTATAGAAATTGTGGACTTAATCATTGAGGTATTTAATAGCCTTATACTCTCAAATCAATATGCTTTAGATTCTCCTACATATTTAAAAAGTAGGTTGAAGATTAGAGGCCACTCTTGTCTTTTAAACAAATCCTCTGTTAAGATTTGTAGAGTTCCCTACTGGCATTTTTCAGAAACATGGTCTTTTTATAGCCTTATACTTTTTTTTATAAAATTATACTTAGAATGGCAATAAAACCTCTAATAGTATTACAATTAATAGTATATAGAATTAATTAGAACTAGCAGACTAGTCTCTTAGATGCTGCTGCATTAAGGACTATGAACATATATATATTCTTATTTTACTTAATAATGATTGTAGAAAAAAACCCAATGCTTTCTATATTAAATTAGAATAACTCTGAGAAAGGAATGAAATAATTCTACACACAATATATACTTAAATAATAATTTTTGTCTTTTTTGTAGTTTTAATCATTCTTTTAAATAATATATAAATATAACTAAAAAGTAAAAAAATAATATATAAAAAATACTTTTTTAAATCATTCTTTTATGTAAATAGCCAATTACAAAGATACATAATAACAATGTAATCTCCTCTTGGTTAATTTGCCATTCTTGAAAAATATCAGAGATCTTATGAATCTACACCTGTTATAAAACTATTGGAATTTGCAAGAATATTGTCATTTTATAAAAGCATTTGAGTCTCAAATAAATCAAAAATGAAAAGGCTTCAAATATTTTTGAAATGACAATATTCCTGCAATTTCTATTTGTTTTATAAAAATTCTAGATTCTTAAGATCTCTGATATTTTCCTAGAATGGTATATTAACTGAGAGGGGATTACTTTGTTATTTTGTACTTGTTAGTCAGCTATTTATATAAAAATATTTTTTTACATCTTATTTTTCTCTTTTATATCTTTCCAAAACAATAAGCAATGTTTACTAAATCAGGGTAATTAAAGGATTCTTTTATTTTTAGTATATAAAAAAAGTTAATTGAAGAGGAATTTCAAAACTGATTGTAATTTTTAACAAAAAAAGAAATAAGTGAGCAACTTTTGGGGGGAAAAATAGATCTAATTTGTCAATGTTTACTTTGATCAGGTAGGAGACAAGATTGTAATTGGTTGGAGAATTTTTCCAAGAAAGTACTGTAAGAGAGTAAATCTGTCATTCTGTGTCTTATGAGGAGAGGTCAATCTTAATAAAATTGATGAAGAGGTCAGTAGGAGGTCTTTATCCAGCCATTGATGAGAGCTATAGCAGTGATTCTTAATTTAGCTACTGAGGAAAGAAGTTGCAATGATTTTAAACTCAGCTATTAAACAGATGCAGAAGTTATGTTCAAAAATATTTTCTAAAATAGAAGACAAATATGTACTAAGTTTTGCTAAAAGCTAAACATCTTCCATGTAACCTGCTTGACTGAAAAAAATATAAATAAGAATACTCCTGCAGTAATATGCAACAAGCCTTGTCTTCATCCAAGAGCATGAGTGTCTCTCTCTATATATTAGATTGACTTGGAAAATTATTAGAAAGAAAAAATGAATAAATTCTTTCTGTTAGCTTGAAATTTTTTGCCAAAAATGTATAAATTTAGCCTGTGAAATGTGAAAATATTGTATGGCAAGAATGGATAAATTAACTGTATACATTAGCCAGAAATGGAGAAGCCTTCAATAAGAAAACCTAAATAGAATATAAATTACAACTTGCAAAGAAAGACTCCAAAATAAACAAAACCAGAGTGAAAGATTTATTATGCATGTTATAACTTTATTTATAGATGAAAAATATAGAAAAAATAATTGATAAGTATGAATAATTTTATTAAATTTAACATTTTCTTTTGAAACATGATCCCCCCCCTTCTGAAATTATACAAAGAATTGATGGCACTCAAAACTTTCTTATCTTTGATTGTGAAAATGTTGTTTATCAACTTTTGTTATTTAAAAGGAAGTAACTTAATGAAATCAGAAGTTAATTAATTTAGGGAATAAAAATTAACTGGTTAATCATTTTTTTCAATATGCAGTTATAATTTTTGATAAAAATGTATGTTTGTATTATATTGTCATTTTTTTACTTTTTTAAATTATTAATCAGTTTATGAAATACTTGTTAAAATATTCTATTGTTAATATATTTATTCTTTTAGCTATTTGTTCTATGAATAGGCAGTGTGTATTAACTTCATTTCATTGGATCTTAGTGTTTTAGGGGTTTTAAAATTATCCCAGTAAAATTATTTTAAAGTAAAATAGAGTAAGATGTTATATTTATATTTCTCTTGTTCACAGTTACAGTTCTAGAGGCTTATGACTGTCCTAGCTCTAGTGAGCATAATGGTTAGTTATATGGATGTAGGGATTTATATTTGTGTTTGAACATACAGATAACTCATGATACAAGAGTATCACCTTTAAAGTCCATTCACTTAATTGTTTTTATTACACATTAAATTTATAGTTAACCAGTACATTAATGATTTCATATGGCTAGAGCATTGATCATGATCAGCATGTATCAGTATCCCAGCACTTTTTTTATATTCTGGTATTTTAGCACTTAAGTATGTGCATCCAAAGAATTGTATTATATTATACCTTATGTTTGGCAGTTTATAGTATACCTATTTTAGAGCTTGTTGCAAGGATGACTTGATTGTTGATGAGTTTTTAACTGATTGTTTAATTTATTATTGTTATATAATGCTGATGACAAATTATTATTGATATAATTACTTATATGATTAATCCATGCTGACTCACATGCTCTTTTCATGCTCATTTATTTTATAGTCTTTTAATAGTTTCTCATAATTATTTATCTTATGGGGATGATGATATGTTTTCCATTTCCCCATATTAACAACCTGTTTTCCATACCATTGCAATATTTTTATTATTATTATTGTTTCTATTAATAAATTTTCAATTTTGCTAATTAAACTGGTTTTTCATAATCATTAGTAATTAAATTATTGAACTTCACATTAATCTTAACCTTGAGAGTGTCTATATTTTTTTTTTATTATTCATGTATTATTAGATTAGTTAGCCAGAATATTAGATAAAAATTTTGTTTCATTTTAATACCATTATATTTGGCAATCCAAGTAGTCTGAATAAAGTCTTTTTATCTAAGGAAAATTTGTCTCTTAAACGTGAGATGTGAATAATATATTTTTATGATCGGTACATATATATATATATATTTAGTAGCCATCCTTAAAATTATATTTATTTTATACTATTACAATATATATATATATTGTGCCAGAATGTATATAACGTGCATGCACAAAATGCCTGTTGCTGATAATTCAGCACAGCTAATCTTTAAAAGATTAGAATTTAATATAAAATCGAACAAATAGATCGTAATTAAAACACATGTATAAATGTTTATATATGTGAAGTAAATAACTGGGTTTGGTCTATACTATATTCCCATTTCACCCACAGTACAAGTGTATGTGTTGTATTATTAACGAATTTATCTTATATATAATAAAAAAACTACATAAAGAATAGTTTTAAGTTTGTAATGACTTTTGTTTATGTTGGGAACATTTTTTGTTTTATTTGTAATGTTCCAATATACTATCCAGAAATGTTTTTTGTTTTTTTTTTTTGATATTTTTAAATAAATGTTTTTCCTTTTTTTTTTTTTAAAGAAAAAAGAAATATAATGTCAAATTTTATATTTTCATTATAATGGATTTTGTTTTTGGTAATTATAAAGAAAAAGTTTTGGTAAATTGGAATTTTTTTTTATATATAAAAAGAACAAAAGATGGAAAGGAATGTTTTGTGGTAAAACAAATTTTGTTCCTTTTGATCTGTTGTAAAGATAAAAATTAAAAGTTGGTTTTATCTAATGTAATGAAGCATAATGGGTGCTCTAATTAATTAAGATGGAAACTATAATTTCCATGATTAAAAAAGTATAGTTTGTAACAAATAAAATTAAGGAATGTGTAAAGTATATTTTAAATTATTATAGGCTGATGCAATAGCTTGTAGGGGGATAGTTTAATTTGCTGAAAGGGGACCATATGTGCTATCAGGTGGAGAGAGTCAGTCACTCCTGAGCTGTCCAAGCAGGCAGACCATAGATTTTGGAGAAAATAAAATTTGCTTCTGAGCAGTCCAAGGAAGCAGTAAGATCCGATATTATATCTCGTGAAGAAATGCCTAGTAATCAAAATGAATTTTGAAACTCAACCATATCCAATATTATATTATCATAAAGAAATTTAAAGAAATTCTGAATTAAAAAGAAGAAAGGCGTCTTGCGTTGTTAGCCGAGAGGTATCGCAGACGGTTGTGGGTTCGCGTCCCGGCCGATGCTATGACATATGAAAAAAAAAAAGAAGAAAGGTGTGAAAGTGGTAATAAAAATCAGTTGCATTAAAACCTATCTACCAATAAGAAGTACAACTATAAATCTTTGAACAAGTACATAATAGAGATTGCCATCATAATTGTTCCAGTATACAAAAAACGCACGGAGTAGGTCACCAGCAGCAGTACACCGCCAGTTCATCCCCAAAGCCCTACGATGTCTTAAAAAGAAACCACCCAAAACCTGATACCAAGGACTCTTTGATACATGTAATGGAGAAGGAAGCCTTAACAGTTGTAAATACAGATGAGTTTAGATCTCTTGATATTTATTTTTTATTTTTTATTCTATAAATCAATAATGTGTTTTTCTTATATACTCATAACTATAATCTTTTATGTAATCTTCATATCACTTATATAATAGTTGCACACATGTCTCATTTAGATTCACTACGTGGAGAATCTCTACCTCATAATTCTTTACTACAGCGATACTTTACTTAGAGTATTCTTCAGCCGTATTAGTTCTTATTAGGCATCATTTATTATTTTTAAAATAAATAAACGTAGATGTGTATCGTGTATAAATATTTACGCACCAAAACATAAATGTGTGAAATATTAATAATTTATTAATCCTATGGGTAATTAGTAGACATGCATGTAAACTAGTGGATTTTTTTTTAAATGAATTTAATACTTATATGAATTATGTTTCTTCATAAAGAAATTTATTACATTTGTTTCTTAAACTATTATTTTTCAAGTGGGGAAAGGGGGTATAGACCACACCCATTATGCAATTATTTTAAAATGACATTTTCTTTATATAAATTTTTGGTGTAAATAGATGTTTAACCTAACTACTATTTTTTTCTTTTTTCGATTATATGAAATCTTTAACCTGATAAAAATATTTAAAAGTAATAATAAAGAGGAAATTTTTTTTAAAAAAAAATGATTTGCCACTCTTATTTGCTTAGTTCAAATTACTTATTCAATCATTAGCATGTAACTGGAATTATTTCAAGTAAACGGATTGAACCAGTCATTAACATGAGATAGGGAAAATAAATTATGAGCTAGATAGAGATAACTTACCAGGGTGTTATATTATCTCACATTTTATTTCCGAACATATTTAATTTTTTTTGATGATATATAACTGTGATCATTTTATTTGCACACTCTCGGGAAGGAATCGGGAGGGTCAACAATACATTTCTTTGCCGGGGATGGCGCGAAAGGCTAAATAAAAAAATATTTTAGTACTTTTAAAGGTGTGTAAATTAAAAGAGTGACCACCATTTGATGTAACAGGGAAGGTTTCGATTGACCTCATTTTTTTAGGTTGTATCTTCTTCCTCTAATAATTTTTTTGGGATATTTACTTTTTATATTTAACCATCGATATTGCAGGGGAATTATTATCGTTATTTCACTTCATTACATACATCGCTTTCATGCTCCGTGCGTATGTGGGTCGAAAGACTTATAAGACTGTAAAGGGTGGAATGGATGGACCGGTACAATATATATATATATTGTAATGGTAAATAATGCGGGAAGTTGATTCCTCAAGTATTCCACATAGTTAAGGTGCTTAATACTGAACCTTTGAAAAATTGGAAACCATTCCAGAAAATTTACTTTAAAAGTGGACAAAAGTTCTCTGGTATCATTGATTTTTTTTTTCATGGACAAAACAATAATTCTAACAATTACAGATTTGTATTACTCTTATATAAATTTCTGCATAACCTTTTACTTGCAACTTTGTCATAAGTAAAATTGAGGGACAGTGAATTACAAATAGCAGAACATTCAAACGCAAGATATATATTTTTAGAAGTCTTTTAAAAAATAATGAAAGTATGATGAATTTATTAGGTATCATTAAAAATTCATTTTAAAATAACACATTCAATGATTTCAAGAGGGTAATTAGATCAATTGACATTAATTTTTAAGGGACCTATCATCAAGATACTGTCATTTTGTATACAGCAGCAATTTTGGATTTGAACTAAAGCTTTACAAAAGAATCAATCTACCAACTAATAACAATAGCCTAAAACCATAATGTTTTCAATACGAACTATAAAGTTACATTGTAAATAATTGTCCAAATACACAGTATAAGCTGCAAAATGGTAAGTATACTATCACTAATATTGGAAAGTTTAAATTCACTGCTGAGTATAACAAACATTGAAACATTTTCAGAAGTAACCAAGCAACTAAATTATCAAGAAATAGATGAGAAAAACCAATATAATATCCAAATTCATAATCAAGATGCCTAACACAATAAGATAAACCAAAAGGAGAAACAACTGTCAAAGTCCCATTGGAAAGTGAAGACAAAGAAAAAGGCTTAGTTAATATAGACCAGCAAATCTTCCAAAATAAAATTGCATCAAACATTATTGAGTCAATAGATTTAGGAAGGCAGGCATTAGAATTAGAAATTCACCTGCAAATAGAAAATCAGGCTGATCCTCATGTCAGTAAAAGCAAACACCAGAAACAAGAAACTGAAGAAGATTCAGTCACAAGCCAATACAGGAAAAGAAAAAATAAAATTTTCAAAAACAATGATACATTAGCACAAAATAAACCAGAAAATAAAAACAGTCATATTTAGAGAGAAACCAAAATGAAATATCAATGGAAAAAAATCACAAATTAAAAAGCAAGATAATCTAGCCACAGAAATAGATAAAGAAAAACAAAAAAGTATTCAAAGGATTGGAAAATCTTTTTTAAAGTACCAAGAAGAAAGACAGATAGAAGAACAAAACCATCATCAAACCCGTTGGAAGTTCCAAATAGAAAGCTAGACATTGTTTGAAGTTTGTTTTTTTTTTATGTGGAGAAATAGTTGAAACCACAAATAAAAGTGAAACATAAGAGGTGGTTCATTTAATATCAGAAGCTTAAACTCAAAAACAAAAATATTTCACTCGTCAAGATGGAAATATATTATATAAACCACATATTGTAGGATTCTTGGTAGCCAAATGTACAAAAGTTTATAAATTAATTCATCAAATCTATTTATTTAGATAAGAGTACTCATTATTTTTCATAACTATCATGACCATTGTTTTGAAGCAGCAGAATAACAGTTATAGAAAACTTTTGGTACATAGACTTTAAAATCTTGTATTTTGATACTAATTATCACTTTATGACATCATGCAATGCATACATTGTATCTTGACTAACTATAATAGTCAAGTTAATTCTATTATTAAATTCAACATTCCCATTATTTTCATATCCATTAATTTCCATAGGAAATAATATATCCTGTCAGGTATTTATAATTAAACTGATTCACATATTTTTTTTCTACTGATATATGGAAAAGATTATCTGCTATCAAATGTTATACCATTCAATAATGGAAGAATTTTATTTTTAAATGACTTAGTATTTTTTCTTCTATCCTATACCAACATGCACACATTTGTTTCTCAGTAATATCACATCTCTATTGCAATTATTGTTAAGTTGGATGTACATCTGAGAAGAATATCAAACCATGCTATGGGTGGAATAATAAGAACATTTTCATCAAAAATGCAGAATTACCAAGTGATGGACAAAGTGATGAGTCCTTTTTCTCAATAAGACCCCTAGAATTCATTTTTTTGGAATTTATATCCAGTTATTTAAACTGAAACAATGATCATACAATAAACTGCTTTATCAGATCCACGTCATCGCTAACTAAATTTTCACATAAGTGAATTACATAAAACATTATTCAATTTATCCAATAAAAGACACAGTCATATACATAAAATCATTATATAAAATCTACAAATCAATATGGGAAACTTTAAGAGAATATCTGAAAGTAAAAAAGTAAGGCTTAAATCATCCACACACATGAATCAGATAGAACCTAAGATGGGCATTTAGATGTTCATTTAAAACACAAGTCTTTTCAGTTATAATCATTGAAGAATCAATAATACCCTGAAACACATATTTAAACCATTGGCTAAACATTTTAGGCAAAAACTGCAAAAAGAAATAATCCAACATTGTCCTGTCTTTCTTGGAGATCCAAAATAACAAGAATATTTTTTTACCCCAAATAATATTGCACTAAAACTATTCATGATGCAAGACTTGTGTAATCCAGGGATGCATTGATTCCCAAGATTCATTTATTCATACCTGAATCAGTTTGCATCATCAATGAATCTTTGAAGAACTTTTCATCAACTTAACCATGGGCATTGTTGTACAGAAATAAATCATAGTATACTGAGTTTATCTCACTCAACATGTAGATATAAAATTGATTAACTTAGTCACAACATTCATAACATTATCCAGTGGCTTAAAGCTGGCCTTCATGCATAAAACCTGCTGATGTATAATGTAATGAAAACCCAAAATTAAATGTCCAATACATTTAGTAAATAAAATGAGAAAACTATTTTCTTTTTTTAAGCACCATCTGTAGTTACTGATATAATTTTGGCAACATCTATGTTGCAAATATCTATTCCTTTTGTTGTTACTAATGAGGTTAAACTGATCAAGTCTTCTTTGATATTGTTCCCAACACAATAACGAATAAAAATAATCAAACGAGCTGATCCATTTATGTCTGTACTTTCATCAAGGCAGAGACAAATTAAACTAGAAGATTTATATCTTTTTTTTGTTGCTAAGTTATGTTGTTAGCCATTTGCAGGATTCTTTCTTTAATAATAAATCTTTTATGCTCTGAATAATTTTTGCTTTGCTTTCAAAACTTCCAAAAAGAACTGGTGCATATTTAATTCAAGCTTCTTTTGTATATTCTCCATCATTAAAAGATTTCCCATGTTTGGCAATTACATTTGAAATAAAAAAAAAATAGCAGCATTTATATTTGAATGATTTTCAATAAATTTTATTATAGATGTTGATTGAATATTTACATTTTTAAATGCTTGGGCAATATATTCTTTTTTTTCATCTTTATTTTTTTCACAGAGCGATTTATGATTGGTCTCATAATGCCATTTTACCAATGATGTTCTCAGTACAACTCTTCCAGAATATAAAAAAACATACTACCCTGATGCTTTTGTTAATCATTCCATACACATCAGTCCATCAATTTTGAAATTCTCTACTGCTTGATAATTTTTGTTTTTTATTTTCATTAATCATATTAATACAATGGTAACAAATTTATTTAAAAGTAAATTTAAATGAGCTTTAATTATTTTATAAATAAAAAATTTATGATTTCACTTTTACAGCAAAACTTCAAACAAAAAAAAAATCATTTGATAGTGTTGATTACCCATTGTCACCCATTGTCAACACGTTTAGGTGAAAAAAGATTAGAAAAGAAAACCATTTGATTACTTTTACTTTAGATTTGAAAAAACTTACTTCAAAGAGTTATAAAATATTTTAGTGAGTTTACTTTCTAGTTTTATTGGAATCATTTGATAGGTTTATAGAATATAATACCACAGTATACCGTAGCACTTTATTTGACTTAAAATATAATTTATTGCTTCTAATCAGAGTTCAATTGTAAATTTAATTGTAATATAATATTATATTCATTGATTTTACCTTTAGTTTACAGTAAATTTTTATTAATACTGATTTTAGTAACAAAAAAAATATTGAAGAAAATGATAATATATAAATAATTTGCGTACCAGTAAAAAATTCGAACATGCCATCTCTGGCACGCGTGCCATAGGTTTTCCATCACAGATCTAAGGAAAATACTGATTTTTTTTAAAAACATTGATATAAAATATCTAAATTTTTAAATTAGAAAGTTAATGTAATAATTTATTAGACATATTTTCATCTACTATTGTTTTTAGATATTTAATTATCATTATACATTGTATGCAATCATATGAATGTAAGTGTATATTATTATTTTTATCTTTCTGAAAACATACTAACTAATATACACTTTCTCAATTTATATAAATTTCTTTGATAATTTTAAAGTTTTTTTGACAATTTGTATATATTGTTGTTTACATTTAAAGTAAGAATGACATCAAAATGTTGAAATATTAATCCTTTAATATCAATAATTAAAATGCAACAAATAAGAATGCCATATGCATAGAGCCTTGAGGAATTCCATATTTTTTTTGCTTACTATCCAATATATTACATGATTGTTGATTGAGTTGAGCAATTTTTTTATTATTGCACAATTTCATAAACTATGAATTAATTGTTCATGTTCAGTGATATTGAAAGTCTTTTAAAAATCTAAAAAATATATACTTGCAAATTTTTTATTATTTAATACATTATTAATTTTATTTGCATAATTGTTAACTAATGTAGCAATACTTTTTTCATCTATGAAACCATATGGGTTTTAATTAAAAAATACTTAATTTTTTTATTATTTTGTGAATATAATTTTTCATTTAATTAATTATAAGAAGTATAAATATGACTTTATAGTTGTCAAATTATTTTTATCAGTAGATTTTAAAATTGATTTTACTATAAATATCTTTATTAATGTAGAAAATTCTTTATTATCTATTATCTTATTGACCATGTAAACTGTAATACCTGATAGAATATATAAATATTATTTTTTTATGTCTAGTCATACTGAGCTTATATTTAGCCTATGTTTTTTTTATTATTTCATATAATTTTTCATTTTTATTTGGCACAAACATTTAATGTAGTTGGATATTATAGATTTTTTAAATATTAATATCATGATTAGATTTTTTTAATTTGCTAATTATTTCTAAAAATATAGTATTGAAATTATCTCTAGAAGAATACTTATATATATTTAAATCTTCATCATTTATAGAATAAGATTTCCTAACTAAAACTTCATATTTTTAATGTTTTGCCATCTTTATTTTCATTAAAAAAATGTTTATAGATTAATCTCTTCTCTGTCTTATCATAAAAGTAATTTTATTTCTTAATGTTTTATATTCAAGAAATAAAACATTTATTTATTCGTTGTTTACATTTTTTCCATTATTTATTTTTATCTTATATTTATTTTAATATTTTTCTATTTATGTGATTTGCAACTTTATAATTTTTATTTTTATTAGTTATAATGATTTTTTTTTTTAGTATATGTCATTAAATATTTCTATTAATTATTCAATCGCTGTATTACTGTTAATTGTTTTGAATTCATTCCAGGAAGTGTCTAATAGAAATTTTTTGCTTATTTATTAAACACTATCAGTTTGTTTTCATTTATTTTTGATAAGATTTTAGTATGCTATATTTTATTTTATGTAGATAGAAAAGTAAAATAATTATAAGCAATCTTTGTTTTTGTAACTATAGTGAAAACATTATTTTTCATTAGACTTGTATTAATATGGATATGAAGGTTCCATATTACTCATTACAATTTCTTCTATATTACCCTAAATAGCTAACGCATCTAATATTCTTTAATAGTTTTGGAATTTTTATTTATAATCAACATTCATATCAGTCTAAAAATATTAAGAATAAGTAGTATAATAAACATATTGGGTTTGACTGGAAAAGACAGGGACAATAACCATGAAAGAACAGGAATGAAATACATTCTGATAGAAGAAGAAAAAATTAAGTGGGCAGGACACATCAGACAAAATTTGAGAATCTTTAGAAAAGTTGTTAATTAAATGGATACCATTGGTTAGATTATAATGAAGAAGATAAAGAATAAAATGGCATGATGATTATATACAGAATCCTGTTGGCTTTCAGTAGTATAATACAGAGATCATTGTAAGCATTTATAAGAATAATACTGTGATATATTTGAAGAACAATTCTTTAATTTCAGTAAGTTTTTTTAAAAATTCTTTTTAATTTTTCTCACACATATATCCAATTACTCATATATGTATGTATAATCATATGCCTGGAGAGCTTGATAAATTTTTATAGATTTTTCTTTTATATTATTACATCTCATGAATATGAAATTTTTCTCTTTTTTAAAGGTGCTGCTGTTTTATCTTAATTATAAAAGAATATGAAAGTATAATTTATTTTCTTCAGCAATTTTGTTTATGCTTCATTTGATAAAATATTTATGTGTAGAAATTCTCATTATATTTTGCAAATGTTCATTTACATGGTTAATTACATAAACTTTTAAATGAATTGAAAAGCTGTTTTTTTATATTTATTTTTCCCTCACTATATATATACTTAGACTGTGTATTACCCAAGCTATTTAATATATCTTCATTAATGAATAAAATAATTAATTTCAGCAATGACAGATATTTGTCTTTGCCTCCCTCCTCTTTTAACATTTGCAAAAGCAAGTTATACTTATTATTTAACAACACGAATATTTCATTTTGCTTTATTTTTGAGATTATAATTGTCTACTTTTGCCTTAATGTTATATTCTTTTATTTTTTGCTGTTCCCTCCAATGATCCTTAAAAATAATTTGATCTTTTCATTAAAAGCCTGCTCAGATATTGTGGATCATACTTTTCCTATCACCATTTAAACAATTTTCTTGATATTCTTAAGCATTAACTTTCTTTTATTCTTTACTGCTTCTTATACTTTTATTATCAATGATTGCTTAAATCAATTCTTAGATATCTCTAAATATTTAATTACTTTTGAAAATGTAAAGCAAAGAATTATTATTAAGGAATTTATGTGGAATATATTAGGCTAAATATAAATAGTTAATTAATGGAAGGATAGACTCTCTTACAATGAAGATACAGAGTAGATATTCTAATTTTGTTTTAATATTTATTTTTAAAAATAGGTGAATTAATGTTGTTTAGAAAATATCTAGAGCAAACATGATTAACCTGTGTTTCTTTATAACTTTTTGCATACCATATTTTAATATTAACAAATTTAAAGCCATAAATTAAAATAATTTATTCTATCAAATTAAGTAAAACAAATATAACTAATATTTGTAAGTCTATATATTTTGGGGTTCTATTTAATAAACATATATTTTAATCTGCATTCAGTATTTTGCCCCCCCCCCAACGGTAATTTGATATTAAAATTTCAAACTGTGTAGTTGTCCCAGGATAGCGGGTTCACTTCCCGGCTGATGCTATGACACATGAGAAAAAAAAATGTAAATATTGAGAACATAGTTTGGTAAAATGAAATTATTTATATGGGAAAGAATATTGATTTAAAAAAGTGATGCACTATATGATGAGCAATATTTTGTAAAGTTTCTGCTTGAAAAAAGTCACCCATGCCTAGTCTCAAGCTATATTAACTTTTATAACAGTGTTTGGATAGAATAATTAAGAATTTACTTTACTTTCAAAATCAAAACTTTATTTACACATTAGAGTGGATACAAAAGCAATCAATGATAGGATAAAACTATGTATACATATAAATGTGGTATGCAGGCCATGTATATAGAAATATCAAAAGTTGAACTAAAACTATAATTTAGTCTTAAGAGCAGCATAAGAAACTCATGATGGTTAATTAATGCAAGTATGAAAGAAATATAACTAAATCTAAATAAAATCAAAGATTATATTAATGCCTTAAGGCAGTGTGTCATGAGCTTAATTAGTTAGTCAAATCTATGTATAAGGTTTCGAAATTCCATTGATAGGCCTAAGAAATATATGAATTAGAACTCTAGCCTCATCTGGCTCCAGGTTTGGTCAATTAGCCATGGCTGACAAGTTCGTTTATCCTCCTCTTTAATCTTGTAGAGGGATTTGAAGAATTGATTAATCATCGAGTCATCACAGCCATGATTAAATATCATGCTACATCTGGCAGTCCAACTTGCGAAGTTAATGAATGTGGCCAGTCTTATAGTTCCAAATTGACCCTTTTTAATTGCTGCATTAAGAGAAATGTTAGCTGGGTCATTGCCATTTATCCGGTCTAACGCTATATTACGGAGATAAGTCCACGAATCACATTGATCCAGAATGTGGCCAATTGACTCTTCCTGTTTGTTACATAGGGGACAAAGGGGGTTGATGTTGTAACCCCTTTGGTAGTGTAGAAAGGCCCCAGTGAGGAGTGCTCCAAGGATGATTTTTATTAAAAAATCAACAAATTTTGGACTCAGTTTGATGAATTTTGTTAGTTTGGAAAATCGAGCAATTCCTATTGGAAGTATACTTCCAATAGGAATTGCTCGATTTTACTTCCAATAGGAATTGCTCGATTTTCCAAACTAACAAAATTCATCAAACTGAGTCCAAAATTTGTTGATTTTTTAATAAAAATCATCCTTGGAGCACTCCTCACTGGGGCCTTTCTACACTACCAAAGGGGTTACAACATCAACCCCCTTTGTCCTCTATGTAACAAACAGGAAGAGTCAATTGGCCACATTCTGGATCAATGTGGTTCGTGGACTTATCTCCGTAATATAGCGTTAGACCGGATAAATGGCAATGACCCAGCTAACATTTCTCTTAATGCAGCAATTAAAAAGGTTCAATTTGGAACTATAAGACTGGCCACGTTCATTAACTTCGCAATTTGGACTGTCAGATGTAGAATTTAATGAAATCAAAAAGCCTGTTTTTGATAGCACTTATCAATTTTATTTATCTAGATATTGGATTTGATTTTTTTTTTCTAGAATAAAAAAAAAGTCCATGGAATTTGTATACTTATCATTATCAATAATTTATCTAAAATTAATGACAAAAAAGAAAACAAACTTGATTTCTATGAAAAGTACATTGAATTATCTAAAATGGGTGATATCAATTTCAGAAAAAGTTGATAAGATACTTGGTAAAGTTTTTTATTTTTCTCAGCTTTCAAGATGGTAATATTTTAGATAATTCTCTATGAATCTATAAAAAAAATTTGATTCAGCCCTATTAAAAACAGTTTGCCATAAGACAGAAATGTAAGGAAATATATATGGCAGCCATTAAGTTGATCCTAGGAACAAGGATATTAAGAATTATGTGCAAAGAAGTCTATATTTGAAAATATGGAGGGCAATTAGAGATGTGAATTAGATACAGCTTTATCTAAACATTTAACATCTATTGCAAATGAGATAGAAACTTAAGTGTTCAGTACTCATTCAAGAAATTATTGATATGAATGTTTGTGCATGAAGTAGTAAAATAGTAAGTTATTTCAAAAAAATATTGTAATAATAATAATAATTAAAAAAACAAAAATATGATTTTTTTATAATCATTTAATTAACTATGGAAGATTTTTTTAAGGTTATATATAGACAAGACTACCAAAAGTTGTATTTATAGGACTATTTCCATCATCTAATATGAGTATTGAATGTCTTTAGAAAAAATTAACTTTATTTAAATATTCCAAATACATTCAACTGTTAGTAATAGCACACAGGTTAGTTAGTATATGCACTCTGTGTACTATTACTAACAGTTGAATGTATTTCGAATACTTAAATAAAGTTAAATTTTTCTAAAGACATTCAATACTCATATTAGATGATGGAAATAGTCCAATAAATAAATACAACTAAAACATCATCATCACACACCTTCAGGAAAAGACTACCAAAAGTTTATAAAAGACACTTTAAAATTTTCAATAATCTTAAAGAATTTTGATTTTTAGTTAAGAATATGGTATTAAAAGAAAAATATAAGGCAATATTTCTTCCCTAACAAATTATAGTTTTTTTTAATATTTATAATTTTTTTTTATGTAATTACAGCATTATTATGACTATTTTAATAAGTGATTTGATTCTAAAAGCATATTTTCAGTCATTAAAACATTGGATCATCAAGATATTGATGCAGGATATTGTCAGATTCTGAAGAATATTTATAAAAATGCAACAGCAACAATTAGATTGCATTATGACACCAGAAAAATTAACAGTGAGAAGGGGGTGCAACAGGGTGATTCCATATCTCCAAAAGTTTCTACAGCAATGCTGCAAGAAGTATTTTATGAATTAAAATGAGAAGCTAATGAAATAAAAGTAAATGGAGATTTAATTTAGATTTTGATGTAATTGTTTTTGCAAAAAAAAAAAAATGCTTCAGAGCTTCAAAAAGTGCAAGAGTTATCAGATGAAAGTAAGAAAGTGGATAAGCATAAGCATTAAAAAGACTAAAATAATGTTCAATGGATTTTCTCAAAAGATGAATATAAAGTTTGATAATGATGAATTAGAAATTAACAACTACAAATACCTTGGTCAGATTATATAATAGATGAAATTAATTATTGAATTAAACTTGGTTGGAGTGCTTTTGATAGAAATAACTTAATATTAAAATGAAATATGCTTGTGTGTTTGAAAAGAAAAGTTTTTAATAAATATGTTTTACCAGTTCTTACTTATGGATCTGGGAATTGTAAGCTTAACAGAAGATCTATACAGACTTCAGACTACTCAAAAGTAGTATGGAGAGAGACATGTTACGAATACGAAAGACGAGATTGAAAATTAAATACATGGGTGAGAAAACAAATGTGTTATTGACATCATTGAAAGAATCAAGAGACTGAAGTGGAATTGGACTGGGGCATATTGCTAGAAGAGATGATGGACAGTTGAAATCTTAAACCGGATTCCAAGAAATTGTAAAAGATTCAGAAAGAGATGATGAAATAATGAAGTGTGTTAGGGTGATATGGAGAAGTTAGGCTAGAGATCAGAGAAGATGGATTGAACTTGGAGAGTGGATTGATAATGGTTGAAAATGATGATGATGAACATTGAAGAAAATATTTCAGTCATTGAAAAGACTGAATGCTATATTGTAACAGCTATTAAAAGATTAAATTGTATTTTCATTTTAGTCCAGATAATGTACTTGGTTTCATTTATAAAGATTGTGCTAAATATATCTCATCTTCTTTTTGTCATATTCTTAAGTGTTCTATTATAAACTCTACTTTTCCTATATTTGAAATGCCCTTAGTTTCTATCTTTAAAAATGGGGCTAAAGATATGGTTTATTCTAGACTATTTTAGTTTTGCACACCATTGCTATAATATTTGAAAGATGCATATAAAATAAACTAATGGTATTACTGAAAATCTGGATTTGATATTGAGCGAGGTCAATATATATCTAAATGAGCCCTACTCCATATTCTGAATAGGATAAATATAACTGGATATGTACTAGCGATGCAGAGCAGAGTTTAATACAACCAAGTGAGCAGCAATTGTACAAACTCATGAGAAGAAAAAGTGAAATATGTGTGCAAATCATTGTAAGAAAATAAAATGTTTTAAAGACTGTTATTAGACGCATAATTAGAATGTTTGTATGTCAAAATAGAAGTATATGGAGATATACACATAGATAGCTGGACTTGTTTAAATTATTGTATGAAAAGTTTATCATAGGGGCAACTATTAGCTTTGCTTAAAGAAATTCAAGTGATTTCACTCATTTTAATTTATCATTATTTTCATTATCAGGAAGTGAAGAAATCAATTTTTATTACTTTTAGTTACTGTTGATGTTTGTTAATAATTGCAAATGCATATACAGCTGGTAGACATCAGTTTTACCATTATATACAGTAGATTTATATTTCTATAACTTTATTAATTACTTTAGTAATTAATAATTGATTTCATTATTCTATTTACTGTATCTTTATTTTTTATACACATGTATTTTTTGTTTGTATTTATTTTTATTTTTCTATTTTCTACTTATGTGTTATTGGCTAATCTCTATGTTCAATAAATCACTTAATAATCATTACTATAAGATTAATGAGTGGATGGATAGATGGATTGCTTTAACTATCTCCTAAAAAAATAAGCAATTGCAATACTTTTCTAAAACTGAAGTCCTAAATAAAAATAACTGAACAGAAACTAAATCAAAAAACAAATAGCTGTTCAATTGTGATTTCATTAAATAAATATTATGTAAGGAATAGGTGCCAAATGTATAATCTTAGTTTTATCTATTATTTCAAAGATATATTGATTCCAAGCTTGCAACATAATTATTTATCTTGTAGTCTATTGAAACAAATATAATAACTATATACTGTAAAATCATATTGTTTTTTTTTTAAGTCTATAAATAAGCAATTTCTTTTGATTTAAGTTAAGCTTTTGATTAAATTATTATTTTTAAACTTTTAAAGAAAATATCTTATTAGATTTGATGAAAGCATTCATATCATGCTTATATCTTCCTTTATTAAATGTAATAATATCACATTCTTACATATATGAATTGAATATACAATGAAGACTTTTGGCACTAGTGCTATTTAAAATATATACTGTGTATGAACGATTTAAATAAATATATTGTGATTGATAATTTATTGTTATATGCTGATAATTAATATTTTAAAAATTATTGCTTATGAAGATCGTGCATAGCTTCAAACTTATTTAGATTTTTTTTTTTTTCTAAATCATCTTTTGAGCACTATTTTACATATCTATATTCTATATCTTGGCAATTTGTTGCATAAAAGCATATTCTAAAGATCTTTAAACAATTTATTCTAGCATCTCAAATTTAGAAATATGTCATAAAATGATGAAGTTCTTAAAATTATTAAGATGGGTAACTTTTATTATAAATGATATATTTTAAAGTAACTAAAAAGCCTTAAATTCTTTTTTTTTTTTCCTTCTATTTTTGAATTCGGTATATTCGTTTCAATCAATTAGTTTTTAAATCTAGCAAATATTTTATTGATAATAAAAGAAAATGAAAAACTCTAAGGAACATTTAACAAAAATTATGATTTCTAAAAAAGAATAAATCTTTATAAGTTGCAATTGTAAAACTAAAAAATTCAGTTTTAAAAAAAGAAAACATTTTCTATTTTTTATTTTAATTCATAATTCACAAGTTCTGAAAAGCGAAGTTTGTTATTGCATTAAATTATAACACATTTTTAAAAAGTTATAATATTCCCATTTAAATGTGCAATAAATAGTTATGTCATAAGTGTGTTAAAAGTATATAAAATCAAAACGATAGAATATTCTAATTCCACTATTTTTAACTCTTTTAAAATATTTTTTATTATCATTATTTTTACAATGTTAATTTTTTCTTAATGTAAATTAAATACTTCGATTATTTATCTTCTTAACGATGTAAGTTAACTTTAAAGTATTACAATGTATAAAGATGTAATAATTAGTAAACTGCCGCTCATAAGAAATATTAACTAATTGTTATTATATTTAACTATTCTTTGTCAGACTGATATTTTAACATTCATATATGCCTTTTCTACATAATGTATACAAAAAAGGATAATATAGATTAAAACAAAAGTTTATTTAAGAGGGTATTATTTAAATAAGTGTATAGTTTATACTAAACGTAATGTGATTATAAGGGACTTGAACACAGTCTTTCAAACTCCCACAGCTATCCAGTCCATCTTATACAACTGATACACTTGACCACATAAATGTGAAAAAGAAAGTTGGTGCTATTCCTGCTCTGGTTGGCTGCTGTGTCCCTGATAGGCTGTTTTTGGGCAGTGTCAATCTGGTTCTTTACTTATTACTTCTTAGTTTTTACCCAAGTTGGCTTTTCAATTTTGGGCAGGCAGACCGATTGTGGTCCCTGTTCATTTGGACTGCTAATTGGGAGGCAGAAGTATTCAGAATTGTCTTGACATGGCTTGGCTGTGGTTCAAGAGTCTATTGCTTGGTGAACTTGGGCCTTGGACCTCGCTGCCTGTTGTGGTGGTTGGCACAATGCTGGACTTCACCCATTCAGCTGAAGCACTTGAGTTTTCGCTTCGGGGCCTCAGGGGTGAGACCATTGGGTGATGGTTAACTTCTCGATGGCCGGGCCATGTGGATCCACATACAGATAGACATTAATCACATTACAGCAATTTTTTATGGATGTAATTATTTTTGAACATATGTACATTTTACCTTGTTACATTGAATCACTGTGTAATCCTCAATGGGTAAGTGTACCCAAAATTTTTGTAGTCTTTTATTAATAAAGGTTACTTTGAGGAAAAAAAAAGATAAATGATATCCAATATACATATTTTGTGCTGAATTAGCAGTCATCAGTTGGTCCACATCATCTCCCATATATATATATAATCAGTGCTCGATTTATATCAAGATAACAAATCTTCAAACTTTAATGGACAAGCTTCAATCTTTTCCACTCTCCAACTCCTCAGCCATTCATATCATTGAAAATCTATGGATATGACAATAATATTGGTGTCATCAAAGGCTTTGAATATTTCATCCTTGGAGTTTTAATGATATGAATGGCTGAAGAGCTAGAGAGTGGAGAAGGTTGAAGCTTGTCCATTAAAGTTTGAAGATCTTACTATAAACTGAGCAGTGATTGTATATATATGGGTGATCTGGACCAACTGATAAGTGCTGGTTCAGCACGATTCTATGGGAAATCATTTATCTTTTTCACATGTGTGATCATGTATATCAATTGTATAAGATGGATTGGATAACTGTGGGGAGTTTGAAAGTCTGTGTAAAATTTCTTTATAATTACCTTAAGAGGATATTGTAAACTTGATATTCTTCGGGAGAAATTAAGAAATGTGATTATGCTTTCTAAGATTTCATGTTTGCTCTATATGAACCCAATAGATTTTAAAATGCATTTATTTAAAAAAAACATAGAAGGAATTACGTAAATTTAGTTCTTTTGTTTCCGTTAATTATATGTGTATCTGAAAATACTACTTCAAGCAGTTGTCATTTTCCAAAAATATATATATATATACAGAAACTAACATTCATACAGATATCAAATATTACTTAAAAATAGTTTTAGTTTTTAAAAGATACTGCAGTGTTATTCATTTTATTGTACGTGTATATATATATGATAAATTTATTGCATTTTATAAATATATATTCAAACACTATAACATCTAAATTTATTAATTTGAAATCAGCAATCACATCATTAAGAAATAGTTAGTTTTATAAAATTACAAAGTGTCTGTCCTTTCTTTTAAAAAAATTATTTTTTAAATAATATGACTCTTCAGCAAGTCCAAGCAGTGTGGTCACTCACAAACAAATATTTAATTCTTATATATGGAAAACCGGAAAATCAAAATGTTAATGAATGATTAACAACTGTGCGTGTTACGTTAATAATATAAATCCAAGTATGTATAAAGTTATCTTCCTAAAAGCAAATTGGAATAACTAGACAATAGCATACTATGAGCAAGTCATGCCACTCGATCATCGTCAATGGCAGTTGGCCATTATTAGCAATTTTTTTAAAAAATCTATTAATTATTTCGAAATATAGAAATAAATATTGAAATACAAGCTTTTTAAATCCATTTATCTTACTCAATAAAAAAGTATGCAAAAAACAATACCAAAAGCTGTATTGATTGTATCATTATTGTGTTATATATTATTTAATAAAATAAGACTGAAATTTCTTAAATAGTTTTAAAAAATCTTTTATTCCTATGTTTATTATTGTATATTTAGAATAATTTAATACAGCATGTTTTGTGTTTATTCAATTAAAATTTGTATTTGCAAATGTTATAATGAAATAGCATTAAACTATTAAACATCCATTGATTACTCTGGCTTGCACTGAGTGGCTCTACTATATGGAGTTTTGATTCTGTGTGTATAATGAAAATGGGTGGTACTGTGAATATATATATATATGTTTTCTAGTGATGTGTACGTTTTCTAGTGTTTGTTAATTATTATTAATTGCAGTTGAGAAAAGTAAATTTAAACGAAATGATAAAAAAAAAGTTCTTAAGGTTTTTTTTCCATTATGTACTTATTGTGAAAAAAATACATTTAAAATACATCTTTATCTCCTTAAGCAAGACAAGCCCCAAATTACTTATCATTAAGCAAAAATAATCTATAAAGAACAAGCAGTTATAAGGGTTCCCTATGGAAAAAAATTGGTTTCAGCTAAAAATTACATTATAAACTGTGAACAAACAACTTAACCTAATATCTACAGTAATTTAAAAAAAGTCCCTTAATGTACATTATATGTTTATGTAAACGGCTGTGTATTATGCAAATATGCGCTTAAAATATTTATGTAAGTATGATAATGCAATTTAAATATAAAGTTGTTCTTTCTGGTGATCCATTCAACAATAATAATTATCTAGTTTTCTAAATCATGATTTCTTATGCTAAGATCCATTGGTGTCTTATAAATCCTTTGATAATCTTGTTTTTTGTGGAAAAGTGCACCACTTGATGGCCGAGGATGTCTAGAGAAAAACTTTAGAATGGATGGTTAGTGTGCTTTTTGGATTTTTTTTTCATATGGGATGCCATGATTTTGGAAAGTTTGGATGAACCTACAGTGGATAAAGCCATAGAAGAACAGATATCATCATTTTCTTCTCTTCTTTCCAGTTGACTTAAGATAAGAAATCAAGATGGTCATATTAGTTGCAGTCATATTTCTAATTGAAAATATATGTAGCTATAAACTTTTAAACAGAATCACTAGAAAAAAGCAAATGTTTTTTAACTGTCCAAAAGTACAGCAAAATGTATGAAAAAGTGAAGTTTGTTTTCTTCCATGCAACTGTTTTTTATTGCACTGGAAAAAAAATCCATAGTGAAGTTTATTTTTTTAAAATTTGTATTACTATATTATATTACTTACATGAAATTATTTAGAATTTAAAAAAAACTTTAATAACTTTAATTGATCATAAAGACTTGTTATTTATCATTATTGTAAGAATATCAAAATTAACGTCCTATACACTATCAAAAACTAATTACAGTTAACTTAAAAAGAAAAAAAAAATTTCCTAATACATTCTGTATTTGCACATTGTAATCAATATTTATGGCCTTTTTTTTTTACAATATGTATTAAGCAGATCTAAATAAACAACACTTTATATACAAATGCATTCACGAATTGTGGCATTTTTTTTTTGTTCATGAGATGTCGTATTTTAGTCATTTAATTTTATGATTAGTGCAATATTTGTGAAGGCAGACATTCAAGCTATTTAAATAAATATTAAAGGTATGAATGAATTTTTTTCAGTTTATTTGTATGCAATTTTACTCACATTTTTTAAAACTGAAAATACATTTACATTAACATATGCTGAATAAAATTTACTTTTTTTTTTATTTCTACATTTTTATATATGTGAAATAACATTGCAAAATGTTTTAATATCCAAAAAATAGATTGTTATTTTTAATTTAGACTTAATAATTTTTGATCATACAAAATTCATTATTATTAAATCATTTTTATTCCAAAATAACAATTAGTATAACTAACTTACAATTTGATGATCATAATTTTTACCACAAGCAAAGTACTGTTAATAAAAATTTAAATTCTTAAAAGTGAGTGACTATAGTGACATACAACATGTATCTCATTAAAATATGATTTTGAGTATTTATTATACTGAATGAACCACTTTTTTTTTCTGGATTTTGCAATCATTAGAAATGAAAATCTTTACTTTGATATGTCATTAATGAAGAAATGATTGACTTGCAAAGATGCTCAAGCTAAAATTAAAATACTGTACTATACATTCATTAATTGTATTACAAGTAAACTCAGTACTATACAGTTTTAGCTTGAAAGTATTTTGCTTTTAGGTGATATATTGTTAATAATTATCCTATGATGTCATCAGTCTTACAAAATGGCCACCAAAATTGTTTTTTTAAATTTTTTTAGGATCATTATAGTGAATAATTGATTGTAAAACAAAGTTATGGATATAAATTGATGATGATCGCTATTGTGAATCCTCACATAAAGATTAAGTGTCAAAAGGGTTATAGGTATAAACTATAAAAAAAAAAAAAAATTAATGTTTTCTTGTTTAAGTAAAAAACTGATATTTCAATGTATTTCCATTTAGAGCCTAATATTTCATGTGCAAGAACACTTAAAAAGTCTTATTCAGTACTAGTACATATAATACACTCCACCATTTGATGGCGCTGGTTTTCACCCAATACACATCAATATACATGTTACAATAAATTTTATAAATTTATATACAAACTTTTTTAATTATTTAAAAATTTATATGCATTAGTTTTTTTTTTATATACGGTATTTTTTTAAAACTACTTTTAAACATTTTTCAAACTACTTTTAAACAATTTACGAACCAACATTATTTTCTAAAATGGAATACTTACAGTTTTAAATGATATTATAAATGTCAGCGCGTAGTGCTGGAATTTGCGGAACCAGGGACTGATGTTTTTTACGATCCAAAGGATTATCCAAACAATGCACTACTCTGATCAAACCAACATTACAATTTTCCAAAACAATATGCAATTTTAGTTATCTCGTAGCTGCTCTTTATCTGCAAAAAAAGACACTATTATAAACATTAGGGGCCGACATTTTGCAAAGTATTTGTAAACAATTTACGAATCAACATTATTTTATAAAACGTAAGAATTACATTTTTCTGAAATCGAATAATTACATTTAAAAATGTGCAGACCCAGGGACCAATGTTTTTGACAATCCTACTGTGATCAAATCAAGCTTCTAATTTCCAAAACTATGTGCAACGTCAGTCATTTTATTTGTCTCATAGCTGTTCTAGTGCAAATGTGCCTTTTCACATGAATTCTGTTAAATTGTGCTTGTCACTACACATTTGAAATTTATTTCACATTCCAAGCTGTACAGAGAAATGTGGCAACGGACTTAGAATTATTAGTATGAAATACTACATCAGATAGGGTGTAACATCATTACTTCAAACACACATTACAAGAATTATGGTCAGTTGAATTCCATACACCTTCACATGATATGGTAGTGATCTGTGAAATGTGCACATTTGTATAGTGCCGTGAAGCATATCAGTGCGCCGTAATATTTGTGTGCAATGCAATATAGACCTACAACAGCTAATATGAACATCACTGTTCTATAAGCTGTAAACTGTTGTAGTATTATCCATAAATTAGGCGCTAAAACAGCATATTGATGTGCATTGGGCGAAAACCAGCACTATCAACCGGTGGAGTGTATTATATGTACTAGTACCTCTTATTTTATTTCACAAAATTGAGCAATTGCAGTTTGCTCTTGAAGTAATAATTTTGTCTGAGGTACATTTAACAATTAATTTTTCTGGGTAAACTGAAAATTGAGACCTTATGAAAAGTTGTTACAAAATATTGATTCTAGTGCCTTGTAGTTAAAACTGGTCAAATATATTCTTTTGCACAATCCATATCACAAATAGAGATTCTAATGTTACTATTTTTTTCTATATGTGAAAGATGATCATCAAAAGCTTTCTTTATTTTTTTTGGTTTGACTTCAAAGAGATAAAAGTATTTTGTCTCTTAACTATTTATTTTGTTGACTCATCTAAATGGGAGATCATCAATTCTTTTTGATCTAAATTGCAATTGCCATTCTTTGAATATAATAATTATTTTTGAATATGGGAATGTGCTTATAGATCTGGTTTATTGTTTGTGTGAAAAGTTAGAGGAAGCTATCATGTTTAGGTAAATTTTAAAATATAGCTTTATAAATAGAACACTTTATATCTTTATGAAATAAGTTATTTTTTATTAATTGAATGAACTTTTGACTCCAATTTGTAGACATCCTAGTTGAGAACATATTTTTTCTCTCTTGGGTTCAATCTTTCAACACTTCCTTGGTTCTGAGTTTGATGGAACCTGTTATGGATTATTTTAAAATAGGGTTATAAAGATTTTAAAGTAATCATAATTTCATTAACAAATTCTTTATCATTATCAATTAGTTATATTGATGGTGCCCCAAAAAGAGTGAAAACTTCAAAGATGTTCTTACAAATTTCATGTATTGTCTTTGATTTGAGCAACTTAATAATTATAATAGTGCATATAAATATTATTACTTCAGAAATATTATATATTTTCAATGCTACATGTTTAATAGGCATTATCCGTGGCAGATCAAGCCAAGTGGGGTCCCCAAGTGGTAAAAATTTTGGGGCCCTCAAACTCAAATTACAAAAAAAAAAATTTCAAGAAAAGTCTCATTAAGTTATTAACAAAAAAGAAAAGTAATCAAAAATTTCATACCTTAAACTTTTTTATCAATTGCAATCAAAAAATATTCGAAAAGCCTCTACAACAACTTCATACATCTGAGTTCTTTGAGATAGTTCTGCTTTGGTGTTATCACAAATGACACAAAATGAATTGATTATGAAATTTTCTCTTATTGTAAATTCATGTCCGACTTTTTTATTTTCATCAAAAAACATTTTTATATTTTGTTGTCTGAGAGTTTGTCCATCTTCCACATTAAATGATAGCCCTGATAAATCAGTTACCTATTTTTCAACTATTTCAAATTCTTCTCTGAAATTATTAATAAAAAATTTTAATGACTTCAGTAGAATAGTTTCCTTCAATAGTTTGTACTTTACTCATTGCAGTGATTTACTAGTAGCATTTATTATTTATAAAATAGTATTCCAAATCACTGTCATTAGGACTGTTTCATATTTGTCCAATTTCTTCAGAAGTGAAGTCACCTCCACTATGGTAATTTTTTTTTCTTCTGAATTATAAATTTCAGTTAAAACCTCTTTTACATGGGTGAAACCAAGTTTTACAGCTAATACAACATCTGTTCTTGCTGACCATCTTGTGTTAGAAACTCTTTTGACTAATGGAATGTTTACACATTTCTAGATTTGTGGTTAAAATTTTCCAACGATAGGTTGACACAAATCTGCACAAACATAAAATACTCAATTGCAGCACAACTTTCTGCAGTGAAATTTCCAATTAAATTTAAGAAATGATTAGTACATGGAATAAAAACAGTACTTGGGCTATGTTCTTTAATATGTGCTTGCAAACCTGAGTACTTTCCTGACATATTAGAAACATTATCAAATGATTGTGCTTGACAGTTTTTAATATTTATTCCTAATTTTATTAAAGTTTGCAAAACTTCTTGTTCCAAATATAAAGACGTGTTTATCTGTGGGAATGAATTCAACAAATCTTTCCATTATATTACCACAGGATGAAACATATCACAAAAGTTACTTGATTGATATGCAAAACATCAGAAGTGAAATCAATAATTATATTACAATAAGTCACAGATTTGATTTCTTCTATTATTTCCGCTCTTACTTGATTTCCAATAAGATCTACAAATTCATCGCAAATAATATGAGATAAATAGTTTACATTTCCTCGTCCTTGGTTGGCATAATTTTGTAGATGTAACTTTAAAAACTCATTGTATTCACTTAGATATTCCAAGCAGGTTAAATAATTTCCTTTTCTATTGGCATGTTTGCTTTCATCGTGACTCCTAAATCCTAATCCTAAGTGACTCAACAATTTTATTTTTGATACAATTCTTTTCAACACTTCTCTATTAATCTTTTTTTTTCCTTTTCCTGCAATAGTTGAGTATCACTTCTATTGAATTTTGTTAATCTTTTATACATACTACACATGACTGACTTGTGTTCTTTTGAAACTTTGTGGTCTGATAAAACAACAGTTATTGATCTCAAATTTTGTAGACTTTATTGTTCAAAAGAGTTTGGAAGGATAGCAGTAAACATTTTTGCTTGTTTCTGAAAATATCAGCCAATTTATCTTTTCCATAATTTCATTTGATTTCAGTAATAAACCTCATCTCTGTCTTTATACACTGATTTTAAATTCTCTGTATTCCCAATATTTTTTGGTTTGTTATTAAGAATAGGATCAATAATAGCATCTGTTAATATTGTTGGCTATAAAGTTATATCATTTATTACTTCGATATTGACGGCAACACTGTCTTTTAAATAAAAATTTATGCAATGAATTTCATTGACTTTCAGCAATTTCCAGGTTTTTAAAAAACTTTTTTCGCTTTTCAGCCCCACTTTAGTGTCTCTGCATTTTTTTGCTGTCAAGAAAAAAGTTTTTTTTTTTTTGAAAATAGTTTAAAAACTTTTAGCCTTGCAAACAATGCCTACTAAAAATATATATTTTTAATGATAATGTTAATATGTTTTAAGTTACAATATTGATTTAATCTTTTGTTTAAATTTAAACCTGATATTTTTAATTTACCTTTGGCCGCCTCAATTCCCCAAAGATTTGGTAATTGTTTCATCTAGATTTTGTTTAGTATAAAATACAGTTTAGAAAAATATTGCAAAAATAAGGTTTAAAACTGATGGCGTCATTTTTGTTTATAACTATTTTAATTTAAAATTAAGAATTATTAGAAACTGTAATATTTCGTTATATATATATATCTGATAATATTTTTACACACTCACATATATATATATACGATTTTGAATATAAAATAACAAATTGGTTCATTTAACAAAATAAAATGTATAATTTAAAATATTTGATTTTAAATAAAATATACATGCTATAATATATATATAAACCTATGATAGTACAGCTGTTTTTCACATATATCTGTGTGAGATACATATATAACTGTGTTGGCGCTTATATACATTTACTCATAGAGGGTTTAAATTCGGCACAGATGGAGCTATGGGGAAAAACAGGTGAAACTTATATGAGGTCAGGAATATACCGATTCACTAGAGATAAATCAGATTTAGGAAAACAGCAAAATCTATTTACGATAATTTTTTCAAAAGCAGAGTATTTAAATTGAAATCAAATTATTATTTTGGAAGAGGTCGAATTTTTTGTGTGATTAATATATATATTTACTTAATTTGGGCTTATTTATGCTATACTAGTTTTATTCTCTGATGTCCAGTTGAAAGTTAGAATCCCGCCAAAAACTCAAATAAATTCCCTTCAAAAGGTTATTAATACCGTATTATAGGAAAATTGATTGTATACAAAAAAAAAAAAAAACAATTTCCTCGAATCCTAATGAAAAGACATTTTAAGACTTCGGGGCCCCTTAGTGTTTCGGGACCCTACGTGGCCGCTTACTGCTTAATCCGCCACCGTGCATTATTTGTTAAAGGGTTATTGGAATATTATATATATGGAGGAATAAACAGGTATCAAACAACATCATAGTATAAATAAAGTGCATGCCTCTCATTTTTTTAAATAATGTTAAATATATGGTCAAATATAAATCAGTTGTTATCTATGATTGAAAAGTAATGAACTGTGAAAGTAAATGAATTAACGTCATTTTTTTTAAGCTTAAAAAGTCCATGACAGAACTTTTGAGTTATTGTCTGAAACTTTCAGAAAATATTGTCTTGTGCATATATTTATGGATTACAGTTGATTTTTCAAAAAGTGAAGAGAGTGTAAGAGATTAAACTTCTTAGAAGTCATATAATCTATAATTTATTTTCAAGTTCTACGATTGTGAAAAAAAAAACAATTGTGAAGAAAATCATTTGCTGGAAAGTTGGCCATTTGACAGATTCTGAAAGTTTTTGTTTTACTTGAGTCTGATTAGAGAGTCCTATTAATTAAAGTATTATTTACTTGCTGTTGGTAAACAATTCAATAGATAATTAAAATTTTTATTTAATTTGATTCATTTATTTATGTGTAAAAAGTAATTTTAATGAATAAAAATAAAGTCAAAAACTTTGAAAATTGTTTTTTTTTTTTTGATACATACAATCAGTTGAATACTTTTAATAAGGTAAAGTAGTATTTTAATGATATGTAATATAAAGTTAAAGAAAATGAAAAAACTTTAGGGCTTAGCAGTCACATTAGTATGATATATATCACACTGATAATGCCACCATTATATTGCAATCAATTTTTATAATCAATGCATTGGTAGTTATCTGATTAATCTAGTTTAACATGGGACTTAAGTTAATAATAGATGATTAATAATAAGTATATGCCTATCTGGGTTAGCTTGAGCAAAGTTTTACACCAGTTAATAAGTTTATAGCTAAAAAAATTGTTCCAAAGTTAACCTGGTACTGATTTGAACCATAGATCATGGGCATTGGAGGAATACTTACTCTACTCCAGGGGTGGGCAAATAGTGGCCCAAGGGCCACATGTGGCCCTCCAAGACAATCAGGAAAATCCATCTTGAACTGAGATTTCCTTCCTGTGCATGACCGAAGATTCGTCTCTTATTTTCCACTAGGATGGCCACATCAATACACATGCACAGTGTAGATACTATGTGCAGGGCTTTTCCAATTGATCTACTTAATTTCAATTTTGTCTTTGCATTAGCAAATATATACATTTCCAACTTTAGTGAAACCATGAACCCTCCAAAAAAATCGGTGATGAATGTCATGTGTTTAATGAAGAATGGACAAACAAATATTTCTTTGGAATACAGGGAATAAAGCAGTGTGTTTATTGCATCATGAAAAAAAGGTGCGGCCCTCCGCTAACCTTCACTTTTGTATTGGCCCCCGATGTAACCCTCTTCCAACCTCTGTGGCCCTCGAGCCAAAACATTTGCCCACCCCTGCTCTACTCTGTAAAAGACAATATAAAAAATTTTAAATGGTAATGAAAAAAATGTATACTGTGACTTGAAAAATTATAAATTAAGATATTGTGCATAGTAGTACATTGATAAATATTTAATAAATGAGAACTCTATTTTTAAATGAAATGAAAATCTACAACCATGATGCTTTAAAGTGCAGCAGCCAATCAAACTGATTATACAGGCTGAAAAAATCATTAGTATGCTATCATCTAACATATAATCAAAAGATGACCATTTAAATTATAATACAAGTTTTAGAGTTTTTTGTTTCACTTGAGAATTAAGAAAAGTTGTTATACTTTGTTTCTCAATATTTTTAGCTTTACTATTCAATTGCAAACTCATATATGACATTATGATTACTTACTAATCAAAATCAATGGTCTTTTGATTAGATCGTAGATGACTGTGTGCTATTATATTCTTTACTCTCCTCAGTTTGATTTGGTGATGCAGTTTGAAACACCATAGCTGTAGATTTTAATTTCATTGAAAAACAGTCCCATTTTATAAAATATTTTCCATTTATGTAATCTGTCAAAAATATTGCATTGTATTATACACGTGGAGAGAGAAAGAAAAAAAATGGGTTTGAGATCGTTTGGAAATAAAAACACCAAAATTTATATGATTAGTATAAATGAATGATATTGATTAAATTGATAAGTAATGAGATATAGAGATTGATTTATTATAAAAAAAAATGGTAAGGAGGTTCACAATATTTCTGTAAAATATAGTGATAATATTTTGAAACCGTTAGCTCAATACTCATAAGTGCCTGACACCTCTGACATCAGAAGTGAAGATTGTACCATATTGTAGTCATTTTTTTACATTGTCATTCCATCAGCAATTGTTAGATAACCATTTACAATCAATATTGTCCCAGTAGTTGAAATAAATGTGGACCATTTATTTGAAAAAATTTCCATTCCAAATTTGAATTCCGGGTTATGAGCAAGCATAACACTGAAACTTGAGATCATTATAAATATCGTGTGAGAGATAATAAAAACAAATTAATGGCTATGTGGTTCATCTTATATGTGTTGTATTATGGTCTATTATATGAGCAATCAAGAACTTAAATAAATTTGTTGTTTTGAGATTTGAAAGTGATAAAAAAAAATAACAAAAAGAGAATCTTATACCTAATTAAATATTAATAAGTCATTACATTCATCACTGTTGCAGAAGATTAAATAGTTTCCCAGTCCTCACTTAAGCATTATCTTATTTTTGGATATTAGTACTTGGTACTGATTAAATAGCCACTGTACATTGATTGCTTGGTGGCACTGTTTCTGTGCAAAAATGTTTTAATATAACGTTTCCGGGCGAGGACAAAACAGAACACTTTTGTTTTTATTTAAAAGTGTACATTATTTTTTTAATAGTAAATGAAACGTTTAAACGAAAATTTAAAAAAAAAACAACACTTGATTAACAAAATAATCAGCCCGAATTAAATGAAATTCCTTTCAATTAAATTGCAGCATGTAACGCCGGAATGTGCAGGGGGGAGGGTGACCGATGGTTTTGCCGATCGGAAGAGTCCAAAAGATGAATTACTCTGATCAAACCAAGCTTATGATTTCCAAAACAACATGCAACCTCAGTCAAGTTTACGTTATTTTTAGCATTCTACATTAAACGTCAAAAACAAAACAAAAAAAAAACAATTTTCTTATTATTTAAAAATGTACATTATTTTTCTAATAGTAAATTAAATGTTTAAACAAAAATTAAAAAAAAAAACAACACTTGATTAACAAACTAATCAACCCAAATTAAATTAAATTTTATTAAATTAAATTTCAGTGCATAGCGCTGGAATGTGCGGAGGGCGAAGGTTTTGCTGATCTGAAGGATCGTCCAAAAGATGCGTTATTCTGATCAAATCAAGATTACGATTTGTCTCGTAGCTCTTCTCATGAAAACATGCCTATTCGCGTGAGTTGTGGGAAATAGTGTTTGACCATATCCTTTAGCAATTCTTTTCACCTTCCAAGCTGTGTAGAGAAGCGCGGGGACAGTTTTACAATAATTAGTATGTCAGCTAGAGTCTAAGATCATTACTTCAAATGCACATTAAAAGAGGTATGGCCAGCTGATTTACATACACCCTCATATCATATAATAGCAATCTGGGAAGTGTGCGCACTATTTGCATAGTGTCGCAAGGCACATCAGCAGGCCGTAATATTTAGTGTGCAATGCCATCTAGGCCTGCTAACAGCTAATATGAACAGAACTGTTTTATATGCCGTAAGTTCAGCCACGTAAACAGCATATTTCTGTGTTTTTGCACAGAAATAATGCCACCAACCAGTATACAGTGGCTATTTAACAGGTACCTAATACTTAAGTATTGATTGTTTCTTCTAAGCAAGGGTACAATTTCTTGATTTTTTTTTCTTAACTGAATATCAAAAAAAATGTTGTATAATAATATTAAAATACATATACATCAAAACCTTTTATATAAGTATTGTAATATAAATGCAATTACTTTTACATCTGATATTTTAAATTTTTTGCAAAATATCCACATTTAATAAGCAAAATATACATTTTGATTACATGAATTGTGTTTTATACAACAATTTTCTGAAAATTTTTTTATAATTAATATTTTCTGAAGATTCAGCACTTAATTTGTTTTTTTCCAAAAAAAAATATTTCCAAGTAAATGTTTGCATTGTCTTAAATGCATATTTCATAATAAATAATTATCATTAGCACATTTCTATTAATTATCATGATTGCCATTACCAATCTCACATGAGTTTTGTCATTCTAACTCAAGAAAAAAGACAAAAAATAAAAAAATAAAGATGAGTTTTGTGATGACTAAAATTTGTTATCTTGCAATACCAAATTTTTATGCAGTGAATTTTACTCTTCAAAGACTTAAACACTTTACCTATTGTTTTCCATCATATTTTATCCATATCTTTCCAATGAAAGCAATCAATAGGTGCATTTTTGAATGGGATATTCTTTACCACTTTCATGAGATTTGCCAAACTTTTTAAGAAGTTTTAATTTTTATTTATTTATATGCCCAATAATTAGTGAAGATATGATTTTACAATAGTAGATTCAATAGCATCATATCATTATTATATCAATTGCTCTTATGACCTTGCCACCATACACAGTATTTGGTATGAGTATAGTAGATATTTTACACTATTTTTTATTTGTTTCTGTTTTTACCCACTATGTGGAACCACTGAAGTCATACCATGAAAACTAATCAATAAATTGGAGAATAAGCATACTTTATATTTATGCTTACTTAAACACATAAATAATGGTACATAGATTTTTATAAAATAATCTAAAAAGAAATACATAAATAGTAGAACATAAATTTGTTCATTTATAACATTTTTCTCAATGTAAGATGACTTTTTAGTTTTTATAAACTAAACTAAAAATAAATATATAAATAGTTGAAAAATTGAACATTTACATGTATTTCATAATTGACAAATAAAACATTTTCCTGTAATGTTAAAGTTTTTAGTTTCTACAGAATAATCTAAAAATACATTTGTACATGTATAATAATAAAATAGTCTTTGTTCAAAAATTGAACATATACATGTATGTCATAATTGAAAAAACAAGACACTTTACATTAAGATTAAATTGACATTTGTCTGTCAACCATCAAAAGCATTTGTAACTAAAAGTTTATAGATTGAAGCCAGACATAGAATTGTGAGAAAGATTAGAGGCATGTAGTCTTAATTGGATTTCATACTGGAAAATATCTTAGCAAAAAATTCAATTAAATAGACCTCTTCTAGCAATTCTTTGGGACATTGACTCTATTTATCACTGGTAATCAAAATTTTAAAAAAAGTCTTTTTACCCTTTTTATTTTTTGTTACTAAATCAATTCATTTTTATTGCTTTATTATACTCCATATTGATTAAGTAATACAATTTTTTTATGAAAAATAAAAAATATGTATAGTACAATTAATTTGTTCTTTAGTATTGTTTTCATAAAACTTGACATTTACAGCTAATTTTATTTTTTGTTGGTTTTGAAAGATGAAGAAGAAAATTTAAAATAGGGAATTAAGAATTTCAAAAATAATATGTGAAATTTATAATTCATAAGAAAATTTGAAATATTATATAATTTATAATTCAATTGTACTTATGTACTTTTACAAAAATCAAATTTTAAAAAAATGTTCAATTTATTTTTAGTTTTTGTAGTATGGCTTCAGTGGCTCTAATAGAAATTGAAATGAAAAGTGAGCACGGAATACCTACCATATGAGTACCCAGTATTTTAGAATCCTACAGAGAATCATTGAATATTTTATTTTACTGTTTTCATGTTAAATTGATATATTTAATTAAATGTTTTGACCAAATCAATTTAAACAATATATAAATTTCACTTTATTTTGTAACATTTTTTTTTATATTTGTTTGGCAACAAAATCATATCTTCACAGTTTTTTGTTAATCTAAAAGTGCATTGAAGTGGTAACTAGTTATTTACAACAAGTAATTTGTTCTATAAAATCCTTGAAATTATTTATGCTATAATGAATAGTAATGTTATTCCACAATAATTACTGGTCTTTTTTATTTCTTTTAAAATTCAAACAGTATAAACATCATTATGATCTGACCTAATTTTTTTGATTCATATTTTTTAACAAATTTTCACTAGTTTTGAAATTAATATCTCCATATATTACAATGTCTCAAAATATCTTGGAGACACTGACTTTTTTTTTTACTGAAAAATTGTCTTAATATTATTATAGTGAATGTCTTTGTCCAAATCTAAATTTATAAGCAGGACATATATTCTTAAAGATAGTCATTTGAATTCTTATAAAATAATTCAAAATGTGATTAAAAGAATCTCTCCATCTGCCCTAAATGCCATAATTCTAATTTAAAGGAATGTCATTCACCGATTAATAGAATTATATTTTTAGATCCTTATTTTTTAGATTCAGTGTGTTCAAAAAGATGTAAAGTGAAAATGATGAGAGAGTGACTATATTTTTTTGAAATTTTAATCCATTAATCATTTTAAGTCTTTTTGGTCTAAACTTCTTTCTTTAAATCTCTACAGAGGTTGCTTTTAAAGCTTCACATTCATTTTATTCTTCTAAGCAGGGAATGTCATGGGTTTTTAAAAAAATTCTTGTCATATAAAAGTCTTTTTTTTTCTATGAAGCTAAGGATTGATTTACCTATATCAGCATATATCCTTTAAAAGAATTCTATATCATCATAATATATAAGATTGAAAATCCAAATTGTTAATTGGTGTTTAATAAATGTATGTAGTTATTGTTAAAAAAAAACAAAAAAAAATTACCAATGTATTTGAAATAGGACTTATTTTTTAATTACAAGTAGTAGTTTTATTTTAAAGTATTCTAGATCATATTCAGTCCAATTGTTCTATCTGTAATGTAATATGTAATATGAATTAGTTTTGCATTCTGACTTCTAATTACAATATAATCTTTAAATTGTTGTTTTAAGTATGAATGCATCTGTGTGTTTCTTTAGTAATTTTTTTTTCCTGAGTAAAGTGTTCATGTTTATTATTTCATTTGTCATGCAAAAATTTAATAAAATAAAGCATGAAGTTCAGAGATCCACAACTTTTATTTCCAATTAGTGTGACCAAAGTTTATTGGACTTTTTCATTTTGTTCAAGGGTCTAAGAAAAAAAAAGTCTTGTAAATAGTATTGATACTATATTATCCATTAAGGATTAAGAGTTTTTTTTCTTGAAACTTTCTGAATATAATGTTGGAATATAAGTGCTGGTAAAATGGTCACAGGTATCATTGTGCAAAATATTTTTTTATATTATTATTCATACATCTGGAACTCCAAAAATGTAAGATTCTAAATTAAACTCCTCAGTGAATCCAACAGCTACTACTATTTTTTCATTTGATAATCTGTTCTTTAAAAAGCTTGTAGCCATCATCCAAAAGATAAAGGCATAGTATGTTCTTAACCATATTCTATACATTGTTAATTTTTCATAGCCAGCTTATTGATACTCTTACTAATCTAAAATATTCTGACTTTCTTCCAAGAATAATTTACTAGATATCATTTGATAGTTAATTAGCTGAGCTTGCAATCTAAAAAAAGTCTAAGCTTGCTTGAAAATTCGCTATCTGAAAAAGTTTTCTGACATTTATCAAGAATTTGAACTATATGTCAGACCAGTGCACTGATGTACAACTGAAGCAGCTATCATTGTAATAAAATATTGTTTACCAAAAAAAAAAAAGGAATAGAAAAATAGAGGGTAGTTACATTTTTTAAAATTTTTTAGTATCCAATTAAAAATAAGCACAGCCGCCTTACAAACAGTTGTCCCGGGTTAGCGGGTTCGCATCCGGGCCGATGCTGTGACACATGGAAAAAAAAATAAACATGATGAATATGGTTGTGATATGAGATTCTCTTCTTTCGCCCCAATTCCGTCAAAGTTATTTATATATACAGTATATATACTATCATTTGTACTTTCAATTTTTTTTATATATAAACTTAGACGTACAGGTAATTTAAATCTTTTTTGTATGTCTTTTGTATATTATCTATAAATTGTGTTTTAATGTCCATTTTAAAATATTAAAGTAATATCCTTTTTTATCTTAGTTTTTTAAGGAAAGTAATTCAAAGAAAAAGAAGAAAACTATTATATAAAAACTGTAATGGGATTAGATAGCTTATGAGAATGAAAGTAGAAAGAAGAAACGGAAAAGTAATCCTGTTCATATTAATTCTTGTTTAATATTTTAAATAGATTACTTATATATATATGTTCGTGTGTTATAGGATTACAATAATTAATGTATTTAAAATAAGTGATTCTATAAATTATTAATCCCAAAAGTTTTGATGGTTTTAATTTTTTTTTTATATAAAAATGTTTTTTTATATATTCAATTGGTTAATGGCAGTATTTCTATTTTTTTTTAACATAAATAAATTATTCTGTATACAATATGCTTGCCAAAAACTAAAATTTTAAATTAAATGATCAACTATTGATTCTGCTAAGTAGTTAATTTAAATATACAAAATAAATGAATATTTCAATAGTTAATTTGTTACTGTCAAAATTTATTAGTATACGTATACTTAGATATGTTTACTATTGAGTTGTCTCAGTTCTAAACCGTTTCATTATTAATTAAAAATGTGTATATTAAATGAATTATTTAATTATTTTAAATTACAGTAAATGAATTATATCTCATAGGATTCAGTTACAATTTATAAACAACAGCATGTGAAAAATATATACATTCTGGAAATAAGAGATCTTCTAATTTATTATTATCACTAATATACATGGTAATATTACTTTTATTTTCAAGAGACTTTTTTTCTCTCAATTATATTGTGTGTTTGACAATTGCTATCAAGCAATCATGGTAATCAGGATAATCTTTAATAGTACATTCTAATAAACAAAAATTATTTCATTATTCTACCTTCAGATTTCTTCCTGTTTCCTACTTGAAATCAATTTTTAAATAGCTTCATTCAGATCAGTTACATTTTTAAAATTCAGTTAATTATAGTTACATGTCATTTTTATCTTAGTAACTATAGTTAATGAGATTTTAAAATATCTTGTAAACATGCCACATAATATATGTGTATGATATTACAAATGCTTTAATATGAATGTTTTATAAAACACATATGGTTACTAAACTGTGTCTCAGTTACACTATTGTCAAGAAAAAATAACAACAATGTTTTCAGTATTATTATTCAATTAATATTTGATCCCTTTTTAACATCAAATCTTTCTTATAAATAATTTTAACTGCATAATGAATTGTAACTTTTTTAGATTCCACTGAATGCATCAATGTAGACAAATTGCTTCTCTTTATCATTGGATAGCCTTAAATATAATATAAATAATGACATATAAATGATGCAGAAAGTAAAAATCACAAGGTAATGAACAGTGTGGATTTTCTTTCAAATATTCCATGATGTGTTTTCAACTATGATGTTTCTGTCTTTTTTTTTTTTTTTTGCTTTATTTTTATGGATAAAGAAACATTGTCATTTTTTATATGACAATTACACTGTCACTTACTTTATTATTTCTTTTACTTTATGCCCAGCTGATGGATTTTTTTTTTATTTATAATGATTTTTGAGTGTGATATTTTAATATTAAGTTTAGTTTTTATCTTTTTAAAATTGTAATTTTCTATTAATTTAATTTTATTTATAAACCCACACTTAATTAAGAAAATATAATTTGAATTCAATTTGCATACTTTAGAAAAGTCTTTTCATTTAGTGATACTCCACAAATTTATACATTGAATATAACTTTTATTAAACAACTTTAATACAGTAATCATATTTTTTAATTTATATTGTGGATATTTATATTTTTAATGAAAACAATATTTGAAGACAATAAACTTTATTCTTTAATTAACAAAAACATACATGCTGCTGCTTGCTAATTTAAATAAATCTAAGTCATTTAGTAATTTGATTTTTTTTTCAAATTCCTACAAACATTCTATTTTCAACTTTTAAAAGAACTTGATGCAATTAGTGACAGGCTAAGCTCACTATCCCACACAAATACCAAAATTCAAGAAATACTGGAATTAATAACTCAATATCACAAAAAACAAAAAGCTCTAGCTCAATATATTGCTACAAGAGGTCCAAAATCTTTTTGGCAAATAATCATAACTGGACTAGATGGTGCATTCAATGGGCACTTGGATCGGCTGTTAGACCAACACCATTGATGATTATCATTAACAGCAAATGCTACAATGGACCAGAAATGTTAGATAGAATTCACTCTCACTTCAAAACAAAGCTGCAAAATAATACTTTTCAAACAGGAAACATATGGAATTACACCACAAATAATCACAAGCACAACATAAATGAAACCCAAATATTGCAAAAGCTACAGGCATTTTCCGAAAGCACTCACCCAGGCCTTCACATGATCCCTAAATTTGTACTATTACACCTTAGTCACTACACTATTACATAGTCAAGAGGATGATTGACATGCTGGCCGAAGATTTTTAGAACTTTCTAGATTTGTACCTAGTGGCACTGGTCCCTTTTTTTAAAAAACAAGAAAATCCATCTAGTCTCAACAATTTATGACCCATTTCTATGATACCGTTGCTGATTAAGACAATTGAATCCCTAATCAAGGACGAATTCAACCCCAACTCTACTCTCACATTTCATCTTTTCAATTTGCCCGAAAGGGATCATCCACCATAGATGCGGTTCAGCCTTTCTTTTGCTAACCAAACACATCAGACAAACCAAAAAGTCAAGGCCATTGGTCGTACAACTGGACTTCTCAGCATTTGACTCGGTAATACCAACTATTCTGATACAAACGATATGGAAGTATCAGATGCCTGAAGTGTACATCACAATAATAGCAAACCTTTTAGTAAATCGTTCCATATTTATTTCTTTAGATGGAAAGTTGTCCACAGGTTTTAGACCTCACATCTCAATTCCACAGGGTCCCCAGGCATCATTATGTTTTGTAATTTACTTCAACCCCATGCTCAAGGACTCGAGAATAGCTTGCCAGGGATTTACATTCCTGCCATCAAAAAACAAATCAACCATATCTCCTACGTGGATGATGTTACCATTTTTCTTCCCAGTGAAATTCATCTTCCAACACTTCACAGTTATTGGCAAGCATGCCAAAAAATTAAACTTCCAAATTAACAATACTAAATCTTCCATCTGGAGAAGTAAAACAGGAACAACAATTCCATCCAGATGCACAGTCAAGCCACAGCTTTTCCTAAGATTCCCCATGGCAAAAACAAAAACAATCATGACTAGAGAAATTCAAAACTCAATCCTTCAAAAAACCAATAAAACAATCAACACTCTCTCCAGTATCTTGCTTTTAATTCCTGGTAAAATCATACTCCTTAACATGGTAGTATTTTCAAGACTCAATTACTATCTACCAATCGTGAAGCCTACTAAAACCTTTGGTAAAATAATAGGTTCATTATGTACTAGGCTGTTGTGGAAAAGGAAGGTTGTGTCATAAGCTTAGCAATGGCCCAAATGCCTAGAGAACTGAACGGCCTTGGTCTACACTCGGTTGCTACATTATACCTGCAAAAATCACTAAAGCTGCTACACAACTATTCACTAGAAATGGACTACGCAAATTTAATCCAAGAATTTCAACTTACTGACATGCCACCTCCCCATGGTAAAGGATGGTTGGCTGGTATCTGGATGCACGTCAATAGCTGTTTAAACTTAGCTCCGAACATCTTCAATGAAAAAAGTCCTACTGGGAAATGTATAGGCTAAAGAAAGATTGCCCCTACAATGCTCTTGGCTTAGACAACAAATTATTGATCAAAAAAGCCAACCTCTGGTTTCTGGAACGCATATTTATTGATTTTCTTTTGAAATTAAATCTCTCATCATTACCTACTAATCACTTCCTCATGACGAAAAAGGGATTTAACAAAATTAGCTCTCAATGTCAACTCTGTCAGAGAGAAGAGGAAAAATTCAACACATTTTTCTCGATTGTCCATTTTTCAGTATTCTCAGGTCTTTCATTGATGAAAAGGTAAACGCTATTCTACAGACACATTCTTAATCGAGCAAGCAATTAAAGCTGGCAAATTTGCTAACATTAGATTAGCAATTTTCCTATTCTTTGCCATCTGGCTAACAAGATGTAGTTTTGTTCTGGGCAACACGAACACAAGTATCCTTCAAGCATTTAAAACACTCATCAAGAGTAATACCATCAGAGATAAAATGTTTGCTCCAGATTGGCTGCACCAACAAACCTGGTCCAGCGTCTCCATGTTGGTGTATTGATTATTGCCAAGATATTAATGATCAAATTAGTGTCTTGCCTCATCAATGCATTACCAAAATGAGCTCAGTCATATATGAGAACTTCCCCAGACTATCTAAAGACTACCAATTAGCGGATTGACCCACCATCTACCTCAATGAGAGAAGTTACCACTTTCAATCATGAACTGAATAGCTCAACTTATAAGAAAATGATGGACAGATCTCAAGATGCTTAGACTTGGACTGACAGATTGGGAGCGAGTCACTGGCCTAGCCAGCAGTCTCCCAACTCACTCAGCATTCTGTTTCTTACCCTAATTTAAACTTATTATCATTATAGTTTTTTGATGTACCTTTTAGTGCTCTAAGAGGCATGCATAATTGCTCAACTGGAACAAAGTGATGGACAGATCTAGAACTCTACTGAAGCGTTGATTCAAAAACCTTGAGGCTCGGATTGCTAACGTGATTTCACAGGTCCCATCATGCATGTATTCACTTTTCATTTATCTTTTGACATCATTTGGTATTTATGTAAACATCATTTTTATAAAGTTGTATCAATTGTTTAAATAAATCGTTGTTTTTTTTTTTAAAAAAAAGACCTTTATTTCTAATTATTATTCGTTGTGTGTGTATACCGTTCTCTTTAGTATCAAAGTAATTTAATTATAAATAAAAAGTCAAGTTATTTTTGTCTGCTTGTAGAAAATCTTTAGGTGTAAATCAGATAATGATATTTTTATTAGGGTGAATATAAATCTGAGTCAGAGATGTTCTCATAGCCTTTCGATTCAGATTATAAGTTAAATTTCTCATGATTTTCATTTCAATATAGACTATTTTGTTATTAGAGTTACTGCATTTATATAGTTAGCATTTAGAAATGCATCAATCCAGTTATAACCTATTATTAAAGCTGTATAATTTAATAGTTATATTTTTATCTTCTGTAATCTCCATTATTTTTTTAATTATGTGGGTGCATATAATTAAAACACTTGTTTTAATTGATTTCTTTGAAAGATTAATTGCAATTTTATTCCTAATATTATTATATGTGTGAAAAAAAATCATACATTTCGGTGGAAAAAATATATAAAAAAAACGTTGCTGAATTTAGGGGATAGAGCACTTTCTTTTTACTTTTCAAATATGCTTATTTTATTATATTAAAAGCAAAATTACACAATATAATCTTAACTATATTTATTAAATATTGATTTTTTTTTTAACCATTTTTATTTCTCACTAATAGATATTTCTATTATTTCCTGCCTATTTCTGTTTGCTGTTCACCTAAGATTACAATTATGTCATTTCTTACATTTATTATTATTATTATTTTTTATAAAATAATTTTGTTTTATTATGACAACTAGTTTGAATATATATCTAAAATCTTACTTTCAAAAAAATATATTTGAGATCTTAATAATAACTTATGTATAGATTACTATAAAAGTATTTATAAAATTTTGTATGTCAACAGTTTTTTCAAGTATAATCTTAATTACATAGTTTTTTAAATTGTAAACAGTAAGAAATATAAATATATTAGATTAAAATATTAATAATAATCTGAGTTGTAAAATATAAATCCATTATTGTTATGTGTTAATTTGACAATTTAATATTAATTTCTTTATTTTTTAATGGAACTGTTTTACTAGCCTTGGCACCATACTGAATTTTAAAAAACTGGCTTGAGACAAAATTTTCACAATAACTTCAGTTTTCATCGTAAATAGTAATTTAAAGTGAGAATTCTACTCATGCTCTCCTCAACAGTACTTCAGATTTGCTCATATAAAAGAATTTGAGTCATAGGAATAAGAGGATCCTTTTTATTCCTGCATAAATACTATATCTTGGATTGAAGAGGAGAGCATTCATTTATTTAACACTCTCAAAAGGCGCGTGCTCAATTAGCTTGAAAGGTTGATATTTGAATGTAATTGAAAAACTAGAAAAACTAAGGATAACAATAAGGTTAAAATAAATAGTGATAATCATTTAAAAAATAAAGAAAAAAAGAAATTTCAACATCCAACATAATTATTACTTTATTGTTTGTTTCATAATTTCTAATTTATCATTAATTAAGTTTAAATTACATCTTCTATGATAATTTCTTTGTACTCCTCACAAAATTATCTTTCAAACCATATATAATACTTTTTACCTGAGATAATCTATAGCTTCAGAATCTTCAGAAGTATTCGCATAAGAATTCTTCATTTTTATCTTGTACCCCAAAGGTGACAAATCTCAAAGGTATCCATAAGAAAAAGATTCATCCTAATAAAAGATACAAAACAAATCATTTCCAGAAGATGGCTATGCATTTGTCATCGTAGGAATTGGCTTCTGGTCTATCTAAAACTAGAAATTGTAGGTTATTGTCTGTATTTCTGATAAAATGAGTTTCATCTCTTCATTTTATATTTGTTGTGTACATTAGTGATGTTTATATTCTTTATGCAGACTAGTGATGCTATCTTGTTATATTTATTATCCACAGAGATATAATTTATTTGCATATACTTCATTTGCTAGCTATGAATTGAAAATAATGTGATGCAAGATGTAGCAAAACTACTGACACCATAACATGAGTACCAAGACATAGGTAAGAATCAGAATTTGATTCTTTACCCTCATACAATTTCGTGTGGTATATACATAACTATTGTGGTTATCTCCACACACCCACCATTTGAAATCTCTCTATTGGTTTTAAGTGTTTATATTTTCACATGGTACTATGCCCAGAAAATTTTGTGATTGTTTTGTCAACTGCAAAAATTTTTGTATATTTGATAATCAGTCCTAAAATTTATATTGTACTGCTCTATCTTAATTTTATATATATATAGACATTACTTGTTATATAAACACAAACATGCAATTGCAAACCTAAAGACAGTAATATATAAACATAGTAATAAATATAGTAAAATAAACATAGTATAAATTATTAAAGCTTTTGAGAATCATTATATCTAGAAAATAAGACTGCCTAAACATAGATCAGAACCCCAAAATTACATAAACTACTTTTGTTGTATTTTAATACAAATGTTTAAATTTATACATATATAATAATGAGCATAAATGATATATAATTTATATATTTCACAGACACCAATAGAAACACAAACATACCATTTATCAAATAATTTTTAAAAATTTACTATTCAAATAATTAAAAAATAAAAATTTTTAATACTTACAACCTGATATTCTGATTACATTTTGAAGTCCTTGAAATGTGAATTATCACCATATTTTTAATCTGTTATAGTACACTCTTTGGCCATTTAAAAATTTCTGCCTTTATCTTCTCCATGAAAATTAGTAAACTGAGGGAAAAAATTAAATGAACCTATCCATAGAAATATTCATAAAAAATCCATTTTGGGGGGGGGGGATTTTAACATAATGGACATCAGTAGAAAGAAAATTGAAAAATGCAATGAATGCTGGGATTTCTGTTGACATCATGCTTGTAGTTTTCACATAATTTTAAAAAGAACACAAAATTTCAATGAAATGCCACTGCAGCATTCTGTTGCCGCTGTAAATACTCAAAACGTTAATGGAAATACGACATTTTTTTATCGTCATATGTCTTGTTTTTTTTTATATGTCAATATAGAAAGAGACATCAACAACAAACAAAAGCCTGATGTACTAATATATTGAATCCATCAAAAGATATAAAAACCTCCTAAAATGTGTTACTATCAGCATATATACATATGTAATGATTTTTTATTTTTCAAATTATTAATTATAAAATTATTTATATTACAGTGAGAAAAGTAAACATATAATTGATAATCAGGCTAAACAAAGTAAAAATATAATCATACAAGAATTTAATTAGTATAGCATCATTTGATTTCCATGTCTATCCAACCTGTATTGAAAGTCTATTTTTGTCTTGTTCTATTTTAGATGTGTGGTGTTTCATCTTAGTTGCATCAATTCTTGTCTAGGATAAATTTTATGTTGAGCAATGCATTTAATATAAATAAAAATTAATGGTAAATCATGGAATCACCACACATAGAACTATGATATCTTTCCCCCCATTTGGTTTTAGATTCAGAACCTTGATACTTATCAATCTAAATTAAGCTTTGACCACTTATATTCTTTTGCTAATAATAGCTAAATATGCATTTACTAACAAATAATGGCTATCTATCTGGGTGAACTTCCTTGTAATAATAATAATAATAATAATAAATTTGAAGTAATATTTGATTTAGAGACTTGAAATCTACATTATGAGTGGTCTCTGGAATTGTTTATAGGTAGAATAGTCAAACAGAGTTCAAGATATGATACAGATGTGTTCATGGATTTTTTAATATGAATTTATTAAAAGCAAAACAAGAACTTTATTTTTTTGGATCCTGGATTTGCAGTATGCTGATGATTTTGCAATTTTTGCAGTTTAAGAGGTGATTTACAGAATGTTCTTAATGTTTTGAATGCAACTTATATAGATCTTGGTTTATTAATTAATATTAAAAAAAACTCAGTTCTTTATCAGCCAATGACCAAAGAAAAATCCTCAGCACTTTAGCTTGGATGATTATCCGCTTGAGATTGTAAATCACTTTAAATATTTTGGTAGTTTTATAACTTAGATGTTAATGTCCAACATAGACTCCGATGTATTGCTGCTGCCTTTAACAAATTAAAGGATAGAGTATTTGTTATTTTACCTAATTTATTATATGTAAGTGAAACCTGGACACATTTGTACAATATAAAGGTGATAGAAAAGTTTCTTTAAGGATATGCTGTAAATTTAAAAAATATGGTGGCAAGATTGTAAAACCAATCAATATATTCTTCAGCTTTCTGGATGTTATATTATTTAATTCATTATTATAAAATCCCACTGTCATTGGATTGGACATGAAAAACAAATGAACAATGGAAGACTTCCTAAAAAAGCATTTTATGGTGTACTTGAGCTTCGGTTTTGTGGGATAGACCTTGTTTGTGATATTGGGATTATCTCAAAGATATTTTAAAGAAGTGCAATGTCAGTTGCTTCCATTGGGAAGAAAGATATGGCCAAGAATAGAATACATTGGAGAGCCACAATTAGTTATGGTATTGAAGTATTTCAGAAAGAGAAGTTTTCTGTTGAAAAAAATCTAACAAAATGTTCTACATGTAAATATTTATGATTTAAGATTGATTTGCATAGTCATTATAAAAACTTATTTCTGAGTAGTTTTTTTTTTTTTTGTCTTTTTTTTTAGAGATGGAATGGCTATATTCATTTATGAGTGGTTGTTTAATAATAATAATAATATACACTAAAACACAGGTAATGGTGAAGGTAATTGTGGTATTAATTGGCTAAGTGCTTTCAAGAAGTTTTATCATCTCATAATCATAGCAAAGTGGTTGTATGAACATGGTGGAATCTGTATGCAACAAATATTTAAATATATGCAAAATGGATTAGTCCATTTTTAGAGAGGAAAAGCATACTTCCTTTTGGTTTATAGTGAAGGTGCTGTTAGCTATAAACCATGCTTCTTTGACTTTACTTTTAGAGTCATGATATTCTATGCATGCGATGGAAGCACAATATAATCCAAACATATGGTTGGTACATCTTTGGTGTTCTAAAAAGATGGAATTGTATTCATGTTTATTAAGAGCTCTTTTGTATAAATAACAGTGCTGAGAGACACAAGTGGTGAAAGATGTGTAGGATTCACCATAGTTTATGGAACTGCAACCAGTTTGGGGGCATGGAATCATGTACACTGTGTGGGGAGTCTGATCAGAGGGTAAGCAGCCCCTTGAATTCTTAATCTATTGGTTGAAGGAGAGAGGGTGGGGATACAAAAACTTAGCTTGAAAAAAGGAGAGTTTTAAAATTTAATTTAATAAAGAAACCATTGACCTACTCCTAAATATATATTAGGATAGAGATAAGCAAATAGATATTAATCATCCATAAAAAACAGTCATTGATTTATATGCATATATCTATCAAGTTTTTTTAAACCTTGAAACAACATATTAATAGCACATTATTGGATAAAGTTCTTATCATTAAATGTTATAATTTTTTTACAACATTTTTATAATTTATTTGCTAATAAATTTCATTTATTTTTATTTTTGATGTCTAAATTTTATTCAGAAATATTATGAATAGCAATATTATTTTCAGAATCAGAATTAAAACTGCATGAAGTCAAATCTCTTCTTTTATCCCTCTATAATAATACTTTGTTTTAAATTAGCAAAAAAATAATTTCTTATTAAATCAGCTTTTATTATTATTATTTGAATAAATGAGAAATGCAAAAAAAATAGTTATGAAGAGAGTAACAAATATCAATAAAGTATTTTATTTTGTAATTATAATACTGATTTTTAACTAAATAAAATTTACTAAAATAATCTATATGTAATCACTATAATTAATATTAACACTGGTTATTTTAAATGGGTAATTATTGCTTATTAAAATTATATATTTATATACCTAGGTATTTTATATATCATAGATGTAAAATGTTTTGAAATATATATATATCAGTTGTACTTAAAGCTAATGGTTAAATTATACTTGATATTTTTTTAATCTTGAATAATAATCACTAAATTGTTTTTATCTATAATTTTATGTTTTCAATATTTATATCCATCATTTATTTTCTCTAGCCATTTGAAAACCAATGGACTGAAGTTTCACAATGAATGAAGCTTTGTTATTGTTATATTAATATTTCACTGTCATCATTTTTATAATTAGTAATCCAAAACATTATTCTGGTGATAGCAGTCAGATCCAGGCAAAATATGGATTCTGTAATAATAAACCATATTTGCTGTAAAACATGAAAACTTTACTCTCACTGCATGCATGTAAAAATCTTCATTTTACTGTATGCATATGATGTTTAATTTTATTTTATTTTTTTTCACATCTATAATTATCAACATATTTTAATTTTTTTAAACAAATTTATAAAAAAACTTTTTTTCTTATGAAGGGATTAAATAAGACATGTCTAATCATTTCTCTCCCTCTCTTGTGAAAAAATAAAGTGAATTTAATTAATTTTTTCTTTTTAAAATTAAGGCAGTTTAAATCAGATTTTTGTTAACTCTTAAAATATTAAATTTTATAAAAGTTATTTATTATAGTAAAAATAAATATTGGAAATTTAAAGAAATATTGAATCAAAATTATATCAGCTATTTCATAAATTGATAAGAAAAATAATGCACTACTTTATTTGACTTTATAATAATGAAAATAAATATGGAAATTAATTAGTATTTTTATGATAAATAATGACATTGTTTACCATAGAGTATTTTTCAAAAGAAATATATTAATTATTACTAATATCAATTATAGCTCACTTTACATTAGTCTTTAATTAGTTTTTAACCTAGAATTTTTTTTTTTTTAATTAATCTTTATATACATAACTAAAACAATATTATTCATTTATGTTTTAAAATGTTTGGAGGAAATATACAGATCACATCATAAGATATAATCAGTCTATTATTTTCACACAATGGAAACTGTAAATTTTAAACGCGAAAAAGAATGGTCAAATTGAAAAATAAAAATATATTCAGACAATTTATAGGAAATTAATAATTTTTATTAGTCATTCATTAGACTAGAGATGATCCATTTCTATGCATATTTCTGTAGTGTACTTATCCCTACACCATTCTCATGCAAGATGGAATTGGTTTCTATCTACTTTTAATACATTGTAGATGGTGTACCAAGATGTTAAAAGTCGATAGAAACCAGTCCTTACCTTGTGGATGGTGTGCCAAAATGTTAAAAGTCGATAGAAACCAGTCCTTACCTTGTATGAGAGTGGTGAAATGAAAATTACACTGCAGAAACATTATTCCCTAAGTGTATAATCTTTAGTTTAATGAATTACAATAAAAAATATTAATATGCTTTCATCAAGTGGTTTGTGTTCAAAGTTGTGAGGGTGGTAAAATTGTCACATCAATTAAACTGTAGTAATTGGCTATATATATACTGAACAATGATAAAGATATGTGTAAGAAATTGTGATCATGCCAACTGATGAGTGCTAATTCAATATGAAATATGCATCTTGAGGATCATACTTTTTTTTCAGATCTTTGATCATATGTTTATGATTATATTCCTTTATAAGATATTAAAAATGAATAGAAACGAGTTCCTCCCTTTCATGAGAGTGGTGTAGTAAAAATTACACTATTGAAATATTATTTATTAATTTATATGAAAGTTTAATGGAAGAAAATACATATCTTTGTGCAATAGTTATCTGATAATGAAGACTACACCCAAGTAACAAAAATTATTTTGTATGATTATTTTATACAAACTTTTAGTGAGAATGCATATGAGTTGCTAGTACATTTGTATAATAGTGCAATAAATACTTCTATATTTCTTTTCAAAATTTAAATAATACTGGATATTGTTTCATTTCAAATTTTTATAGCCATTTGTGAATATATATATATATATTTTAAGCAACAAGTTTTAAAACTAATTAGCTAAATGTTATTTCAAATGAAGCTAATTAAATGGAAACACATTATTCTAAAATAAACTTCAAGTAATTTATAATATTTCTAATTGCAGCTTCAAGGAATTTTAATTCAAGAGAATTTTTCTGTATCAAATGAATGATAACATTTAGTTTAAAAATTGCATTTTCAATATTTTTTTTTATATAAAATTATACTAATTTTATTTTTACTTATTATTACTATTTATACCATGTAATAGGCAAACAAGGCCTGTCACAAATTATGATTTAAAAAAAGGAAAAATGAAAAAAAAAATATGGCTATAGTAATTAATTTCTCACAATACATTCTGTGATTTAAAATGCAGCCTTAAAAGAGTCAGTAAACTAACCCATACATAAGCAAACAAGGCAATGTTCAGGAGCCTGATAATAAAGATACTCAATAAATGCAAGTATTATTGTCTTCTATTGTACTTTTTACAAAACTGGAAGCTCAAAAATATTTTTGGAAAGGATCAACATTTTTAAAAGTCTGATCTTAATCATTATTATTGATAATTTCATTAATGATAGTTTATAGAACTCATTGATTTTTAAAGTAGAAAATAGGCATTTAATTGTTAAAACTGTCTTAATATCTCATAATTTTTGATATCTCTTCTAATCATGTTTTTAAATCATGATAATGATGATATGTTGTGTATATTCATACTAGGAGTCCATGCAAACCTTTTTGGATTGTTGTAGATTTTTACAAATAGCTAAGATTTTTTACTCAATTTAAATCTGTGAAACTTTGCTCATGATTTCTATTTTCCAAAGAATTCTGACCTCTCTCATTCTATAAAGAGAGAAAAAAAATCTAACATGTTATATACTCTTATTCAATGGGAGTCTGTCTCATATATCCTCAGATTATACATGTAAATATGAAGAAAAGCTATATATATATATATATTGTAACCAGTTGGGATACATAGCACACAATAATATAGTGTGTGTGCATATATATATATATATATAAAGTAAAGGAAAAGTAGAAATAAACACAGACAAAAATTGTAGTAGATATTTTCTACATTCATTGAAATAAAAAAATAATAAATAATAACTCTGATTTAAAATATTGCTTTATAAATTAAACTTTTAAAAGATTTGAATAAATATAAATATTGTATTATTGTTATTCTGATTTTGAAATTTAAAAACAAGTATCCCCTAAGTGAAAACATGCATATCATACTTTGACAAAAATTTCAGGCTTGTTTTTAGGGGGGATTAGAGAGATAAAAATAAAACTCTGTTTTCAATCAAGGTGTTATCACCTCAGATGTTCTATAAAAGAGCTGATAAAAATATCAGCTGCAATCTGGTTAGTAGTTTTTGGTAAGAATGGGTCAGCTGCAAAGTTGGTTACAATATTTTGTTGCAGTTTGTTGATGTTTTCAGCAGTTGGTTTTAGCTGACCATAGAGTTGGCACAATAGGTACCATGAATTGATATAGCTGAAGGCAGGACAGTAGATTCAGGAACTGCTACTATTTTCCTTCTCAGGAGTTTGAATTCACATGGAGAAAAATGATCCACTTTATGCTGAATTTCATAGCCTTAAATGTGGAGAGGACAGTTGCTTTCCTGGAACAATCCTAGACAGAAAGAGACCAACTACAGACCAACATTTTACATGGATTATGTTTTTCCTGATAATGACAATCACTAAACCCAAACTCATCAAGAAAAATCTTCCAGCTTGCCCAGGGAACCCCAGCCTGCTGAAGAATTAATTACATGTATGATGTGTCAGATATGTGCAGAGAAGTACAGATAGACATGTATAAAATGGTAAATGACTTTATATTAATGAAAATTTAAATAATTCATTGTAAAATGACCTTTTGAAAGGGATGCATGAATTTGTACTTTTCATGTTTATTGGTGGGTGTATAGTTGAGCAGGGCTGCTTGGGTGCATTGTGTTCATGATCCTCTGAAGTATAGGCTCAACACTATGTAGACCTAGATGATTGAGCTCCTAGAGTAATCCAGCAGTGTTTATAGGTATCATGAATAGACCTCATGTATAGGCCCCTAAGACTCACAAGAGATGAGCAGGGTTAGATCAGTGCCTGATTGTTTTTTTCTGGATACTTCTCATGGATGATCTCTAGGTACAAGAGAGGTAGTACTTAAAGATGAGGTATTTTCTCATGACATCATGGGGCATTGTGTACTGGTTGATCATGCTTGGCTGTCTACTTATCATGGCATGGGGAGCTACAGTTCATGTATTCACTTTTCCTATCTCACCTTGCCTACTTCAAGAGAGACATTTTAAAAGTGAAGCAAACAAGCAAATAATTCTGCCTGGATTTAAAAAAAAATTTTTAAAAGTAAAGAATAGATGATTCTATAATTTAAATTTAAAAACATTGATAAATCAACAAATACCTGTCAAAAATTGGCTATACTTTTTTTAAGTAACAAAAAAGAACTTATAAACTGATAAATAATTTTAAATTATATCTATATTTTGTTTATAAACAGGTATGTGTGAAATTTATATGTTTCCAAATGGAATCAATTAAGGAAAATATAACTTTATTATACAATATTAATGTATTTGTTATATGTCATTAAAATATTATTTTGATTATTATGCTGAATGAAACACTTTTTTGAAGCTTTGTAATCATTAATGATGAAAATCTTTACTTTGGATATGTCATTGTTGAACTGATTGTCTTGCAAAGATGCAGAATGAAAATAAAATACTGTATATTCATTAACCGTATTTTAAGTTTATATTTAAAATATTGTATATAGCACTAATAATATATACTATAGTATATTATGAATAAATTCTGTACTATACAGTTTCAGTATAAAAGTTGCTATATTGCTTTTGGATGACTAGCTGTAATAACTATTCTGTGGGTCATTAATCTTACAAAATTGCTGTGAAATTTTTTTTAAAATTTTTTATGATCATTATAGTGAAAGTAGTGGATACAAATTCACTATTGTGAATCTCACATAAAGGTCAAGTGCTAAGCAGGATAATGGTGTAAAATTTTTTGACTCATATAAGTTACAAAAGAAATGGGATATAGCAAACTGAGGCCTCATTTGTAGATGATAAATCATGTTGTTTTAATAGATTGATAAAAGATATGAAGATGAATCCAGATATATATATATATATATATATATATATATATATATATATATATATATATTATAGACATAAGGTTATTCAGAATAATGATAAATACTTACATTGAAGATTATAGTGGTATTCTACCAAGAATAACATCCACTGTGTGAGCTTTCTCAGTGGGAATCTTACATTTTCATCAGATGTATTGTTACAAATGATGGTTTAATTGGGTTTTTAGAAAGATTAATTAGGGTGCTGACAAAGAATGAAGAATAACTTTGTTGTAGTCTATAGACAACTGCCATGTAGATGTTTTCAAAATTTGTATTGTGAAACCAGTCAGTGTTTGGAATAGGTCTAAAATATGAAGAATGAGGAGAATGTTTTGAGTCTTCTAAAGATTATCAGGTCATAATCAAAGGATATAGCTTTCATGATATTTCCAAGATGAGAAAGGAAAAGACTTTCAATTCATAATGCAATTTTTTTAATCAGGGGATCTATATAAATTGCAAAAGCAATAATATAAATGGTTAAATCTATAGAATGGGAAATGAATGTAAACTATGGTAAATAAATAAAGAAAAATTCTATTCAATTACAGATGTTAACCAAACTTTCATTTTTGCACATTCTAAATTCATTTCTCTTAAAATTTCTTGGGCTTTAGGCAAAATTGACTTATTTTCTTCTGCCTAGTCATTCAGACTTTAACACTTCAAGATCCTGTATTATATATATAATGATAAAAGAGATCATTATTTAGAAATATATTGCATAATATTTCATGTCATTAATTTCTAATATTACATATACATTTGTACAAGGAGGTTATCACATTAATATTATCATTGTTTGCAAAGTTATTAATTCCATTGTTTATACATCATCATCACTTGCAACTATTATTGATCCACTGCAGGATGATGATCTCTTCACATTTAATCCAGTTTTTCTAATTTCTATCCTTCACTACAGGATGAAGATTTCTCCACATTTAATCCAGTTTTTCTAATTTCTATTTTCTCCATAACATATCAGTAATCTTTATTTCATCCATCCTTCTTACATGTGAACTCTATAGATCTTTTTGGGATTCAGTTTAAGACTTCAGCTGTCTACCAATTATTATCTTTTCTAGTGATATGCTTATCCCAGTTTCATTTCAGTCTCTTAATTCTTTCAATGATGTCACTGTTGCTTGTTTATTTCTCACTCGTGTCTTTTGTTTTTGATATCTTCTAATTACGCTTAATATAATTTCTTTATACCTCATTGAGTGGTTTGAAATTTTTTGTGTTAATTGTCCAAGTCTGAGATTCATAAGTTAAAAAAAACCCTCTCTTTTCAAACACCTAAGCATGTTTCCTTTTAATATTAAATTAATTATATCAAAAAGCACTCCATTCAGGTTTAATTCTATAAATAATTTCATTCATTATATTTCCATATGTATTATTAGTCTGACCATGGTATTTATTGTCATTAATTTCTTCTAATTTGTATAAATATTAATCTTTATTGGTTTTTGGAGATAATCCTTTGAACATTACTTTAGTCTTTTTAGTATTTGTCTTTAGTCCTACTTTTTTTACTTTTATCTGATAGCTTTTGCAACATTTTCTGCAACTAAATCTTATTGCAACAGCAGCATAATCTGCAAGATGTAGATCACTTAAATAATCTTTATATTTATTTCCTTAGATTTCCTTTTTAATCTATAAAATACTTCTTATAAATATAAAAAGTTTTGGACATGTAAAGTCATCTGTTATTCACTGTAATCTTTTTAGAGTTACCATGTAATCTAAACAGTTATTATATTCTGATAACTATCCCAGGTATATCTTGATGATTCAGTACTTTAATTACCATAGAAATGATTTATCAAATTAAATGCCTCTTCATAATTTACAAATAGTAACCCATATTCATTGTTCCTTTCTATAACTTCTTTCACTATTTAATGTGATTTATTATGTCAAAACCACTTTTAAATCCAGCTTGTTTTCTTTGGTTAATTAAAATGCAGTTTCCTGTAGACAAATCATAATTGTTCTTGATAGAAATTTTATATAGAACTAATGGAAGAGTGATAGGTCTATAAATTCTAATATCATATTTACATCTTTTTTAAATGCCTGTATTATTATTATTATATTCTTACATTTATCTAATAGATCTTTATCTATTAGATATTTAGTATATAACTTTGCCAACATTTTTTTAATTTTTTCATCTATTTCTTTAAGATATAATAATTGAAGATGATAGTTTGTTTTCTTATTCATTATTTCTATACAATTCTTTACAGAACTCTTCCATACATCTCTTGAGTCATCTCTTTTTTTAGTAATAGTTTCATCTTCTTATTGAAGAAATAATTTTCCTTCCAATACCAAAATATTATTGTACACTTTTGGGGTTTTAATTTTTTTCCTTAGCTTCTTTAGCAATTCATAATTATATTTTTTTATATCTTGTTGACACTTTTTTTGAATAATTTTATAAAACTAGTTATTCAACTCTTCTTAAAGGATTCATTTTTAAAAATTTTCATATCTCTTTTTTTTTTTATTTATTACAAAAAATTTATTGATAAATTGTTACCGTTTTATACCAGACATTTTTCTTGCAGTTGTTAATAATATATCAGTTATCTTCTTATTGATTTCATTTAAGTCCGAACTATCTTCAAAATCTATTAATATTTATTAAATTGTTTGCAAATGTTGATTTAGATTCATTGGTGTGTTTTTGAAGGTTAAAAATACCAACAGTTAATATTGTTTTTCTTAATAGTATACACCTCTCTAGTTTTATATTAATGTGTATTTTATATATCACTAATCAGTGATCACTTCTCTGTGTATAATGTATTAAAAAATGTACAATCTTGAAATATGTATTTCATATTAATGAAAATATCCATTTCTATTTAATTGTTTTTTTTTTTTAAAAAAAAAATCTGTTTTAGTCACCATAACTAAATTTGCCCATGACCGTTTTATTTTTCAATCATTTATTAATTTTAGCATTAAAGTTTTTTTATGACAATTTTAAAATGTTGTTTGATATAATCTTAAGTATTTTGTACATCCATATAAAAATCCTCTACTTCTTTGTTACAATGAAAAATTGGAGCATCAACCTGAATATATCTGCATTTAGTATTTTTCAAACTATATTGTAGCTAGGCAGTAGAATACTACACTAACTACTAAAATTTTGCATCATTAATGAGAATTTTTTCTTATTTGGCATTCTCCTAATACAATTCTAATATGTTGACCAAATTTAAGGCTATATTATAAACACTAATGAGCACTTTTCCAACAATTTCTGTAGTTTTTCTATTGGTATATCTCAATTTACCTTTCTGTTGTGTTTACATGTAAATATAATAACACAGAGTCATATAAATGCAATTAAAATATTTATTCCACATGTATATACAATATTTACAAATATATACCATACACCTGATGCACTGGTATTTGGTTGTCATACAACTATTAATGTAAGGGGTTTCAGATGCCCTTCTAGGTTTACTTAACACTTTAGCTGTACAATGACAGCTTGCCTCATATGTACATACAATGACATTTCCAGATATTCTTTAATAGTTTGCCTCATGTCTAATTTACATTTCAGCAGCTTCCAGTTCTGGTGTGAACTTGCTTCACTATTTTAGCCATATAGTGAACAATGTGCATAGTGCTGTTCAATTTTCTAACAGTAACTTTTTGTTGTCTAACTTTACTTCCAACTGGACTGCCTATTTATAGTCAGATCCCCTATCCATGCTGAAAATAATTGGATTCATTGAGCATCATCATTCATTTGATATATTTTTTATCTTTTCATATATCAATTGGTTTGTGTCAATGAATGCTCAGTCCGATCAAGATAAACTGGACTAGTTCATTATTTGAAAATAATTTGAGATACAATACTTAGCATTATTATCGGAATAATTAATTTATTAAATTTTTAATATATAATGTCTTCTGATTCAGTTTAAAAAACGAAAAGAAAACGATCAAAATAGTTTTTAAAAATTAATTACTTTGATAGCTGTTTATGGATCATAGTTTATTTTTTCTTAATCAAAGCAAATTATTATCCATATCTCACTTTCATAGGAAATTTATAGTTTACTTTATATCTTTAAAGTGCTATTCAAAATGCATATTTTGTTCTTACAGTGTATCTCTTATTTAACCAGTTTGATATCTTGTCATGAACCGGAAAGCTTGTTTAATAATAACAGGACCAATTTTAAAGGAAGATGGCTAGAAACGTAAAGTAGGTAAAACTGAGAAAAACTATTTAATATAATAATTGTTTAAATTAAAAATTAACAAAAAATGTATGAAAATATTAAATGAATTTTAAATTGTATGAAGTTCTATAAAAAAAAAAAGCAATATGAATACAAGTGCTCTTTGTTTGGAAAACAGTCATGAAGATTAAAATTTTTACTGATTGGAAATATATAGATTTCATTTTAGTCTATGTATAAGAGATTTTTTTTTTAAACTATCATCATCATTTTCAACATTGATTCACTACCGAAATGATTATCTCTACAAATCTAATTAATCCAGTTTTTCTTAACTCCAACTTTTCTTCCTCACTTCACATCAGCAAAAGCCCTTATTTCATTCACCCATCTCATATATGGTCTTTTTTTAAAAGCTCTTGGGATTCTGTTTAAGATTTCAACTATTCATCTATTATCTCTTCTAGCAATACTTTCAACCTAGCTCCACTTCAGTTTTTTGTTTGATTGATGTTAGTAATACTTATTTGTTCTCTCATCCATGAATTTTGTTTTCAATTCCTTCTTGTTACTTCTAACATCTCTCCATACTTTGCTGAGTGACCTGAAGTGTCCGTATTACCCTTCTGTTAAGTATTCAAGTTTTAGATCCATAAGTAAGAATTGTTAAAACACATTTTTAACTATATATATATATATTATAACAAAATGAAAATGTGCTGAGCTCTTATTTAATAGCTAACAGATTTGATTGGCATTTGTTACAGAATGAAAATGAGCCATGAAAGAATGACCCTGGTTTAATAACGTCCCACGAATTGCAGTGACATTTGTAATAGAATAAAATTGTAACCTAATTGTTAATTATCATTTGCAACGAATTGGAAATGAAAACAACAATAAACTATACTATCCTATAAATAATATTATGTCTATATTGGACAGCCATTTGTAACAGAATAAAATGATAACAAAGGATGAGGAAGATAAATTTTAGTATTCTTCATGAATTGAGACACGGTTTATAACGTTATAAAACGTCGTCCTAAACGTTAAAAGCTATTTATATCTGAATAAAATAATTCTTGAATGAATAAAAAGAATGACCTTAAAATACTCTACCAATTCAGAAGCTGTTTGTAACAAAATGAAAATGATAAGAATAAGTAATGAAAACTTTAATATAATTTGAAAATTTAAAATATTAATTATAATTAAGTAAAATATAATCCAATAGTTGATCGTTAATGGTACTTGAATAAAATGAAAATAATGCTAATGAAAATAAAGATAATACTAACGAAGTAATAATATCTTAAAATAATAATATGCCCTTATTAAATAAATCAGTTGGAATGAAATGACATACTTAAGAATGATAAAAAAATTTGCTAACCTGCAAATTTATGTATATTAATCTGTTTTTAATAAAATCTATAAAACTTTCTCTTTTAAAAAACTTTGTAAATTCATAATCTCAAATTGTAATAAAAATGAAATATCTCAATATTAAACTATAATAAAATACTATACACAAGATCGATTAATTTAGTATATATCACCACCTTTGCCAACTTCTAATAATATAACATAAAATCAACCCTTTAAATAACTCTCAACTAAATGAAAGATTTTTATTTGAAGCTTATGCAAATACTATTAACTAATTACTGCTAATTCTCTTTCAAACCAATAAAGTTAAATTGCTAAATTTTAAATCATAATTACCTTAATATGTCTAATATTAATAATAATGTATTATAATCAAATGTCAATTTCAGAACTTAATATTTAAATTAAATTTATGATCTATGCAGATGAGCTTTTAAATGTAATTAAAAAATCACTTTACTTAACGAACTTCAAATATTAATTTTGATATATACTATTACCAGCTTTATAATATAATAAGATTACCATCTTTATAAGTAAATACTAACTTAATATAAAAAAAAGGGAATATGCAAGCATCCAACTATAATTGTTGGTATCTTAAATAATTACTATATTTGCACTTTGAAATTATCGAATCAGTTCAGATATAAATTTCTATACTAACATATCTGTTACATATAATCAATAAAATAATTATAACAAACTTCTAATTATTACATAAAATATATGTCTGTTCTAAATAATAAGATATTAAATTTACTACAAAGAAAATAATATGTGATCGTATAAGCACCGATCCTATGGTTTAATTTCTGGATTGTTATATAATTACTTATAAGGAATTCGAACTCAGACTTTCACACAACCCTCAACTCTCCGTGCCATCTCCACCTGATCATACACATGTTGAAAAGATAAATAATCACCAATATGAGATGGCATGGAGAGTTAAGGGTTGTATGAAAGTCTGTGTTCGAATTCCTTATATTACATTATATATGTGCAGGTGTGGGTAAGCCGCTATAGTATATTAATTTACATAATTACTTATAACTGAAACACACAGGCTTATTATATACCTGTGTTTATCTATGTAATATATAGGGTATATGAGCACAGACTTTCACATGACCCACCACTCTCCACACTATCTCATAACACTGATACCCTTGAACACACATATGTTGAAAAGATAAATAATCACCAATATACGTATTTCATGCTAAACCAGCAATCATCAGTTGTTCCAGATTACCATCTCTTCACATATATGCTATAAGTGCTCAGATATATATTAAGATAGCCAAACCTTATTCTTTAATGGATAGGCTTCAATCTACTCCACACTCCAACTCTTCAACCGTCCATCCAATTGAAAATCTGATGATGGAATGCTCAAAGGCCACCCTGAGACCGAGATTCTTTATATATTGCCAAAATAATCGATAACCTACGAATAGGAGGATAATATTTTAAATCAAATTTATAATTACTTAAATTTAAGATATAAATTTAAATTTAGATCATTTAACTCTTATATTCCATGCATATAAAATAAATGATTATTTAATTTAAAGCATAATAACCAGATATATTTTTAAATATTATACAATTATATACATAGGTAAAGAAATTATACATATATAGCATACGACCAGATGACTTGATTAATCGTCCCCCAATATGACATTTCAAAGTAATATCACAGTTCCAATGTCTATTCCTTGAATTATAATTAGGCGATTTTTATTACTTCAAATAAAGTGGAAGGATCTTGAAAAGTTAACTGATATACAACACATTTTATAAATTATAATATTTTCCAAATCTTACGGTTATTCTTTTGTTTAACAGGCATTTGATACTATAAGACATTATAAATGAACAGAAACTCTTCTACTCATGCCAATGCAATGCAAATTAAACCAATTTTAAACTTATGTTGAAATAATTAACCAATATCACAAAACTATATCGACAGATGAAAATGATCATTATATACAATTTTCTGTTGTTAGCTTTTATATCCCATTATTACAATGTAAGGGATATCCATTTTTAGTAAAGAAATATCCAGATGATTTTGAACACATTCTCTTTCCTCTATCAAATTCTCAATAAATTTGTCCAGTTTTCTGGACAAATATTATTATTCTTACCCCATCATTTTATATATAGTTAATAAATAAATACTTTTAAAATTAAATTTAAAAAAATATATAAAAAAACATGGATTTGCTTCTCTTGAAGTCAGGACATAACCATTCAAACCATTCAGTTCTATTTATAATTTTAATTGATGTCATAAAAACTAAAATAATGCTATTTTATAATTCTATTGTCAAATTTATCCTGCATTCCAAAAGTAAAATTTTATTACACAACAGTAATAACAAAAAAAAATATTTCACAATTATTACATATAATAAATAATATTTATGTTTTTAAAATACAAATAATATTCTTTTACTTCAACATAAACTAAATTAACTTATATTACATATTTACCATACTATACTGGAAATATATATTCTAAACATATCTCCCCAGTATAATAAATATTACATATATTATATAAACAAAATAAAAGACATACATAAGACATTAAATATTTGGGTTTATTATTTGTAATCTACTATTAAGAAGAAATAATAATTTTATCAAATTTATAAATTTTATCATTTATATAAATGAATAAAATCAATTCATAATTTTTATATTGTAATTAATAAAAAAATATTTCTTGCTTTAAAATTCTTGTTGTCATAATAACATATTTCATTGCTCCTAGGACAATACATTCACTATTAAAATCTGTTGAGAAAAAAAAATTACAATTGACATTCCATTACATATTGAAATTCATTTTAAATTTCAGTAAGTACAATATATATATAATGTGCCTTTGAAGTCAAATAACTTGATAGTAATCATATTAATAGCATTTTATCTATTTATGAAAATTTCAACATATTCTACAGGAATAGCTTAAACTGCTTTTCTCCTTGCACTTTGAAATAATTTTGAACTCACCTGACAGTAATTCTTATTAACATCATCCTGCATTTGCTCATTAACAAAGATATTAGTGATATGTTTTTAAGTTAAAAAAATTAAAGCAAATAGAAGAAAATAAACTGTAATAAAAGAAAAGCAATATAGTTAAGAAAAAAGTAGAAATAAAGATTTCACTGGAGAAATGATCAGTAATCAATACAAGACAGTTTGACAAATCATTTTCATAATTGTGAATCCATGAGAATATTTGTATAATTGTTTATATATTGATTATATTATAAATGTAGATTAAAAAAATCATCCAAAATTTTGTAATATAGTTTATTGATTTTGTGATTAATTTAGTGTTTAATAAATTAATTTACCAAATTTAATTAATCTGAGCCAAATAGAAATAAAGGTAAATGTCATTTATTATATTTGTAAATAATGTTTAAGTATTTTATTAATACCTGCAGTAGGGAACAGTTGTGTAATTGCTACTTTTGGTCATGTCTGTTTTTTTTTTTAAATAAATAGTGAGGATATGAAGTTCATGATATTTCTTTCATTCTTTATTACCTACATTATTTTTTTCCATTATCTATCAGAAAAATTTAGATTAGTCTAGAGTTGGTGGCCTAGTGGTTAGCATAGCTGCCTTGCAAGCAGCTGGCCCGGGTTCGCTTTCCAGTCAATGCTTTGACATATGGAAAAAAAAATTAAATTAAGCTTTAGTGTTAGTATATGTATATAGACTTGTAATATTTTTTGTAATCCTTTTTCTTATTAGGCATTATAAATTTATTGCAGAAATGATTAACCATGCTTTTGATTCATTGGTTTTTATATCTAATTTCTTTGAGCAAATTTTCTCTTATGTGGATTTTTTTTCTTCAAATCTTTCAATATCCAGGTTAAGATCCAGCCATCAGTCACTTTGTTTCTAAAAACATATCAGTATTAACCTCTCAACGATGCCATCTTATTCGTGTATTTTGATTTAAAATTTACTTGCATAACTCTGAAGGACATTTATTTTTATTTTATTTGTGATCCATAATTTTTATATTACTATTTCTTTAGGCATCCATCCATATAACTAAGTACTGATAAAGCATATTTATTAAAGAAACTTTCTTTTTAGGCCTACAAGAACATTTTTTCAATGTTATTTTTAATAAATGAATTTTATATTTCTAAGCTCATTCATTGTTTTTGACAATTAATTACATTAATAATATTAACAATGTATTTATAATTGTTAATTTCTTCTAATTTATTACAGATATTTTTTTTCTTTCATTTTGAAAATTCATTGATCATTACTTTTACTTTTTAATCCTTCCTATATTTCTGCTTTGATTAAATAGCTTTTATAACATTTCTTACAGTTCTAAATATTATTTGCAAAATAACTCTTTCATCATCTGCAGAGTAAAAATGAATTAAATAATCTCTTTACTTCCTTTGTTTTCCAATTTAATATATAAAGTATAATAAAATACTGTAAAAAGCTTTTCAGAAATGAAATTACATAACCATACTCTTTTAATAGTTTTTATTATTATTAATTTTACTATGGAGTTTAGTTATTGTTTTTGCATTTTGATAAATATTCTTTAAAATTTTTTAATATTTTATAGCTTTATTCACAGTAAAAATGTGTATAAAATCAATTGCCTTTTTACAATCTACAATTCAGTTACAAAGGACATTTGTTATTCATTGAGTGTTATATGTATACATAGATAATTTTTTTTATAATCTATTGTATTATAGTCACTTATATTTACCATATTTTTTTGATTGATTTGAAAAAAATCCCAGTAAAAGTTTTGCACTATTTTAATATATATATATCTTATAGAAGACTGATAGATTTGTAAAGCCTAATATCTTCTTTTTCTCCTACTTTATTTCATTTATTTTGTATATACTTATAATTAATTTAGAGATTTATTACAAAATATTATCAATAATTTCTTATAATTTTTGTTAATTTCTTATAGAATATCATCAATGATTTTTAAATTATTGTCTGAAGATTTCACTTTTTTTTTGTAATTTAATTGCATGTTTTTCTGGTTTTTTAAATTTTTTTTATCATCATATAGTTTTTACTCTCCAGTGAGTTATAAGTAAGTTAACTGACTATAAATGTAGAATGAGTTCCTATATCTTGCTGGGAATTATTCAGTACTTCTGCATTATTTCATCTAATTCTGGCTATTAAAAGTTATATTTATTTATGTATGTAGTTTTTTTGCAAAATGTTTCCACATACACTTGGGTCTCGTTTTATGCGATAGATAGGTTCCTCAGAAAACACGCGCAAACGAAATTGCGCAAAAATAGACATAACTTACATTGAAAAAGGGGGGATGCAGTCTGTGATTTTTCAAAATTCGCGTAAAAGCAAAGCACCAACGTAAAATTACTTTAAAATTCGCGCAAAAAAAAAAAAAAGGAAATAAAATATGACTAATAAAAAAATTTCAAATTTGAAAAAAAATTGATACAAGACAAACTTTTTTTTAACTATAACATTTAATTTTATTCAAAATAATACGTTCATTTGCAAACAACTAGCGCCAACTTCACACTCATGTTGTAACAGTGGTTTTCTGATGACAACGTAATTAGTAATTCATCTTTGAGACGATGATTTTATTAATTGTTTATGAAACTAACAACTAAAAATTAAATTCTTATTTTTGTCTTTAATTTTCAATTCCATTTAAAAATCAAATTTCACATTAATTTCAAGTCGCAGTAAGTAATTTTTAAATTGTTAATTACAATTAAAAATCAGATTTTAATTTTTAATTGTCAAATTTAATTGTGCCCACTGCTATTACTGACCTTTTAAAAATAAACTTGTGGACACTAAATGATTAATAATTGATTACGTTTTTTTTTAAAAAGCAAAGACAGAATGTGATTTAAAATGCAAAATTAACATGTACAATGTTTGAACAAATTTACATTATAATCTTGTAAAATTTAATGGGTGTAAATATAAAATGTGGAAATTATGATTTTAATTTCATTATTGCATAAAATCTTACTATTATAAAGCACTGAAAATATTGAAATTACTAAGATGCAAATCGAATTCCAATAATGTGCTATTACTTTCAATATAATGTAAGTGCGCGAAATTTATTATTTAAAGTAATAGCGCATTATCGGAGTTCATACACCTAGGTCTCTTTTTATGCGGACTTATGTAACACACTTCCGGTGAAACACGAATCACGTAACTTCAAAATCGTGTTAAATAAGTTCGTGTAAAAAGAGACCCAGGTGTATTTTATGTTTTTAATTCTGCTTTAGGAAATGATTAGCTCATCTTTATATTGTAATTATAATAATCTTCCCATTACTATGATGTTTTTATATATATTTGGAGCTTATAATCTTTATTATAGTTTAATTTATAATTATTTCATCTTTTTGTTGTGTAGTTTATATTGTACCAGTCAAAACAGTATGCTCACTTAACAAGATTCAAATCCTAAACAAAAGTACCTCGAATCCGATCATGCTCGAGATACACAGGTCTGGAGCAATCCTGAATTCTAACCTATTTGCCTATTCTTCGAATCTCTGACCCAATGAACAACAATCCTGATGATACAGTACAATTATTTTAATTCTGGGCCCAGAATCAAACCAGTAGAGCATAAGATCAGACTGATGATGATCGAGATAAGAGTAGCCCAGGAATTACATTTATTACAGTTATATTTATCAATGCCAAGTTATTAGCTAAAGAAACATGGTTCTAAATACTAATTAGAAAATAATAATTCAACAACAAACCAGGATTTACATGAAATATATATTTAATAATATATTGAGAAAACGCATATATATATATATTACAAAAGTGTTTCATGCTGGGAATGATATTATACATTTACAAAACTTGGGGATTTGTTTTTATAAAATCCCCTTTACATTATTTATTTAATGAATATAATTTTATGGAGTGTATTATAACTTGTGCGGAGTTAATATGCCAATTTAATAACATTTTACTAACAGGACGTTGTGGATGCCTAAAATAAATATAAAAGATTGTGACAGGTTTAGTAGTAAATGATTTATTTGATAAACAGGCAAAATATACAATTTTAATCATTTATCTATCTTATGAAAACCATTATATGTACTTTTATTGGCATTGTTTGGAAAAGACGTCTTTGGAAAAAGTATATAAGAAACAAACAATGCGCTACATTTACGAGAATAAATTATACAATCATTAATACAAATTAGATTTACGTCTATGGGAATCGATAAACATTTTTAAAGAAAGCAGTTTTAAAATCAACATACTGACTAATTAGCATGTTGGCGCATTTCAGGAATGAGTCATTATTTCCAACACCTAACGAAAGGTCAAACAGGCATAAATCCATTAACTAAAACAGTAACGATGCTAGCATGTAATAAAGAAATCTGGCCTTCATGGCAGTTTTGGATATTCTATCATTTTTAAAAGAATATTTGAAACAAACTTAGATTTGATATGCCCGCGCGTTCTGGCAGAGCGATAACGATGGAGAGGCTGGGTTTGAAAACCAGAGCCAGATATACAGTCATCCGCAGCACATCAACCTCATAAGCCTCACATTCCACAGGGAGTAGTGTTCCTGATTACAAACGATTTTGAAAACTAGTAGGTGGGGAGATTCGCATTTCCGAAGTCCCCAAATGACAAAGCCATAAAGAAAATATGTGGAAGTACCATAAGTGAAAGGAAAGGTCGGCCAGCAGCGTTATACATGTACAATAACTTAATATACTTTATTCGAAAGCCTGTAAATGGTTTGACTCCTGCGCAATGATATATTTAAATAAAGAATCATTCAGAAATTATACTAGAAAATAACTCTTTAACTAAAACATTAAACTAACAAAATTTTATATTTAATTTTGATTCCCATATACGTATGAACTGATAGAATTAACCCTCCAGGCAACAACAAGAAAAGTTGAAATAATTATATTTAGGTTCACGATCTTTTAAAATGAAAATTTAAAGATAAATTTAAATAAGAAAGTAAAATATGCATCCACAATAAAATATTTTAGATAAAAGAAACGTGAATAACAGATTTAAATATGACACCAACCTAGCAAGCGATTTATGTTACAAATGAATACAACTTTAGTAATAAATTTAATTAAAGCCCCTGCTTTTTTCTCCATTAACCAAAGAAAATAAACCCTTATTAAACTCGCGAGGTTGACAGACATCAGCATATTAAAGAAAATAAATTATATATCTATATTAAACAAAATAAGTTAAATATTTAATTGAGCCGCACAAAGCTATATAATATAAATTAAACGTGAAAGGTAAGTTAAAATACATTATATTAGTAAGGGATTACAGAGAGAGAATTTAAAAGCAAAATTAGCAGAAGCTTATAAATTAAAATACGAAGGTTGAACTACATATTACAAAAGTATTTACTTATGAAGGCAGCTCTACATAAGGTCAGATTACCTAAGGATAGCAGCATAATGGCATGCAGTCAGGTTGGCAACTATACAGTCATCTTGTACGGCCAGTCAGATGGAACATGGCACTTGACGGCATCATGGAGACAGACTTCCGAGAGGTCTGGAGAAAAGTGCTTCTTTTCTACTCACAGTTCATAGCACCTAACTTCTGTTGACTTCTTAAAATTTTAAGGGCTGAAAACACTTTGAAAAGTAACTGAAAGTAACTAAAAACTCAACTAAACTTAACTGACTGAAAAACTAACTTTTTTTGTTCTATGGCTTCTTTTATACACCCTTTAATCCTGCCCAGAGTGCAATCCCAGTTGTCTACAGCTATCTCTGTAATCTCTTGATTAAATAAAAAACACATTTAATTAGTAAAATATTTTTAAAATGGATAAGGCCCAAAATACCATTTGATATATTTTTAGAGATTTGAAAACAACTAATAAAATAATTGCTTGTGATTTCAATTAAGATTTATAATTTTAATTAATGAAAACAGTCTGACTATAGATCAAGATAATTTCAGTATTTCGAGCCTTCCCCATTTTTCTTTGTTGTTACATTCCAATAGTTCAATTAAATACAAATATATTTATAAAGATTTACAATTATATAAAGAAAACATCTAATTTTCAGCAATAAATATTAATAAAATTATTGCTTCGTTCATATATATATATGCATCATGCACACTACTGTTTTACTTTACTAAATATTTTTTTAATTTATTAATTTTTTTGGGATCATTATGCATACAGTGTGTGGGTGAATGGCATATATTTATGGTGAGGTCTGAATTGCGGACCCCGCAGGAGGTTAGTATAGATGGTGAAGCATGAAGCTTGATGATGATTAGACATCGACTGCTTCAATATATATATTTCTGAAAATAAAAATTCAGGTGTCCAGGATGGGAGTAATACCCTAATAGTACGAACTGTTGAAATTATATATTTATTACTAAGTTCAAGAACAGTAAATGGGAGAGAAAGGAGCATTTTTTAGTTAAAAATTAATAAAGTGGTATAGTGGGGTGAAATAACACATTGGTTCTGTTAGAGAAGTTTACCTTCCATTATTGAAAGAAATAAATTCATTAAATAAGAAACCCTCCCCATTCAGGAGAGGTTCTAAACATAGAGTTTATTACTAATATTTACCTTTTTATAATTGTTGGTCAAGGGACAATTTATGCACAGATTATATTTAGCACTAGTGCTAAATGGTACAGTGTAATGATAAGAAAATTTGCTGTAATATAATGAAAATTTAGAGGATCTAAATAGACTGAACTTATCAATAATGAACCTGATGGTGAGTCTGTAGACTCGGAGAAAATTGCAAATCATTTATTTGCAAAAAAATCAGAAAATTTAGCATTATATGTTGAAATGGTTTCAAGAAACCTATTAGATGTGGTTAGATGATATATTATTTATTGAGGGGTAAGATTTTATTAATTGAATTTAGGCCTCTAAATATCAAATGATGCTATTAAACTATCAATGTAAAGAAATTTACAAATCTTGTTATTTATTATTAATTAAGGTTGCAAGTGAATAATTTTATGTTTCATAATTTCTGGGTAGGTAATAATATTATAATGGGCTATATAATTTGAAAATATTTGAATAGAATTCTATCATTATAATCTTTTTCCCACCAAGTTTGAGAATATTAAATTCCTTGTAATATATTTAATTTATATGACAAATTCTCTTTAAAAGATTGTGAATTTACTGATTTAGCCTGGATCTAGTTCTTGAACCCATGAATTGTTGCGTACTCATTGTAATGGATCACAACTATTTCTCTACAAACTTTGTTTTAATAAATTTCTTTTGCATTTGCTGCTTTTTGATTTTCTGCTATCTATATAGCTATTTTTAATAAAATATTTTCTTTTTATTAAGTGTCTTTGGAGTTTTAATATTTTAAATGTTTAAGTTCATTGTAGTATTTCTGAATGTTAACAATATCAACTGTTATTAATATTATATTACTTAATCCCTTTTATTTTTTGTCAATATTTGTTTTCTATCTCATAATATAACAAACTCTTTGTTTTTTAAATTCACTAAGCACATTATAATCTTTAATAATTGTTTTCTGTTAGCCAAAATATAATTCAACTTTAATGTGCCTATATTATTTCATTTTTATGACTTCTTTATCTTTGAATATTTTTTTCCCATGTCCAAATTTATTTATTGCACTTTCATCTATCAAGGATTTTTTAATTCTAGCATTAAAATATTTCATAACAATATTTAGAGTGTTATTTGATCTGCTTACAAACATTTTTATAAATGAGAACTCGTTAAAACATAATCAAAAGTATTTGCATTTAGTATATTTTATTAAGTTAAATAATTTACTTTTTCTGCTTTATTATTAATAATTACAATAATGTTTCTCCATCTTTTATTGATATTGAATTCCATGCACTTGTTTTTGATATGATATTTTTGTGTCTTTATAGTTGTATACATGTATACTTTTCAAATAATTATTCATTTTATTTTTTAACTTCACAAATTTGACAATGACCCATTTAATGATTATGAGTGACCAAATGAAAAGTCATTATGGAATGATAATCTAGGTCTGAAAATCATGAAATCATAACATTTCTATCTTCAATTGCCAATCGCTGCTTTAATGAAAACATATATTCTGGAAAGTGAAGACTACAGTTTAATTTTTATTTATTTAAATGACAAAATTATTGTAAAATAATGTAGATTTGTATACATTCTCTAGTATTATGTTATAATCAAGAACCAAAATTACAAGAAGTTAAGATGACATAAAAGCTGAGAGATGCAGATTCTTGAAATGACCATAGATTATTATGCTTCAGGAATAAAATAGTTGCATAAAATAGGCAATATCAGAGCAAGTGATTTTTTTAACTTTAATATTCTAAAATACTTTAAAGTATAATTTATTGCCATCAAAAAAATATTGAATACCTTTATCATTTTTTAAATTTGTATGTGAATGACTGAAAGTTAGTACCTAAATTTAAATGATTTGGACATGATATTTACTTGAAAGTTTACTTAAAATTACAGTTTATGTAGATGAAATATATCTTTTATTACAGTAAGTCTTTTTTTTAATCAATAATGTATTTATACCATTATTTTTTATCATTTTTATTTTTTTTCTTCTTCTTATATTGGTCTTTTAATCAAATCTACTATAACCTATTTAATCTTTTAAATTTTGTTTTCTAAATTTTTTATTCTTGTTTCCGTCAAGATAGAATGATAAATTATATTTTACCAGATTTATATGAATTTAGGTTTGGTATTCTTCTTATACGATTTCCCCTTCTCCCTAAAACTGTTTTATATATATCTTTCTTACATCTAAAATCCAATATTTTTCATTATTTCAATAACTAAAATATTCAATCTAAATTATTGCTTTTGGTAGAGGATGAGTGAATGTTTTTTTAATTCTTGGATGATAATAATTTGAGTAATTTTTCATTTGGTGCCTTTGTATCATGGCTGACCATTCTATTAATTTTGCTATCTTTAGCATATCTATCATCATTTTTAATCGGGCAGTTTCTTGTAAAGGTATTTTTATGTTTTACATAAATGTATCCTTATAAAAAAGTTGAGAAATTTGTGGGTTTTTTAAAAAAAAAAAAATTCAATAAATAATAGGCTATTACTAAAAGGAAACTTTTTTAAATTTATTTTATTAAATCAAATAATTTTTTAAAATAAAACAGGAAAAATAAAGTTTTTTTTTTAAAAAAAAAAACTCTTTTGTATTATTTGATTTTCTAAAGGCTGTGTTTTCAATTAGCAAAGTATTCATCATTCTTGTAGTACTTCTGTGTAATAAGTAAGGGCCTGTCCTCTTATTGATCTTATTTAATGGTTGATTAATCTTAATCACTTTGGGAGGAAGATCTCTTGTTTTTTTTTTTTTTTTAACATTCGTTTTTGAAATAGGTAAAAACTAAATAGAGTATTTTTTATTTTTTTAATAATATTGCACAGAAATAGTAAAAAAAAAAAAAGAATTTTAATAATGAAGAAAGGTTATTTAGAAAGAAAAATAAAGGTTGCCTAAGAACTTGAATTATATAAATATATTCATTGATTTATTTTTTAAATGTAAACAAATAAATTAATTACTTAATTTGCATATAATAATTATTAATATATACGAAGATTGCTATGACAATAAATACATTTTTTGTTTATATATATATATTAATTTCATTTTAATGTGGTGCGGCATTATTGATTACACATGAGAAAAATAAAATATATATATTGAAAAATATGGGAACAGCTTGGCACTTTGATGCTTTAATAGCATATGACCTTTTAAACAACTAACCACATAATTATATAAATGATTTAATTTTCTATGTACATAAAAGCAATCATTATACAAAAAGTTTTAAAGTGATGTCAATATTACATCATGTTATATTCCGAGCTCATAAGTGGAGTTTGTATCTTTTCATATTTGCGTATAGTTATAATGCTTTCTAAACATTTCATTGCAATTGCCATTATTGAGATATAAAATAATGTTAAATATGAAATGTAAAATGTATAAAGTATAGCACCTTTTGATAGTACTAAGTCATAATTTTAATCATAATTCCAGCCTATCTACTCATATTTGGTGACACTTTAATAAATGACCTTAGCCATTGAGCTAAACATTTTGAGATGAAATATAAATAAAAGAAACCAGCTTTTAAATAGCTCATTACAGGGTAGAGACCTCCATCAATAGCTCTCATAAAGGAAGCAGAGAAAGTATTATTCATCAGGATTGGCAATAGCCAGATAATCAAAATTTTGGCTATTTTCAATTTTTGTTTTACTCTCTAAATAAGTGTAGCTAGATGTCTATTTACTGAATAATATTTATAGATTAACTCATTTGGCTATCAGCCAGATAACTTATAGAAAAATCCTGATTGAAATCTGAAAAATTGTTTTTTTTTACCTATTCTAGATATGAATCCAGGTTATGTGATTGAGAATGAATATAATTCATTTTACATGTTTTGTAATTCATGTTAGTTTTAATATGGTAGCCAGATTTCAACTAAACATTTTGAGTTTTGTTATTACTTGCTATTTTTTTTATTTTCATTATAAATATTACAATACTGTATTTATTTTTTAGTTCTTAATTTTGTTTTTTTACTTCATAATTCCTGATGTTTTTAGCCATAGGATAAATAAATCATTTTTACTTTACCCTAGAATAATGAAATAATTTATTTAATTTTGATTAGTTTTTTTATTGTTATTTTTATTGAGATTAATCTTAGATTAATCTTAAACTTTAAATTCTTTAATATATTCACTAGTGGAAGTATTTATTATGTTACCTTATTGGTTACAAATATGATTTATCTTGCTTCTAGAATCATTATTATTTTTGTTAATATTTGCATATTTTCCTAAATTAACCTCTTTTGCACAATTTGGTTTTATAATTTATAACTTAACAAAATCACTTTTCTACAAAAAAGCTATAATCATTTTCTTGTATTTCACAATAATGTGCTATCACAGAGGCAAAACTCTCCATAAAGAGTGATGATCGTGTGATGTTTAGTGGTTAAATAATGTGTTATATTTTATTATGGAAATTTGTTAATGGGATTTTACCAGCAAATTGTCATTAAATATTAAGTTATTTTGTATGAAATATATTAGATTACATATATAAGTGGTTTATTTATTTTATTTTATAATGATTATATAAAGCTAATTTCATTTTATAATTCAAACGAAATTGCAGTTGTTTTTGATAATGAAATTGCTTTGCACTTTGGATATTTAAAAATATTGATCACAATTTTTTGATTTTTTGTAAATTTTTGTTTTTTCGATGATGGTGATATATATATTTAATAATTTAAATTTTTTTAATAAGATTTGTGTTTGAATTGAAGATTTTAAATAAATGTGTTTTACCCATGCTTACTTATGGATCTGAAATTTAGACTTTTAATAATAGATTATAGTAGAGACTGCAGGTCATATAGTACTCTGTATGATTTAATGCAGTGATAGCAGATTGTAGAAAATCAAGATCCATAAATAACATTGACACCATTGTTATTTCTAGTTTTCACACTTTTTATCAATTCCTGAATAATAAACCATTATTTATTTAAGTTTCTTAGAAAAATATAAGGAAAAATTTGTATTAGAAATGACTATAATCAAAATAGATTGGTGAGTGTGCAAACAGTTACCACTGATATCAATGAAAGAGCTAAAAGGCTAAATTTGATTTAGGCTAGATATGTCTGTAAAAGAAATGATAATAGGTAGATGAAGTCTTAAACTGAAAACCAAGAGATTGTAAAAAACTTATAAGGAAATTATATATGAGATGAGTGAATGAATTGAGTTTTTGTAGGGGAATGTGAAAAAGAGACATTGTGCACTAAAAAAATTGAATTAAAGAATGCTGATTAATACTAACTGAACAAATTGAATTAAATGTAGAAATATTTACATACAGACAATTAATATGGACTGAAAATTATACCAAGGGAATTTGTGAAGGTATATAAGAGCCAAAATTATACCAAGGGAATAACCAAGGGGAACTGTCAAAGATGATTAGTGATCAATATGTTATTAGGTTGATGATGAAACAGTAAGGGATTGGGAGGTTACCATTTCAATATCTGCAAAATCATCATCATTAAATAGTTTAATATTCATTTATGTGACTGTACTTTGAATAAATCGCATGAAAAATATTTGCATTATAAATTATACAATGTTTAGATTTTTGGATATTGATTGGCAAATACCAAGACATTATAGAGACACTACACAAGACTTAACAACAAAAATAACATTTATTTATAATAAACATTTTATAAACATGAATACCAAGGAAGACTGTTAAAAAATTTTCAAAAACACTGTTACAATAATCCAATGCAGTTGCCTACAGGAGAATATTTTTACAATGTAAATTTACTTAAATGAATAAATTAAATATTAATGACCTATGATGGTCTTAGATGGACAAGTAGATCTGATAAGTAAGAGACTATTACAAGAAATCATATCCTTCAAGTTAAATAGTTATTATCACTAAAATATTTTGTGTCTTTAAAGTGATAGAACTTTAGTAAATTATAAACAAATTTATGGTACAATTTTTATACTTTCCTGCATAAAATATATGTTCTAAAAACAATTTTTTAATTTTATAATCTATAACTTTTACTAATTTATGCATTACTGATCACTTCTATGGTCTTTAATCACTGAAGTTGTATTAAATCTTTAAATTATTTTCAGAGGTTACACATGTACACTCTATGATATTGTCCCAACAATAAGCAAACCTTAATGATCTTTAGATCTTACCAATCCAGCAGTGACTTGCTTTTGGATGATAATGATGATGATGCATATTGCTTATTTAGGCTAAAAAATATCAATTTATAATTTTGAATAAATCATTATCAGTTTTATCTCATAGTGCTGGTAAAGCATAGCAAAACAGATTTACACATCAAAACGCTCAGCCTTCATTAAGGGAGTTAAAAGTGCACCTGAAGAAAATGAAGAAAAGGTGATACACTTTAAAATTACAAACCTATCAATTAACAATATATTAAAATATCCGCTACACCATACACAATGGTAAATACACAATAAAGAAGATACTTCCAAGACGAAATGCTAAATAATCCAATGAACCTAATGATCTTATGAATCCAAATATGACCTACTTTCTGAGGACAAGGAATATGTTAGGGTTCTTGTCTCTAGACATATATAATAAAATGAGGATGAATCACCACAAATACAATCATAAAACATGAGGAAAATATCAAAGATACCAGAGAGAGTGACCCTCTATCTCCTTATAAAATATCTAAATTATTCCAATGCAATAATGAAAGACCCAAGCTCCATCTCCAAACCATCAGGATGGAAATAAAATTTGCATATCTTGGAAATGTACAGTGGTCAGATAACATCACATACAGAAGAGAGGAATTAATTCTAAAGTTTCAATTAACATAATACTAAATTGATGCATAAAATCAATGAAGTAATAATATAGTTGTCAAATATGACTGAATAAATGTAGCATTAAGCAATTAATAGGATAAGAAATATATATAATCTTTCATAGACATATAAGCATTTATTATAAAATATACTTCTCATAATAAAGGACAAAGCAATACCCTTTAAAATAACTTAATACTAAATCATTATACACCTGGGTCTCGTTTTACGTAATAGATAGGTTCCTCAGAAAACATGCACAAAAATAGATGTAACTTACCTTGAAAAAGAGGGGATACAGACTATGATTTTTCAAAAATTGCGTAAAAGCAAAGCACCAACGTAAAATTACTTTAAAATTCGCGCAAAAAAAAATAAGGAAATAAAATATGACTAATAAAAAATTTCAAATTTGAAAAAAATTGATAGAAGACAAACTTTTTTTAATTATAATATTTAATTTTATTCAAAACAATATATTTTTATGCATAATTTACAGTAATTTACATTTTTATACACGTTTTAATTATTATCACTATTTGCCGATAAACAGGTTCATTTGCAAACTGGTAAAAAATCAGATTCTTCACAAGAGGAAATACAACTAGCGCCAATGTTACTCTCACGTTGTGTTAATGGTTTTCTGGTGACAACATAATTAGTAATTAATCTAACAACTAAAAATTAAATTCTTATTTTTGTCTTTAATTTTTTAATTTTCAATTTTAATTGTGCCCACTGCTATTACTCACCTTTTAAAAATAAACTTGTGGACACTAAATGATTAATAATTGATTACGTTCTTTTTTAAAAAGCAAAAACAGAATGTGATTTAAAATGCAAACTTAACACGCACAATGTTTGAACAAATTTACATTATAATCTTGTAAAATTTAATGTGTGTATACATAAAATGTGGAAATCATGATTTTAATTTCATTATTGCATAAAATCTTACTATTATAAAGCACTGAAAATATTGAAATTACTAAGATGAAAGTCGAATTCCAATAATGTGCTATTACTTTCAATATACGCAAAATTTATTATTTAAAGTAATAGCACATTATCGGAGTTTGACTTCCGGAGAAATGTGAATCGCGTAACTTCAAAATAGTGTTAAATAAATCCGCGTAAAAAGAGACCCAGGTGTATAGTATATAGTATCATTAATAATAATAAGTGAATCTCTGTCAGGTATCTAGACCATAACATGTAAAATATTAAAAAATAATATTTAAAATAGCATATAATACTAATAAGTCATAAATACATGTCTTAAACCTAAAGTATAAAATTATTTACCAAAATCTTTTTTTTTATATGTCTTAATCTTGCAGAACTTCTGGGTGATAGCAAATAAATTTAACAAGTCAGTATGTTTTTCCAAATGCTGGCAACATAATTTAAAAGGTGCATTTGCATTGATAATTTTGTTTTATAAAGACTTCATACATGTACACACAAAGAAAATATTAATAAATAAATGGCCATTACTTTGTGAATCATCAAACATATAATTGACAGGACAATTTCAACACTTTGTCCAGCATTACTCTGCTTTTCCATTTTATTTAAGGCAGGTAATTATTTAAATATAGCAGTTTATCACGTATTTTCCTTTTCTAATTTAAGCAGGGTTTTCCAAGCACGATATTCAATATAGCAGTTTGTTTATAAACATTTCTTTTCCAAATTAAGTAGACTTTCCAGGTAAAATATCTAATATAGTAGTTTGTTCCACATATCTCTTTTTATAATTAAGCAAGTTTTCTGAACAAAACATTTAAATGTAATGTGATTTAATCAAAATGCTTTTATATAGCTGTTTCATCATAAACTTCCTTTTCTAAATTTAAGCAAGTTTGAAATATTTAAATATAGCCATTTCAAAAGAATCATTTATTTAATAAAAAAAAACAATTCTATAATAGTAATCTGTGTTAAAATTAGTAGCATTTAGTCTGCAGGTGAGAGCATAAATTAATTTATCAAGCATTTTTTTAGTCAATACTATTAATAACTAATTAATTATTAACCATAATAAAATGTCATTCCCAAAATGAATGGTTTTCTTTTTCTGAATAATTAATTTTTTTAATAAATTTATCCAAGATAAAAATAGAAAACATTTTAAAAGTTTCTGTCAAATTATGATTATCTTAATGAGTTATAAAAGAATGTTAAAACTGTTATAGTTAATATTAAGGTAAACTTTTAATAAATTTGCTTTAAAATAAGAAATTTGAGTAGTTTATGATAAATGCAGAGCATCAAATAAACCATAATTCTTAAGTGAAATAGAATAAATTAACTTTGATACCTGCAACATGTTAATTTGTAGAATAATGCTTTTTTCATCAATAGATAATTAGTTAACATTTTTCTTTCCAAATTCTTTCTTCAATATTGCAAATTTAAGTTTTCAATTGACTTGGGTTAGAAAACTCAGCACACTGAGAGAGTTTTTATGTACTCATTTAATTGAGAAAAGAAATTAAACTTATTTTAAAAAAAATAAGATTTAAACTTCTTTTACTAGGTCTTAAAGAGATGAGAGACAAAATAAAATCATAATCTCTCTCTAAATTAACATCTGTGTATGTACTTTTTTATAGCTTGCTAACAGCAATCATTTTGATTGACAGAATATATCATTTCCTTTTGATTTTTCCACTTTTAAATTAACAGTTAATTAGTATCTATGGTCTGAATCTAAAATTAGTAATAATTTAAGATGCCCAACCCGTAGCTCGCGAGTCACATGTGGCTCGCGTAACTGTTTAATGTGGCTCGAATTGCACTCTTCAAAAAAGTAAACATTTTTACAATACAAACAATAACGATATGCAGTGTCAGGTTTCACATTAAATAAAATATATTTTTCCTGTAATTGTAATTTATATGTATGTTACCAAATTTTTAATAAATAAAATGTATTTACATTTTTTTTTCTTTTTAACATATTACACCATTTTTTTTTTTTTTTTTTGCTGTACACGTTTGGTTTGGTGCTATATATATATATTGTGTTTAGTGCTCTTGTATATATTGTTGTTTTTATCGAGAAAGATCCTTGTAGACGTTTGGTTTGGTGCTGTATATATATATTGTGTTTAGTGCTGGAAATAGTTTTTATCGAGATAGATCCATGTACACGTATATATTTTGCTGTATATATCGATGTTTAGTGCTGTAAACAGTTGTTTTTATCCGTGTACACGTATATATTTTGCTGTATATATATATATATTGATGTTTAGTGCTGTAAATAGTTGTTTTTATCGAGATAGATTCGTGTACACATATATATTTTGCTGTATATATTGATGTTTTCATCGAGAAAGATCCGTGTACACGTTATTTTGGCCACATTAGAAACGGCGGATTGATACCAATGTGAATAGCCCCCCCCCCCCACCTATCTCCCTACATTGCAGGTTTAGTACCCAAGTACCATGTTTATAAATGTAATATGAAAAATGTAATATATAATTGTGGCTCCCCAAATTTTTTTAAATTCTCAACTGGCTCGCGTCAAGTTAAAGGTTGGGCACCACTGTGGATAATCAGACATATGTGTGATAGTCTAGGAATGTTAATAATTACTGAAGATACAAATTAATTACAAAATTATATTGTTAATATAAAATAAAAAATATTACATAATTTTATTAACTTCTTTAAACTCTTTTAAATTATATTAATGAACAAATTTAGAGGTTCACCAATATTTTATTTAATTTTAATCTATATATTGTGTTTGAAATGCATATCTCTGAAGCTATATTATGAATTAATAATTGCTTAGTGCTTTTGGGAGCTTCATACTCCCATATTCATAGATTATACTAATGATTGCTGCAGTTATCTTTTTAATAAATATATATGCAAGTGTATGCAAATAGCCTAGATGGTCCATTTTTTCATAATGGAGAAGCAGGCATCTCTTATTGATGGTGTTGGGTCATCTGCAATGAAGTATGCTTTCTCAATCTTCCACTTGGCATTGTGCTCAGTTTACACCGTTTCAGCTGTGGAGGATTCAAACACCTGAACTGTGGATTTTTGATGTTCGAAAAATATAGAACTGCCCTCAGAATTTCTTGTTGCATAAATATTGATGTTGTGATATCATGGTAGCTACTGCAACATGTGTTTTCTCATAATATGCCACACTGCAGCGATTTTGGGGACATGTGATTTTGTAAACTGACTGGGGGTTGGTCAGGTGCAACTTTGTCTTTTGAATTATTACTTAATCTGTTAGTGACTAGTGGCATGTGAAAACTTAAATTAAAATCTGTAGTAAATGTTTTAAAGAGTTTTTTTTTTTTTAGCTAAAGTATGTATATATGGTATTAGCATATGTAGTTTATCCTCTTTGGATGGGTTTGATCTTAGTTTGTTATAAAACTGTTTGACTTTCCTGTTGATGGTTCCCTGTTTAAATCCAACATTAATCAGGTCTCTGAGATAGCACGTTAAATTGTTTTTTTTTTCTCCTATTAAAATCTGCAGAGGTGATGGTTTCTAAACAAGAATGCTCCCAAAACCTGCTAATTTATGTGTTCCTGGTGCTTTTGATTTCGGGTATGTAGCTGAATATTTCAAGTAGCTTCATGATCATGTAGTAGTTGAGTTGTATTGAGTCTCTTTGTAACTTATGTTTAAATATTTAACTTCTCATTTTTCATCTTCCCACATCCCATTTAGTATTAATTTGGTCTTTGGATGACATCCTGAATACTTGTTTATTTCATTCTCAGGTGCAATTATAAACACGTCATCCACATAATGCATATATAATATTTTCAGTTCAGCTGTGTAATATTTAGGTAGTATTTGTTTCTCATAGTGGCTAAGATAAATTCTGGAAATGATTCAATTCGTTGGGAGACCCATAGGCCATCTGTCTTTCATTGGGAACCATTTATCATCGAAAAACAGCCATAATATTATCGTTGAACCATGTTAGAAATTCCATGATGAAATTGGTACATGTTAGGGGGTACTTATTATTTATCAATTCAGTTTTAATTATTTCAATTGACTGTTTCTGGTTGATGGAGCCATATAGTTCTGTGATATCTAACGATGCTAATATGAAACTAGGTTCCAAAGCTCCATTTTTAATTTTCTCAACAAACTCAAATGAGGATTTGATCATGTAACTGCCAAATCCTATATTATCGGTGAGCTGTTGATTTACCAGTTTTGCTGTATAGGAGCAATGCACCCCCCCCCCATCTATCATGAGCCTTAGGGATGCATTTGGTTTGTGCAGCTTTACATTAGCAAACATTCTCGGAGTGTTGAGGAGGATGGATAAATGTGATAGTACTCAGATTTGGAAATGGCTTTATCACAGTGAGTTCACAGTATTGAAAAGATAAATTTTTCTCTATTTAGTTTTTTATTAAAACCTGCAACTGTTTTAAATTTCAGTTTGTCAATCTGCAACTTAATTTTTTCTATTTATTCACTTTTGTTCATTAGGACAAATTGTTTCCTTTGTCTTTTTTCAAGCAGGTTATTGTGTTGGCTGCCAGAAATTATTTTGTATTCTTGATTTTTATGTACCATCTGTCTAATGTTATATTAATTGGTCCACGTATCATTTTGGGGATATACATGATAACTTTATCTCTGTGGGGTTGTCTATCAATCCTGCCTTCATGTCTGCTATTAATTTTATCATAGGGTGCCTCCATTAGCTGCCTACAAATCTCGGGCCGAACTCCAGGACTGTGTTCACATCATAGGGTGGAGTTTTTTTCATGTGATTGACATGTACTTTTTTTTCACTGTTGTGATATTGATGTTTTGTTTCTTTTCTAAGAATGTCAGCTTATGCTCGAATTTATGGTCCAGATTAAATGTCAAATTGTTACATTTATTCGCTACACTTTGAGGAAATGGCATACTTGCAAAAAATCTGTGCCATGTCTTATTTTCCTTCATAAGTGCTTTTCGGCTGGTGTTTATAATTAGACTGAGCAAATGCATTTGCATTTGTGCTGTGATTTTGTTGTGGTTATATATAGACCTATTAATATTAATTCTGCAGCAGTTAGGGATAATGTGAAACTGCTCACACTTCATTAAAAAGTTTAGCTTCAGTTGGAAAGTACAAATAGAAAGTCGGAGGCATAATATCTATCCGTGCTAATAATATTCATTCATCTTAATGTAATAACTTAGTTTTACTTCATTTATGGTTTGTAATCTATATATTGTGCTTGAAACACACATACATGAAGCTATATTACAAATTAATAATTGCTTAGCACTTTCGGAGCTTCGTGTTCCCATATTCATTGCTTATACTAATGATTGTTGTAGATATCTTTTTACTAAAGATATATGCAAATGTATGCAAATAGCCTAGATAGCCCATTTAATTTTAACTAAATAAAAATATCTTAGAATAATATTCAATATCTTTTAAACTAACTAATGTAACTCTTTCTTTTAAATAGCACTAAACTAATTACTTAATTTTTAAATCAACTAATCTAGTTTAATCTTTATACTCAATTTTAATATTATTATTTTAACAATGGATTGATTGTTGTTAAGAACTAGTTTAAATAAGATACATTATCATAATTATGACAATTACATATTAACTTCTAACGTTAAAATTAAATTAAATTGTTATTATAGTTTATTCAGTCACTAAACTGGATGTATTAAATTGTATTAGAATAATCTTAAATATTAAGCTCTTATTAGCTACACTTTTGGATTTAAATCATTAGAATCTATTTTAATCATAAGTTTAAAATACTTTAGCAAAACAATAAAGTAAAATACAATAATATTTATTCATGATAGAAATACTTTAAATAATTTACTATTTAAATTTGCATATACTTATTTAATCTTAATAAATATAATTTACGAAGTTAGTTTAATATATAGGGTATATGAGCTCTTATAAAAATTTTATTATTATTATTAAATATTCTAAATAAATAAAATATTAACTTTCTTGGCAAAGCCAAAGGTTACAATATATATATTATAAAATCATCAATTTTTAATTTTTATGTAATATTTTTAAAACTAATAATAATGTTTTGTTATATTTTATTTTAATTCAAATATTCTCACTATTAGAATAAAATGTTTATTATTCATTCTTGTTTAAAATGTATTTGAATAAATTATTTGTAGAAACTTTTTGATTTGTAATATTTATACATCCAAATTAATAATAAAATCTCTATCTTTTAAAAATATATTTTCTATTTATAGAGAATTTGAACACAGACTTTCAAACTCTCTATAGTTATGTACTCCATCTTATATAACTAATACACATGACCATATACATGTGAAAAATAATAAATGACCTCCAATATGAGTATTTCATGTTGAACCAACACTTTTCTGTTGGTTCAGTTCACCATCTCTCTTACTCATATATGCAATCAGTGCTCAGTTTATACTAAGATAGCAAATCTACAACCTTTAATGGACAGGCTTTAATCCTCTCCACTCTCCAACTCTTCAGTTATCCATATCATTGATTACCTGATGATGGAATGTTCAAAGTCTTTATTAATGGGTGGGAGATGATGATTTGGATCAATTGATCAGTTCTAGTTTAGCACAAAATACATATATTGGATATATATATATTTCATAAGTTTGTGGCCATGTGTATTGATTATGTAAGATAGAGTGGATGAGTGAAGAATGCTTGAAAGTCTGTGTTCAAATCCCCTTTAATTACATCTACTTTAAGAATATATATTATACTTGTATTCAAATATTTTCTATTTATACACATAAAGCCAGTTTATGAGATCACTTGGTAATTTCAAATGTTTACTTGCACTCGTACTAACTTTGAATTTATTTGTTACAGGAAATAAAGAACAATTTGCAAACATAGTTAATATATCACTAGTAAAAGCAACTGAAATGATTTATTTATAAGTACATGATGTTTCTTTTAGTGTATGCAACTTTATAATGGTTAAAACTAAATAAAGAATTAACTAAGCATCATTCTATTACTATTAAAAATTTAGAAACTAAGTAATTTATTTATTTTATAAATGAATAAATAATTTATGTAGATTAAAACAAATCAAGTATTATCATAATCAAAACAATTTGGAAGTACTTCAAAATATTTAGAATATATAATCATATTTATTAATCAATAATTAATTTATAAATTACAAAAACACGTAAGTAATAAGTTCACCTATAAAAGAAATATTTATAGTATCAGTTTACCATAATAAAATATTCTTTTCCACAATGTGTTATTGACATCTTATTTTGGAGGAATAAATTTATTAGTTTTTATTTTACAGTTTATTGCTGATTTATCTCTGTATAAAGATAAATTGAAATTTGTGAGATAACTTATAACAGTAGTGGATTGATTTTTTAATCATTAATGCCTTATAGTTGTACGGGATGTTAATTTAAAAATTCAGATTTAAAAAATAGTAAAATGACTATGTGATTTTTAAATAAAAATTTTCATTATTTTTAATTGCTTCCTAAATGATTCTAAAATCTCTAAAGTTTTCAAATTGAAGTTAAATAAAATGCTTTAAAAATTTTATATTTCAATGGTCTGGTGAGTGAATTGTTACAAATCTACATTTTTTTTTTTATTAGCATCATTTTTTTTCTTACTAACTGTAATCATAATTTTGAAGATGATAGTAGCAATTATTTATCCACATTGTAAAGATAAAAGTTAAAACGAAGAATATATATTTACTCACACAAAAAAAGAACTTTTTTAAAGCAACTTAATGTTGTAAGAAGTTATTAATATAATGACAAATATTTTAATGCTGAATAAAATGTAGTTGAAATATTTTTAAATATCTATAAAAAAAGTTTTTTTTTGACAGAAAAAAATGAAATTGATTTAGTACCAAAAAAAAAAAAAAGCAGATTTTATTGTTAAAGTGTTTTTTTAATTGTTGTGTTAAGAATAAATTTAATTAGCCCCCCCCCCCTTTATTATTATTTTTTCATGTGTCAAAGCATCGGCCGGGAAGCGAACCCGGGACAACTGCTTGTAAAGGCAGCTGTGCTGACCACTCGGCCACCAACGCTTGACATTTTATTATTAATTTTAAATACTAGAAAGGACAAAACATGTAAAAGTATATATATAGTAAAAAGATAAAATAATTAGCTCTTTGCAGAGCAAATGTTTCTTTAATGCACTCCTTTCTCCAAAGATGAATAATGAAAAGACATTACTCACCATGTTTTCAAATTTTTAGATGTGGTCTGTTTGAATATTTCTCCATTCTAGTTTTACCTAACTAATAAGGCATCTGTTTTCCCATCAATCTTTACTGATTAGCTAGGTGAAATATAAACCAGTTATATGAGCTATTGGTACGCGATCTGTATTGCATTTTTGTAATTACAAACTTATTAAAAGTAATGTCACGTTATATATGACTTGCTTTTTTGATTATTAAAGTCATAAGATTGATTGAAACTTTAAAAAAAAAAGTTTCACCCTGCTATTAAAACTCATATTATGAGTATGATAGGCAGATGACGGCCACTTGAATTGATTTTAAGATTAGAACATTGACTAAGTGTTTTAAGTATTGCATTATAAATAATAAAAAATGATAATTAAAAAAATAATGGGTTTGAATTGTTTCTATAATATCTTTATGAAGTAAAATTAATTCAAGAAGAAATGGCCATTGACTTTTATATTGGCTTTTGTTATAAATGCTAGAATATCTGAAGCACAAAGAATTAAATTCAAATAAATTGAATTGTTTATACATGTTTCTTTTATATATATATATAGTTTTATTATTGCTATAAATAGTAATTACAAAAAGTATTCAAATATTTTAAAAGTTAATTGGATGAATTATAATATTTTATAGGATTATTATGTTTAGTTAATATGATATACTATTGGATTCAGTAATCATTTTAAGCTGATGTGTGTGTATATGTGTATATAATATATTGCAGTAGATTATATTATATATATATTGATCTCCTTTAAGCAATCAGTGATATATAGATTTAACCCATTAACTGAATTTTATATAAATTAGTCATTGATATTGGGATAAACAATGTATGTTCTTAATGGCAACAATTTGTTTCAATAGTTTGATATAAATTTTAGTTTAAAAAAAAAAATTGCATGATTTTTCTGACTGAAGTATCTAGAAAACTGCAGCTGTTGGAGATAAAAAACAGTAGGATTTAAAAATAAAGTATTTATTCTGTGCAAGAAGCAAAGTATTTTCTGTCTTGCACAACATCGATATTTGTTTACATTGTAAAAACAAAAAATAAATAAATGTATACCTACATTGTTTACCTTTTTTATTATTTATTTTTTGTAAAATTATTAAATACTGTTTTTTTTTTTAATAAATATGTGGTATCTACATTTAGATTTTATTTGAATACCTGTATATTTTTTTTCTAGAAGAAAACTAGTCAATTGAATATTTACTGATATCAAAAATAAAATGGTTCTGACAATTTTTTAATTATTTTTTGTTATTTTGTAATTAAGAGTTGAATTTTAATAATTCAAAGAATGTGTTAATTATTCAGTTATGCTTTTAAAAAATGTGTTTTAAATATACAGATCTTTGAAAAAATATTTTTACCCTTAAAATACATTTTTTTTAGTATGAAAGCTATAATGAATGTTTTGTTTTAATTATTTATTTTTATTTGTTAGTCTTTTTTCGTTGTTGTTTTCAAAGTTGATATTTTATTTTTTAGATTAATTTCAAGTATTGAATATGAGTTTTTAGTGAAATATGTACATAATGGAAGTTAAACTAGAAAATACATTTTTTTTCATTAAAAATAAAAATAAAATCTTAAAAATAAGTAGTTATGATATATGCATGTATTGAACAATAGATCAGAGAATAGATTAATATAGGATTATAATTTACTCCCAATTATTTATAAAGCATTCAATACTTTATCTACTTAATTGGAATATAATAAAACCACTCTAAATTAAGTCAGCTTAATCATATCATTGTCATCAATTTATTAAAGCCATGTGCCAGCCATGAAATCTTTTAATATCTTCATAACTTGCTCAGCAATACATGTATAATTACCTAACAGAATGGTGAAATCCCCGAAGGCAGTATTGGATCAGATTGAAATTAAATAAATTTATTATTATGTTTATTATAATAGAATAACGGTATTCTTTTTTTTTTTTTTACATCAAGCTTAAATAATATGATTAACAAGTACTTTTAACATAATATTTATGCTTTGTACTTACATATCTTTGTGAGGATTTTAATTTAAAATTAATGATTACAATAATTTAAGTTTTCATCTCACATGTTTATTTGCTACTAGATCATCATTATTTAATGTAATAATAAATAATATCTAAACTAAACTTGAAATTGTATACGTATTTTTAATTCCATATGTAAATAAATATCAATTATTGGCATTTCATGATAATACAATTTAAATATAAAAAATTTCTAATGTTATCTTTAATTGTTCCTTAAAAGTTAATGATAATACTTTTAAACTGTTATTGTAGACCAAGTATTTTTTATTAGCACACAGAACTATTTTTTAGTTTTGAATAAAATGTGAAGTTATTCCATGATCTGGTCATAATATCTGAAAATGAGGGGATTGATGATTCCTTAGTATCAATAAAACATAGATGTGATTAGAAATATTTTCTTTTAATGTTTAATTTAATATTGGATCTGCTTTCAGATGTAATGAAGGTAGTCTTTTTCATTACTTAACTTAATATCAACAGCACATATAGTGTGGCTGAAGATATTCTCTTATAATGTGCAACTGGTATGATGAGAGAACTTCTTTGGAGTGCAGGTTATCTAAAAAAAGTGTTTACTCACTCATATTGTAACATTTCAATGGTTTGTCATATTGTTATAGTTTAATCATATTAACCATCAGAATGCAAAGAATAAAATTAAAAAGGAAACTTTTTTCTTTCTTTAATCATCAATCTTTAAAAACATTTTCTTTTTAAGTAAATAAAATATTTCGCAAAAAACATCAAAATACTAAACAGCATACATCTTTGATTTTTAGTTTCCAAAAAAACAGAATTAATAGTTAAGGTACTTTAGTATTATTTAACCGATGACGTATTACACTTACCAATTTTCCTCCCAGTAGACGTTGATGATAACATGATAATGTTGTCATGGCAAAAAAAGACACTGGTGTGATTAATCCATGGGAGAGTCAATTTTTGGATTTTTTTGGCCCGCAAGATTTAAAAATGGGAGAGAGCTTTGGGAAATTTTGTCATTTGTCTGTCTTTTGTGATTTTGCTACCCACGGCATCACACTGATTTTTTCGTTGGGATCTTGGGTAATTTTCATTTTTGTTTCTAATAAATAATGTCATTTCAATGTATATTATTTTGTAAATTCTTCTGCAATTATAAAAAGTACAATTAATTTATTTTATTTTTAATTTTGGAATTATATTATACAGAAAATTTTTTTTGTAAATTCATCCGCAATTATAAAAATTACAGCTATGAGAGTAATACAATGTCTGGCATTGTCGGTGGTTTTGTAAATCATAATATAGGTTTTTTGAGACTAAAGCATGTATTAGCCATGCCTTCGGTCCGTCAAAGCCATCGGAGGCCTTCCCCTGCCAATTCCAGTGCTATGCACTGTATTTTAGAATTGAGCATGATATAGGTTTTATTCAGAGTAGAGCATGTATTGGCCATGCCTTCGGCCTGGAAAAACCATCAGAGCCCCCCTCACTCATTCCAGCGCAACGTGCTGATTTTTCTAATTTTCAGTCAAAAAATAAGGTACATTTTCAAACTATTTGTTTTATATATTTTTAACATGAAAATTGAGTTAAATACCATCAAAAATATTGTAAAGATAAGGTAATTTTTCATGCAAGTACATTTTTTTTTTGTTATTAAAATTCGTAATATGGATTACCTTTTAAGTTATTGTCCAGGTTGCCATAATAATGCCAGATTTGCATTAAATTGGGGAAAATGTTCTTTATTTGTCTATTTATTTTAAATTTACAAAAAAAAAATTTGTACATATTTCTATAATTATCAAATTTACACTTAATTACTTTCAATTTCTAAATTATCAAACTTACACTTAATTACTTTTAATTTCTAAATTATTTTGACGCATGCATGTACATTTTTTTTTGTCAGGACCAACAAACATTGTAGTGTTCATTATCAACCTGACAATCATCTTTAGTATTTTCCAACCAATGATGTATTATCCTGAAGCCATATCAGTCTGATCTTGCGATCTTTAACATGCTGGGTCCACATGATCTGCGGACAAATTTTAGCGATTGCATTTGTCTGCAAATCACTTGGAGACATTATCTTAAAGATCGGAAGATCAGACTGATATGGCTTCAGGATAATACGTCATTGGTTGGAAAATACTAAAGAACCATAGCGAATATTATCAGTCCAATATTTATATAACTAAAATTAGTTAACAGAGATAGATGTTTCCTTTTTTCATAGACTTTAAACTTTCAATTAAACATAGTTTCATCTATATGTAAACAAAGGAAATAAATCTCCCACCTACATATACATTAATCTATGTTTAATTTAAACATTACATATTAAATCTTGTTCAACTATTAAAATCAAAGTGTTAAAAGTGAGCTGCTGTTTCCAGCCTTGTATAGGTAATTATGAGTTTAATAACTCTTGAATGCCATATTCCTGTTAGTTGATAAATTAGTTTCATTCTGAATTATCAACAATAAACATCACATGACTACCACCTCTTATGCTTGTGTGTGGCATATGTATAGTGAGTATTGCCTGTTTTAATTTTCAACAATGTTGACAAAGATATGCTTATATAAATTAGAGCTACGAAGAATAGGTGGATTCATTCTATTCTTGATTCTTTGTTCAACATTTAGAGTGCTTTTAAGTCATAGCCTGGAGATGGGTGATTTTTTTCCTTTGTTTTTTTCATAGACCCAGAAAAATTTAAATATTACTTAATTTTTCAAACAAAGTATTTTTCAAACAAAGTTACATAAAATGTAGAATAAAATTAATTACTTCATTGAGATCTTAATTAATTATTTTACTCTTTTATAAAATAAATTACACATATGAACATTCCATTACTAAACATATTAGTAATAAATCTAATATTGATGAAATAATACCTTATTTTATTTTGTATATATAAATAAAATTTGAATTTTTCTAAAGAAACCTTTGACAATTAAATGAGATTGATGAAAATAGTCAAACATGTAACTGCACACACATGTGAAAAATATAAGATGTCAGCTATTTGGTTGTCATCTTAATGACAATTTTGTAAATATTGCTAAAAATATACATTCATTACATTAATATTTAGTTAATTATTATGTAAACATTAAGGGAAGTTTGGAACATAGAAAACAAAATAGTTTCAGAATAAAGATATTTAGTAGTTTCAGAATGAGAGTAAATGAATAAAATAGTCTTTTTAAAAGATTTATTATTTGTATAATGAAGTTAAAAAGAATGATCAGAAATGTTCTAACTATGCTTCTATCTGTGATTCTTTATGAATATGAAAATTGACCATCAAAAATTAATAAAATATATTGATGCTTATGATTTGTGATGCAAGTGAAACTTACCAGACTGTCATTATCATTTGGAAAACAAAGGAGATGATTTTTTATTAGATTAAACATGAACTCTGATTTTATGGACACATAACTAGGTTTGAAAGGTCTTATTTTAGTCATATTATGGCATAATATTTTTATTTTAAAAAGTGGACATTACATTGAAACATTATATTGTAAAAAAAAAAGATGACCTGTAATGGGATTAATAGATTCCATAAGCACTTAGTAATATGCTTTCAAACCATCTGAAAAGTTGCACAGATGGTAGATTATTATGAAAACATGCTATTTCTTTAATTATCAGGAGGCAATATTAATATGATGATACTGAAACAGTATATTCCTGCTCTCATATCTGTTTCATCTCTTTTCTCCCATAGCTCCATCTGTGCTGGATTAAAACCCTTTATGAGTATATGTATATTGATGTCAACACAATTATATATGTATCATCACATATATTTATGTGAATAAACAACTGTACTATAATAGGCTTACATATATTACAGCACGTATATTTTATTTAAATCATGTCTTTTAAATTATAGATTTTATTTTGTTAAATGAGCCCATTTGTTACTTTATATTAAAAATCGCATGTATATATGTGAAGTTCATGTATCACTATGACACATATATAACAAAATGTTATTTAATTTTATAATAGCTTAACAAATTTAATATATTTACATTTGTTATTATCATTTCATTAGATTTGAAAATTGCTTAGTTGTAAATCGAAAGATTTCGGTTGTTTATTTATATATAATATTTAGTGAATTAAATATGAAGGTGTTTTAAGCTTCACACTCTTAGTTCAGAATGCTTGAGTCTGACTTATTTATATATAAAATTAATTAGAGAAGAAGATGGGTGCCATCTTTTTCTTTTATTCTGGTTTGTGTTCTTGAATTGAAAGTTCCACATGCAGT